>OY992890.1:78097163-78137163 GCA_963921405.1 Cepaea hortensis | reverse complement strand
TTTGTAAAAGATTCTGCTAGCACGTGCAGTAGTAGTAGTAGTGACTCAGCAGAACAACAAACTGATAGTGAAGGTTTGTCATTTTATGATGACACAGGTCATGTTATGTTTGCTCTAATGGGTTTCTCTTATGCCCCAAAGTTTGCTTATCAGTCTGTCACAAATAATCCGAGCAGCTTTGTAAATAATAATAAATATGATAGTAAATAGTGACATTTGTGAAGAAACATAGTGCTGCTTACCTATTCATTAAATTTAATTAGATTGTCATCACGGATGAAGGAATATTGCCTTGGTAAGTTAGAAATTGTAATAATTGTCTACATAATTTTAATCATTGTGTGTTAGATAATTTAACATTATAAAGCGGTGTTCCCTATGCAATCCTCTTTAATTTGATATATAATACAACATGTCTGCTACCATATTAACAACATTTAAGTCATTATTGTGGCCCCTACATCCAGTTTTCTGCCATCCATTTTTGTTTGGTCCAAACCAACATTTTGTTTGGCACTGAATCAGGTTATTAATATTTGACTGCTTGTAAACCAGGAGACTTATGTGAACTTCGAAAGATGTGACCTTTATATAATTAAAAGTTTATTTCAAACTGCTAGCACAGAAGCAAAATTAATTAAAGAAATATTCACAACTGACAAAATACAACCATCCTAAAGCCACAAGAAACACACCAGAATCCACCATATGAAGTTCACATGTTCTGGTACAGATAAATGCATGACGTTATTTCTGATGTCATCACAAGTGAGAAATGAACCCTATGTTATGTTTATACTTACACCTAACAGTTACCAAGTACAGATCTGAATATTTTCTTCATGAGGTTAATGTACTGTTCATTACTTCTGCCTGGTGCTGTAGCTGTGAGGGTTTAAATTTCACTCTGTGATTGATTGATTGATTGATTGATTGATTGATTTAGGAACCGACATCACAGCATTCGGGGCATTCCCATTGTAACAAGTTACGTGGAGGGTCCCAAATACCCTTGTCACAATGCTTCAATACTATTCTTTCGCCCTGGCTGGGATAGGTCTTTGCTTGCCAACCCTCCTCCGTTCCCCGGACTAACTGTCACTCTCTCTTTCGACCTCGGGGCCTATTCCCTGAGGTGTCTTTCTGGCTGACCCATACATAACATGGCGATCGCTAGAGTAAACGATAACTTAATTGTAATAACTTAATACAGGACAGCACAGGAAAACATCAAGGCAGTTAAAACAGATAGTTCTCTACAGACACAACAAGGATAAAGTGTTCAGTTCAGGCACAGAGCCTCAGGTGGCTTTTCTTCACAGACCCAGCTTAATACACTGTCCGATCTGTCCACATACAGCTCACCGCGTGTGCCATAAATTCCTTCCTTCCAGGTAATTGGTTGTACGAACAACAGGCCGCTGTAGAACCAAACCCACTGGTTTGTGAGGACTTCTCTACATAGTCAATCCAATGTTCATTTGGCACAAGGTTGGGTATGATTTCAAATAATGGGAATAGTTCATGAATGTGGAATGGATAGGTGCCTTTCACTGTCCTGGACAAAATTGGGTATGCAGGATAATTATGCGTAGGCCCAGCCACGAACCTAACTGTACTCGAGCCTATGTCGTCGAAAGGACTTGAGTTGCGCCATCACCGCAAATTGTCATTCGCCCAAGAACAGCCTTGCATCTCTCTCAGAGATAGCAACACCATGCGTGGTATGACCAATACCTTGACTTGGCTTCATCAGGGGTATATAGCTTTAGCATAGAGGCCCTGTTGATACTGTCCGATTTATTTACGTCCAAAAGAAGGTCCCTGGAGATGACAAACATTTGTGAAAGCCTCTAGCGTAAACTTCAGGTACAGCCGACATGGAGACTCCTAAGGGTCTCAGCATATCAGTTGGCATAAACAAAATATATACATAATAGTACTATACAGGAGACCTGAGTGAATTGGCCTGACCTGTTAAGAGGTCCTGGATTGGCTAGGCCCCTGTTTGACAAGACCTCCAGCATGTCCAGGTCGTGTCGTTTGACCCTAGGTATATTACCTATTTTCTTCATACAAGATTCACTCTCCACTCTCATACTGTCAGAAGTCGGGGTGCCCCACCAGCTTGATGAATGGATTATTCACTGGCGAGCAACCCCAAATAGTCAGAAACTGACTAGGGACAAAATCTAAATGGCTGAACTACAGATTAAGCCCTGAATATCCAACGTACAGCTCTAAGTGGCTCGTTACAAAATGAAATGAACTGTGCTGAATATTCGCCAAGGTATAGGAAAGAGAAGGTTAGCTTAAGATAGATATTTTAAGTCTAAATATATTAGTATAGACGACTATCTCAGTCCAGGTTTTCTCCCTGACTGCTCCTTTCCTTGGTGTGTAAGTGAACCCCCACCAATGTACACAACAACACGTATGCACAATTGGAACAAATATAATGACAGAACTATGAGTTACAAGACTACAACATTTATTTACTAATCATAGACATTGGATGATTGTCAATATGAGGATGATAAAATCATATAACATATTGTGATGAGAGACATTACGTAACTTTACTTGTTACTTCATCTATCTGGAACTGTGGTCCAGATCCCCACTCTCCAGTAGACTAAACAAAAGAACAGCTTGCCGGTATTCTAACGTCTGCCAGTCCTGGCTCTACCTAGTCATAACTCGTTCTTGAGATCTATAACATAGGTGCTCCTTGTGAGAGCTTGAAAGAAAGTCAAGAATGTGTTATATCAGTTCTACATCAGCGCAATCCTAATTAAAACATATCATAACACAAACATATACAATGACCAGTCTGGCCAAGTTTATCTTCCAGCTCTACTGCGTTCACCATCCTCCTTCTCCCTACTGTCTTTAGTCTGGGACGGGCTTTTCAATTGTCTCACACGCCTGTAATGATTACATTTCTGCCGCCCCATGTCCATGTCGCTAATACAGAAATTCTGTGTCGTACAGCCGCTCCGTCCAATGTTAGTTTAGCAGCTCACAGGGTCGGTAAGGGTATTATAACAATGCCTGATCATCCGGGCTTGCAAGCCGTGACCAGTAGCTGTGCCAGGGTTCCGTGAACTACCCTCCACCATACGATGAAAAAGGTTTAGCACCATATACCCCATAACACTTGTGGGTAATGTCTGTACCATTACACCTCTGCTCCAAATGCAATCGATGGTTAGTGTGCCAATGCGCACACCATAATATAACACTTCATATTGGTAGGCTTGCATATGACAAATCAATATACCAAACATCCAATACACATAAACATATTGATTAACTAGACATATGATACTTTAACATCATAGCATAATGCACTAGTTAGTTTATGAAATTACACATACATACATCCAACATCCGTAAACATTATATTACTTCAAGATGGACATATAATGATACTCACATAATAGCATCAGTCATTATTAATGAGTACTAATATTGTATAGCTACAAAATGAGATATACAACAGGTCTAATTGAAGTTACCACACAGACCAGCTATATTTGCTGAGCTGCCCGGTTTAATCACCTGCTATTGTAAGAATTAAATAAATAGTCAGTTGACTATAATCTGTACAACAAATGCACACACCAAAAACGAGACTAGTCTAGTTTAGAAAGAGATGGCAAGCATCTGCTACGTCACCTCAAGTATATCTAGACAAGACCTGCCTTCGATAAGTTTCTACTTCTCAGAAGAGTAGCACTTACAGCACAATTATATTGAACACAGAACTCAGAAAGAACACTCAAGTAACCTATGACAATGATAGTTCTTGCAATAACCTAGATCAGATATAGACTGAAAATCGGTCCATCCATCTAAGAAACTAAGAGACTTACTAAGGGACTAGTTACTAAGAAATAATTCCTAGCAGCCAACATAATATTCATGCATATGACTAAGACATTGAGATAGTTCCTACCTGTTCTGAAGTCAAACTTAATCTAACATAAAACAGGCTAGGGACCCTTATTTAAGCTGAGTCAAGCAGACCATATTATCCCCTTGGCATTCCCGTCATAAATTCTTCTTATCTCCTCCTGACAGTAATTGCCCTTATCATTGCAACTGGCCATCACACCTTGCTCCTCTCTGTCTGGCCCCAAGTCCTCAGTGTTAATTGTCTTATCAGACCTGGTTCACACCTCCCTGAGTCTGCCAGTCAGAGTAGGCGGGGCTTAGTTTACAGCCCTGGGGCTATTATCTTTCCCTGGGTCAATGTTGTTCACACCTGGGCGATTTTCTAGCTATTCTTATCAGGTGTCATGTCAAGGGAACAATTAGGTTCTCATGGTCAACGGCCAGTTTACAACTCTGTTGGTAAACCAGGTTTGCTTGCGTCATACCTGGTTGGCTTTAATTACTATTCAGTCCCCTGAGTCTGCCCTCCCGTCTGGCTGGATTGATAAGACTGTGAAACTGATCTGGGGGTGACCGGTACTGGTGTCAAATTAACTTCCCAAATAGAAAGCCATTCCTGGTGGTTGTTTACTTGCAGGTTTTGCAAGCTTACGTCAAGACAGTATAGCCTTGGATATAGAGAAAACAGTTTTGTTCGTCTGTTGATCCTCTACATGGCCCATCAAAAGTGAACCGAAAATTGTTCTGGGAAGTAAAGGCTGCCAATTCGTGACACATACCATGCCTTTATTATTACTGGGCCCATTCGTTTCCCGGCTTCCCTCTCACTGGCAAACCCTCTCTTTCTCACGACAAAGCTCTTGTGGTGTTGTGTGCGTAATTATGTGTGTTCCCCCCCCCCCTAACTAATATTATAGTAGTGGGTCTGTATGGAAAGAAGTGTAGCTCCCTATTCCCAGCAAGAATAGGAAAGAAGATACTACCCCTTCCGGCCGCTGCTCTTGTCTGAGCTGTCGCCGCAATGCACCGGCAGTGCCTCACATAACACGTAGACCTAGAAGAGTTCAGGTTCTCTCAGTGAGAAACAGAGGTCTATTTATATCCCTGACCTCATCTTATCGACCAGTAACTATTCAGTCCACCTGGCCATCCCATCTGCTAAAAGATGAAAGAGACAGCACAGTGGATACCCTCTTCCGGCTCAAGAAGATAGATGGGTGGAACCCGTCCCCACGGAGCCCTCCCCGCCTTCCGGCATTCCGTGGATATGTTATGTTTATATTCAAATGAAAGATGCCACTATGCAGAGTTCAGGCCTTAGGAAGAAAGATAGCACCCGCCCATCTGCCGCCAAGAACAGGCGAAATCATCTGGGGAAATATATTGCTCAGATTCGTTCCCAGGCGATGCCAAGAACAAGACGCTTAGCTAGATTGGCCAACGGTCAACCCACTCCCAATAGGGCATGACTGGCTTTTCGCCAATTCGTCTCACCAGTCGAGACAACAGAGATTTATAGGCCAAGGTCTGGCAGGACTAATTAAAACCTAAGCTAACCTTTCTTACACCAGCAGGATGCACCTAATTTGTACAAATCTTTAAATTTTTAATACATGGTGCAGATGACACACTGTAGGAGTTTCCAACGGACATTGTTTGCCCCAGAAGTTGAACTAGTGTGTATTTGGTGCAAGGCGCCCCATCGGGTTTTCCCGAAGATAAGTCAGACTTCTAATCGTTCTATTAAGATCGTGTTGTTAAAGTAACCAAGAGAACTATCTTCCATGGGGATTGAGCGAATAAGAGAACTGAGGGTTCCCGAAAGCTGTGTCCCACTGTTTTCCCAAGATCAAAGAAGGCATGAGGACATGGGCCACTGGCGTTCCGTTACACCCATAAGCGCTCCGTCCCCATCCTCAGCAGCCAGCGAAGAGTTCCAACACCAATAGTACCAGTAGCAATCTGATTGTATGTCCGTCTCGCCTTTCCTCTGAGCGTTCAGCGTCGGCCACATCCCCTCGTCACTCCACGCTGTCTCATTCTTGCCAGACCATGGTGATCCATTTGCTCCTCCGAGGTGTATGCGTGCTCCCACAAGGCTGCCAACACGTCTGCCTTGTCATGCATCAATACTCCAAGTTTTGCAGAGCCAGCCAATCTGTCCGCCTGTTCATTCCCCAGCACACCGGCATGCCCCGGAGAAAAGATCCAGGCGATGCTTGCCACCCGTGACCTCCGAAGCGAAGCAAGCCACTCTGTACGAAGCATGCCTGTCCTCACCTTCCTTAGCATGCTTTCTGGGTCTGTTACAATCATGATGTGTGTGTGTGTGTGTATCGTATTCTCCATCCAGCGGAAAGCTGCACTAACCGCCTCCACCTCCATTCTTAAGCTAGATGTTGTGGTATCATATGCCAGGCACTCCTGCACCAAACGTCGACCATTAGCTTGTGCTAAGAACACCCAGACACTTCTCCTACCTCTCAAAACCGACCCATCTGTGTAGATAATCACATCACCCGAGCGAACATTATCCTGAATTAGTTGCTGCATTTCCAATTCCGTGGCCCCTGCTGGCCACTCCCTGCACTCCCGGCTCAATATGATTATAACTCTACACAAGTCTGGATGCTCCGCTGGCACTCTGTCCTCGCCTAATGTTCTCCAAGGGGCGGCACACCTGTCTCGATATTATCCTTCGCCTGAGCCATCCATGATTTCCCTCTTATCAGTCGCTGACCCTTAACGGCGTCCAATGCCTCATGCAACAGGTGATCTGTGTCTGCAGCTACTCTGAGGTATGCCGTCGCCTGTATCACCTTGAGCCTACCAGCAACGGTCGGCAGACCAAGGATGTAATGCATACACACTACTGGGGTGTCTCTGGTGCATCCCAGAATGACTCGCATAGCTTCGTTCTGTATGCGCTCTAATTTCACCAGCTGACTCTTCTAGACAGTGAGCAGTCCTATTCCATAATCAATCACTGAGAGGATCAAGTGCTGGTATAGTGTGAAAAGCATTCTCTGTTCTGTGTCCATTGCAGCCATAGTTTTAAGTGCATTGAGTCCCTTAAATCATTAAGTACACTAGCATTCGTACAAGTAATTTTCTTACTGAGATCGACATACAACAGTCTTACCTTTTCACAAATGATTGCCACCGAAACAGAATCACCATCTAATTGGTTTTGATTGATCCAAATTAATAATAACTACTCGACATCTTCAATTGTTTGCGATCTCTGTTTCGTTAGCACAATCACGCCTTTCGCTACTTTAGCCTTTTTTTTTTATTGTTTCCTTTTTCGCCACAATGGAAATTATCGTGGATGGAGACTTCCCGTACATGCGGCCGATTTCAGCAATCTTAATGCCGCTCACGTATTTTTAAATGGTTTTCTTCGTAAACTCGATCGTGTTCTTGGCCTTCTTATTCGAAGGGCTGCTGGCCCTGGAAATCTTTTAGGTCCCATGATGGAGCTAACGGGAAAGGGTTAATTTATTAGCAAGTGATGCACACACAACGAGAAACAATGCCAACCTGAGCAGAAGAACGCGTGGGTCCCTTTGTTTTCCCAAAATTAGCATCGAGGTTTCTTGGGCAAGTCGACGAAAACCGAGGCAACAGACGAAACCCGAGACAAGTCTTTCGAGGGAAAAAAATCGACGAAAACCGAAGTTTGACTTTTTATCCTTGAAATTGCAAACATGTTTAATAATTATTCTCTGGATTGTGATGGAAGTCGGAAATCTTTAGTAAAATCGAAAGATTTATACGTTATGCAGAGAAACCAGACTTTTTACTTCCTGGTGTTCTGACAAACAGGGTAATTAACGATATTTGGCTTTTTTTTAACAAGCCTGACACAAAGTAAACACATTATATAGGAGTTGGACCTCTTTAAGTGAGTCCATGACCCCATATTGACAACAATCACCTTCGGATTAATAAGCCTGTGAGGGTAAAACCTTGGGCAGCTGTTTTTGCGGCTGACCCAGTCACAGGACTATCATTCTGAGCCAGTGATGGACCCTAATTATAACTTCTCCTTGAAGTTGAACGGGTTAGGGGTAATGGTGAAAACGAGTCGAATTTACATCGTAAATTCCATCCAAAACATCGACTATATCATTGTTGTTGTTGAGGAGAGCTTTCATAGCCTTGGCTTTCGAGATGTTTGTCTGGGACATGACCAGCTCAATGTCCTTCTATTCAACACCAGTGTCATCGACCTCCTAGTCCTCCTCCTCGGACTCCTCCTGTATGGCTGGGACACGGTGAGGACTTGTTCAACTTTGGCACCAGCACTGTCAAATGCTTTAAATTTATTGGCAGCTGCAACTTGGGTCTTCTGGTTCACATCTTCGATCTTGGCTTTTCCAACGACGATGTAGGGATCTGAGGCTGGGCACTTGCAGACATGAGCGACTAATTACAAATAAGATATTCTTTGATTTCCTGATGGTGACTCGGTTTCAATCCAAGTTTTCACATTGCGTACTTTCTTTTCACTGCAGCTTTGTTTGGCCTTGGACACTAGTTCTTCTGGCAGTCCAGCGGCTGCTGCAGCCTGACTCTGCTCCTGTATCATGTGCTTCTACCTCAGGGGATTGAATGAGGTAACGTAGTTGTCATCTGAATCAGAGTAGGCTGAACCCACCTAGGCCTGGTGTCCTCAGTTGGTGTCTCAACTGCGTCGATAGTCATCATTGTGAAGTTTCTTCCAGATCTGGACACGTCAGAAAACTCCAGCCATTAAGCCGAAATAGTAAAGACATTGTGCGTTTCCAGTTTACACGCGAAGTTTTGTTAAAACAACTTTGGCCTTTCCAAGCCATTCAAAAATTGGTGAATATTAATTCAATGGGATTGTGTTGTATTGTGCCACTCTGTCATTTTGAGATGCTAGATTGAGGATAGGAAAGAGTTCTAAAATATAACATTTAAACAGTCACTCATTAATAATCAGCTATTTTCTTAATGACACCGATGTCTACTTCTAACATCTCAAATTTAAACATATGATAAATGCTAACTCTATATGCTGACAACTTGGTGACACATATTTTAACTAAACTCATTTCACTCAATATCAAGTATCGTATGCTGACAGTTATATCCCTTAGAATCTATGATAAAATATGTTACCTCCCCTAGAAATGTTGTTTCCATCGCTGCCTCTGCCTCTCTCCCTCTCTGTACCTACCTACCTATTTATTCATGAGCATAAATTCCCCTTAATCTACTCTACTTGTGGCTGTGCACACCTCTCTCAGCGGTCGTTATTATTGGTAGCATGTCAAAATGATTCCTTTTAGAATGGAGGACAGCCAAACGACGCATGGAGCAATGTCGTAAGAGTACGGAGCTCAGCGAACTAGAAAAGCAATTAAATATTATGTTTGGCAAAGAAAATCTAAATCACAATGGGCTGATGCGTTCCCATGAAAGTGGTTCATGCTCGTGATGGGCCACCCCACGGAAATTAACGAAAATGATTTTGGCTATTCTCCCAGCTGAAAATAACGCTGACAAGGACGCGATTTGAATCACTAGAAGGCAGTATACGGAACTCAACTGCCACGTTACACTAGATTCACAAAGAAGCCTTCCCGCAATGCTTCCAACAATGGGGGAGCGCTGGGAGACGTGTGTACAGTTCCAAGGATAGCATTTTGAAGTGGAATAGTGTGCCAGACTTCAAGGGCAGGAGCTGTAATTTCCCCGCCACAGGTCAGAACAGGTCTCTTATGTGTGTCTGTGTGCGTGTTTATATAAGTGTATGTCCTGTCCAGGAGGTTGCAGTCACACCTAGTGTATACCTTTGCTCTGCTCTGCGAACCTGACAACTATCCTCGACGGTGCGGAAGCCTTATAGCTAGCGGGAGACCCATGAGACAGTGATACACATGACTGTTACATTAATTTATTTGTTTGTTTCGGGATTTGAGGTTTGAAGATTGAGCACAACCCACTGTTAGCAACGTTGATCGTATTCCAGTAAGAACCTTGGGCCTTTTCTCCGTCAGATTGGAAACTAAAGTAACAATGCCGTTCATAAACAACCTGACATTGTGGAGAAGATGTCGTGCTGGCTACAGAACAATCGAAACGTAGAGTGGGATGCATCTATGCAGTAAGCTAACGGCTGTTGCTGAATTGACTGATTTTCCTTTTCGGTTCACGGCTGCATTTTACAGCAGACTCCCGTGAGTCGGCGCTGAAGCTACGGAGTTCGTGCTTTATGCGACATTTTCGGCTGGTCGCCATGCGGAAAAAGACCGAGCCATGTGAGGAAACCCGGGTCAATGAGGTCTTTCTGGTGACTGCCGATTCCATCGACGATGAACTGTGGTTTTTGTGGGTTACTTTTGTGTTGGCATTCTGGCGGCGGCATTGTGCAAATTTTACCTGTGCGGACTGTTGAATTACCGAGACTCCTGTCTATTCCACTTTTCACATTGGACAGTGGGGAGCATTTTGTGTCATATTCACTGGCACAGGAATGGAGCATAATGGGGACGACCCGTTGCCGTGAAGTTGGAATCTGGACTAACTAACTAACTAACTAACTAACTAACTAACTAACTGACTGACTGACTAACTGACTGACTGTCTGACTGACTGACTAACTGACTGACTGTCTGACTGTCTGTCTGACTGACTGTCTGACTGACTGACTGACTAGTAATAGTATCTATGCAGTAAGATGGTCAACATCACTGTCATAAAATGAATATTTAGTTTCAGGTTCATGACATTACTATGTAGTTGTTTGGTGAATTAAGTTGGCTGATGACATATTAGTGTAGATTCATTACTTTAAGTTTAGAATTTGACCGGCGTGCAATGATGAAAGTCCAGTTTGATAATGTGATACTGTAACTTGGGAATAACTGTATAAGACATCTGGCCGCCATGAGGGTATTGCCACATACACACATATAGATCATTCATTCATTAGCATGTCCTTTGCAGAACCTCGCTCCCATAACAACCTTTCGGGAATATTTTCGATCACAAGCAAGATGCCCCGCGTCCTATACACCCATCTGGAGATCATCCGCCACACCCTGCATCCATCTTCTCTCTTTCAGGGCATATACCCCTCCATTAATGTTCTCTCCAAACTTTAATGACGATTTTCTTTGTTTTAACGTCTTTAGTAGCCAACGTACTTCAGTATTTAGATCTTGTCGTATGGATGCATTTGTTCTTTTCTGTATCTGCAGAAAAAAAACTGATAGTTAAAGTTTGTCATTTTATGATGACACAGGTCATCTTATGTTCGCTCTCATGGGCAACACTTATGCCCCAAAGTTTGCTTATCAGCATATCACAAATATGCCGAGCAGCATTGTAAATAATAATAAACATGATAATAAATAGTGACATTTGTGAAGAAACATAGTGCTGTTTACCTGTTCATTAGATTTCATTAGATAGTCATCACGATGAAGGAATATTGCCTTGTTAAGTTAAAAATTGTAATAATTGTCTACATAATTTTAATCATTGTGTGTCAGATAATTTAACATTATAAAGCGGTGTTCCCAATGCAATCCCCTTTAATTTGATATATAATAAAACATGTCTGCTACCACATTAACAGCATTTAAATCATTACTGTGACACACCTCTACTTCCAATTTTCTGCCATCCATTTTTGTTTGGTACAAACCAACATTTTGTTTGGCACTGAATCAGGTTATTAATATTTGACTGCTTGTAAACCAGGAGACTTATGTGAACTTCGAAAGATGTGACCTCTATATAATCAAAACTGTATTTCAAACTGCTAGCACAGAAGCAAGAGTAACATCATCTCAGGCAGTTGCTGCTGTCTCCAAGCTGGGAACTTGTGTGCATTGTAAATGGGTTTGACTGTTGATATGTTAAGTATGGGATCTGCCCTAATCTTTCGTTTTGTAGTTTCTACAAAGTTGTTACGCTTCAGTCTTCCCTTTCCAAAACCATTAAACCTATTATACATAGGGTGGTCTGTCAATCGTCTAAATTTTTCTGCTTGTTGCTGGGCTCTGCTATCTCTTCTATCCTGCATTGGTTGTAAAGAAGTGATATTCTCTAGTTCATTAATAGGCGTTGTCTTCAGGCTTCCAGTTATGATTCACATTCCTTGATTTTGGACTCTACTTATTTTGTTAAAGTTTGACTTAGCTGCTGTTGCTCAAGCTGAAATGCTATATTCCAGTACTGGCCTCACCCGTCTAGTATATAGCTTCTTGAGCACTTTCTCATCTGCTCCCCACGTTGTACCAGCAAGATTTTTCATAATTGCCATTCTTTGCCTTGCTCTTGTTCGATTTTTCTCAACCAGTGTCTTCCATGTCAGGCGACGATCAAAGGTGACTCCTAGATAGTTTGGATTTTCTACATGGCGCAATATTTTTCCATTCTTCTTCTTCTTCTTCGTTCATCCGGAGTTTTTTTTCGGACGTGATTGCGTTGTGCCTGTCCACAGCAGAGCTGCGTTCTTGCGCCGTTAGGCCGACACATCCGACTTCTGCGGGCATTTGTTGACCGGGTTAACCTTCCCGGGGGTTTCTTAGGACGTTTGGCTCTCACTGTTGTGGTGTTATCCCCCATCACAGCTGGCCCATATAGAACAGCCAAAGACATCCTGGTCAGCCCTCAAGGGAAGGCAGGGGCAGACCATGGGCATTCCCCGCCATCCAAGGAGGCTTCCATACTTGCAGAGCCAACACACAGCGCTCTGGTACTGGGCTCATCCAAGGAATCGTCACGTCCTGCACATGGCTGCTTAGCCTCACTTCCGTATATTGGGCCTTCCATTCATCATAGGCTGTTCTTCCGGAAACCAGAAGTATGCAGTCTGCAGATGACATCCACACAGTGAGCTTTCGATTCGGACTTTCCACATAATGGATTTGCTATCCAAGCAATATTCCATTTCGTGCCACTAGGACACTTTTTCCACCTTTTATGAAGCCCACAGAGTGTGCTTTCGATTCGGACTTTCCACATAATGGATTTGCTATCCAAGCAATATTCCATTTCGTGCCACTGGGACACTTTTTCCACCTTTTATGAAGCCCACACAGTGAGCTTTTGGTTCGGACTTTCCACGTAATGGATTTGCTATCCAAGCAATATTCCATTTCATGCCTCTGGGGCGCTTTTGTAACCGACATACCTGTGGTATGAAGTGCGGCAGTCTAAATACTTCTTCATGCACCTTTAAATGTCAACCTGAGTGTAGTTAAAGTAAGCTGCAGTCAACTTGAGCTTGTTGATATCTCCATAGAGCTTGTCCTCAAATGAAGCAGGTGTGGGCCAAAATATCTTTCTCTGTTCTGCATATATTGGGCACTCCTGCAGCAAATGTTTAGCTGTCATTTTACCAGTTCCACAATTGCATTCATCGGTATCTCCTATCTTTAGTTTATTGAACAAGTGGTATTTCAGCCTGTTATGTCCTGTGCGGAGTCTGAAGATTGCTACTTGTTCTCTTCGGTCGAGTTTGTAATATGCATCATCCTTCTGGTGACCTGGATGCTCTGATTCCCATTTGGTTCTATAAGTACTTTTTATCAACCTCTTTGCCTCATTATAGGTTATGTCTATGTCAGGCTGTGGTAGTCGTCCGCCCTCTTTTGCCAGTCTGTCAGCCTCTTCATTTCCAGGTATACTGCAATGTGATGGTATCCACTGTATTACAACTTTTTTGGATTTCTGGCATAGACCATGGAGTGCTGCTCTTAGGTCAGCTATTTCTGTGCTGTAATTGCTCTTCAGTATTGAGACAGCTGACTTTGCATCTGTAAAGATAGCTATTTGCGTCTCTTTGTTTTCCTCCATCAAGAGCATTTCTGCTGCAGTTTTCAGAGCCTCTACCTCCGCTTTGAAGTTACTTGAAAACTTTCCAGTTGCCACTGAATGTGTTTTTTTCACTCCATTTTTTAAATTTAGGAGAATTCCTCCTCCTCCATTCTCTACTGAATTTTTGGCTGATCCATCTGTATATGCATGGGTCCAATTGCTGCTTGGGTAATGTTCTTTTATGTAGTTTAGGGTTATTTCTCTTCTTTCGGTTTCATGCTGAGTGTTCTTTTTCTCAATACCAGGAATGTTTTCTATCATCTCAGGCAGTAGCTGCTGTCTCCAAGCTGGGAACTTGTCTGCATAGTAAATGGGTTTGACTGTTGATATGTTAAGTATGGGATCTGCCCTAATCTTTCGTTTTGCAGTTTCTACAAAGTTGCTACGCTTCAGTCTTCCCTTTCCAAAACCACTAAACCTTTTATACATAGGGTGGTCTGTCAATCTTCTAAATTTTTCAGCTTGTTGCTGGGCTCTGCTATCTCTTCTATCCTGCATTGGTTGTAAACAAGTGATCTTTTCTAGTTCATTAATAGGCGTTGTCTTCAGGCTTCCAGTTATGATTCGCATTCCTTGATTTTGGACTCTGCTTATTTTGTTAAAGTTTGACTTAGCTGCTGTTTCCCAAGCTGCAATGCCATATTCCAGTACTGGCCTCACCCGTCCAGTATATAACTTCTTGAGAACTTTCTCATCTGCTCCCCACGTTGTACCAGCAAGCTTTTTCATGATTGCCATTCTTTGCCTTGCTCTTGTTCGATTTTTCTCAACCTGTGTCTTCCATGTCAGGCGACGATCAAAGGTGACTCCTAGATAGTTTGGATTTTCTTCATGGCGCAATATTTTTCCATTCAATACCAGCTTAGGTTGCTGAGTTTTATTTGAGAGGGAGAACACTGTGCATGTTGTTTTCTCCTCACTTATCTTCACTAGCCATGATTTTGACTGACCATACCCCTAGCGCTAATAAGGCTTGCAGTATTCTGCTGTTAGCTGTACTAATATATTCTTCAGATGTCCATAGGCTAGGTCATCTGCACAGGAGGATGTGTGTACTCTGGCTGGAAAATTTTCCGTGATGTCATTTATATATGCTAGGAATAATTTTGGTGAAAGAACTCCTCCTTTGGGGGACACTTTGCTCCAACAGCATCATTTTGCTGGTTTGTCCTTGTACTTTTGTCTTGGCAGTTCTGTTCTCAGGGTAGTGGCTGATCGTTTGTACATTTTCCCACAAACATGCATTTTTTGCAGTTTTACTTTCAGTCCTTCCTTCTGCTGTGAGGGTTTCAATTTCACTCTGTGAAAGGACAACAGTTGGTAGACCTCGAACAGCTTGTGGCAATTCTTCAAGTTTCAGGCTGTATGGAACAACTAACATCATACGAGTGGCACCCACTTTGTTCAGAACATTGCTGGTGCTTGCCCTAATTATCCTTTCATACATTCTAGATAGTGAATTCTCATTTTGATTGTCAGCCATAGCTCCTTCAGGAGTACAGCAGTCATGACTTTCATTATTTACAGCTGAACTTTCTGGTACAGTATGTCCGCTCTCGGATTTCCTTAGACATGCTATCTCTGATGCCAGAGACAATGAGTCAGTGCATGGGGCTGTTAAAACAAAGAGTGATACGCGTGAGTTGCTGATGACATTTAGCTGCTGTTCCAAGTACATGCCCCCGGGATAGCTTTCCTCATAAGCATGGACAACATTGAAGTGTTTCAAACAATGTTTCTAGCAGAACTAGTTTTAGATGCTCTGAGATATAACTCATCATTCCTATTTTCAGTTCACAATCATCATCAACACCACTCACAATAACAGTATCATATTTCTTGAATGTTTCTGTAATACAGAACTAATCATTAAATAATTGCTTCCATACATGATCTGGATGGTATGCCTCAGTGTTTCTTTCCAGATATGTTTCATCTAACTTGCCTGCATCAACTTCTAGCACCAGCAGACTATAAACTTTGCTGTTAGATAACTTAAGTTTTACTCCTGGCTGCAAACTTACTTGATCTCTAAACAGAAATGCACTGTTGTATGCTTTCATGTTTAAATAACGCTGCAAACACTGTTCAATAACTTCTATCTTCTGAAGCTCTGAGGGATCTTGTGAAACAATGTCATCAACAGCCTCCAAACATCTATAATTACCGATGTACTTACATATTCTGAACAGTTTCTCTCTGCTTTCTTTTTGTCCTTCAAATTGACATTTCTTTTGTAATGTGCTAAAGGCATTCCATAAATCAGTGGCACACATTTCTAGCTCTGGCACTGAAGCTGCCAGTGTAACAGCTAGTGTAAGGTGTTCTTCACTCTCAGCTACAAGCCGCTCCTTGTTCACTTGGTTCACCTCAGCTTCAGCTTCTTTAGCACAGCAGATTCCATAAAGATTGTATGCATTAACAAGGTAAATAGGATCCGTTGTTAAAATCTTTAAACTGGTACTCTCTTCAATCAAAATGTTACATGTTTATTTTGATATCTTATAATCTTCTGCCTGAACTAAAATGCATGCCAAATCATACACTGCTTTCCTATTCTGACAGCTTAGTTCAGCTGCTTGCTTTAAGTGGTGAATTGCTTTGTCTGTGTAAGGATTAACTTTGCTGAAAGATTTGAACTAATCTGGTACTTTGGCAACGTATTTCAGATGCTTCTCCAGCTGTTGTGGTTCTGGTAACACTTTAAGTCTACAACCACAAGCATATCCACCATCTGCGACCATTAAACCATTTGCAAAGCCTTGTTGATGCAAATGACCTACTTGCCTGTCAACAAATCTCTGATGGTAATTTCCTATGTTGGTTAATTTCATTTCGGCCATATTGTTTTCAAATCTAACAGGTTTATCTAGCCAGCTAGTCTTAACATTATATCTGATAACTGCATCTTCTATATCGTGCAAATCGTGGTTATGTGTACAGCCATTTTTTTGTAAGTCAAACCAAGATGGTGGTGTGCTCTATTTGAAGGTCTTTTTGCAATTGCATTTTTAAATAAGTGTTCAGATTTGTCTAAGCACTCATCACCATCGTAATATCGTACAGTTGTCTAGCTATTTTTAAGACCTCCTCAGAAGATTTCAGTGGCTTCTTCGCATAACTGTTTCCAAGACCTCAGTTTGAAGACCTCAAGACCTCAAAATTGAAGTACCTATCAGCTTATTAAGAGAGCTGTTAGGCAGGGATGTGTAATGTCTCCAGATCTTTTTTCCCTGTACAGTGAAAATATTTTCAGAAATATTGGAGATATGGAAGGAATCAACATTGGGGGACGATGCATCAATAACATTAGATATGCAGATGATACCGTATTGATTGCAGACAATGAGCAGGATCTGCAACAATTAGTAGATGCGGTTGTTGCACACAGTGAACTGGGGTTAGAATTAAATTTAAAGACACAGATTATAGTCGTCACTAGGAAGAACAAATTACCACAATGTAATATACAAGTAAATGGGAATATTCTTCAGCAAGTGAATCGGTACAATTATCTCGGAACAGTCATAACATCTGATGGGAGATGCCTTGATGAGATTAGAACAAGAGTCACCATGGCGAAAGTAGCCTTTAGCATGATTAAAAACATACTGATCAATAAAAAGATTTCAATTGAAAGGAGAAAAAGAGTGTTGAGGTGCTACACAGACCCTGTACTTTTGTATGGATGTGAAACATGGACAATGAGCAGTCAAGCTGAAAAACATTTGATGGCTATGGAAATGTGGTTTCTGAGGAGAATGCAAAGAATACCATGGACAGACAGAAAAACCAATGACCAAGTTCTACAGGAGACAAATGAAAATCATAAACTGATTAGAGAAAATTAGACGTAGACAGTCAAAAATTTTTGGACATGTTATGAGAAGAAATAAATTGGAGAACTCAGTGACAACTGGCAAGATCGAAGGGAACAGACCAAGGGGAAGACCGAGAAGTAAATACCTGGATGACAAGGCCTCATGGCATGGTTGGGACAGTAACACTGAGCTGATCCACAATTCTGGTAAGCAAGTGAAATGGCGAGTCATGAACGCCAACACGCTTTCCGGCATGGCATATGATTGATTGATTCATGTATTTATCTCATGTTCTTATTTATACTTTCTTCTTCTTCGTTCATCCGGAGTTTTTTTTTATTCGGATGTGATTGCGTTGTGCCTGTTTACAGCAGAGCTGCGTTCTTGCGCCGTTAGGCCGACACATCCGACTTCTGCGGGCATTTGTTGACCGGGTTAACCTTCCCGGATTTATACTTTTGTTTTAATCCATCAACTAAGATTTCTTCAGTCATCAATTTTTTCTTAGCTCTTTTTCTTCTCCGTAATATCTCTTTACTTGTTCGATTAATGGAGTCTCTTAGCATTTCCCGCTGTTTTTTTAATACTCTGTATTTTAGTTTATTGCACCTTTTCTTTTCACAATTCCCCTTTATGTATGAATGGTTCACCAGTTCATACTATCACCAGAGTTAGATCAGGTCTGTGTTCTTGACTTGGTTTTGCTTTGTCGCCAAGCCAACCTGATATTTATCTTTTTTCTGTTTTTCTTCTGCTTTTCTGTTTGGTTATGGTACTCTTTGTATTTACCTCAGAAACCACATTTCCATTAGATGCTTCTCAGCTTATTGTCCCTGTTTCACAAGCATATAACAGTAGTTTCTATATAGCACTAAATTATTCTTTTTCACACCACAATTCACATTGTTCTTTTTTACTAGCAAGTATTTATATTTTTACTGGGGAGCAGAGTCCATGGGAATATCGATGTATGAAGCCCATAATCGGGCACTCTCCCGAAGTTTATACTTCACCTCGACACCGCAAGGTACAAGAGGAACACGATGAGATGAGATCATTGTTTGTTTTTTTTAAACTGGTGAGTGACTTCCATTTTGCAAAAGGCTATTTTTACCTTAGCAATTCTTGTTCTAATCTCTAAAAGGCACCCTCCATTAGATGCTATGAGAAAGTTGTACAAATTCACTTATTTTAAGAATGTGTTCATTCAGTTAGATTGTACATTTCTTTCTACTTGGAGATGACAATATGTTATTTACAACTAAACTCTAACCATACTTTCTCACTGGGTACAGTAAACATACCTACTAAATGCTGCTGATCCTGCTCCTTGTCTGCAATCAATACTGTATCTTCTACATATCTTATTTTATTGATGTTATGTCCTCCAACATCAATTCCTCACACATCCTGTAAATTTCCCATAATATTCTATCTCTCCCTCTCTGTGTGTATGTGTGTGGAGAGAGAGAGAGAGAGAGAGAGAGAGAGAGAGAGAGAGAGAGAGAGAGAGAGAGAGAGAGAGAGAGAGAGAGAGAGAGAGAGAGAGAGAGAGATCACATTACCCATCCCTGTCATACCCTTCTCGCGATACAATTAGTAAACCAATGACAATGAGAATCAGAACTGCCAAGCTTTACTAGAACACAATTACAAGTGACAACCAATAAACAAGCACTGATACAACTACATGAAAATATATACAAAAGTTACTTTTTTTCTAATAAACTACATGAAAATATATTCAAAAGTTACATTTTAAAAAAACATGCACGCCCACTGAAATCAATCCCAGCTCCTAATGGCTTTTGTGATTTACTGGGTAATTTTATGTCCAGTAGCTCACCATTGCTGTCTAAATGGCCGACATCTCAAAACTGAAATCATCGCTAAGCGATCTGCTTCCAAATCACCAGTGGGTAATTTCAAACTCAGTATGTCAGGGAACTATGTAACTGCATTTCACTATCCCCCCAGGCATAGATTCCTTAGCCTGATGTTTACCGAGTAAAAAGACCAAGAATGTTCACAAGTTAAACCACTGGATGACTATTATCTATTGGCCAAGACTGGCAAGCTACCGTGTTTAGACTCAGAACACAACAAGCTCAGTTTGGAGCATCCTTCTGTCCAGATTAGAATGCAACTTGCAGTTCTGGTCTATTCTTTAATTTAAATTTACAAGTAAAAAGAAAGAAAATACTGGAAGAGGATTGTGATCATGCAGAGAAACAAAAATGTACAAACCCTACATGCCATAATATCACAAAGACAATTGTGAGAAATAAGTACAAACCATACAAGCTATACATCAGAAAAGAGACAATTGTGAAAACAATAAGTACAAATCTTACAAGCCATACATCAAAAAGACAATTGTGAGAAAAAAATGAGTAAATATCTGTACAACTTAAACTTCACATAGACAATTGTAAGAGATAGTATGTACAGCTGACTATAGTCACTATCTCTTCTAAATAACTTGCACTGATCTGAGAAAACTATGCAGCACTGGGCTACCAACAGTTCATACCTGCTGACTTCTGATAGCTGTCTGTTTCAGGTGTACAAGCTCATTTTTTCCAATGGTTTCACTGTCACTGTCACACAATTGTATGAGGTTTCTCTCTACATACACTCAAGTGAATCAATTCATTACAGTTCTGACTTGCCATGTTTGTTCTATGTATATGCAAGAGGTTATCTCCACTCTAGTTTCTGTTTGTGCCTGGATATGTATAACTGTGTCCAAATCCAGCTTTCCGACGGAGACGGGCCAAGGTGCTTGATGACAAAATCCTGTTTTCTGCAGACATGACATTCCCAGCACGAACATTAAAACAGTCATGTTTCTCACGCATGCATATGTTTGGTGTTAATCAAACAATGCTTCAAGAGAAAATGTCAATAACACAACTATCACATCTATGGTGTATGTTCTCTACAGGCTCTTGAGAGTGAAGTCCAGAATATTAAACCTTAGGATTTCTCCCCTGCATATTTTAGAGTGTTGAGCTGAGCAACCTATGCCTTTCAATTTGTATGTTGTCTAGTGTGTCCTCTAGTCTACACTTCTATCTTCAACGAGCACCAAACAATACATGTGTTTATTTATAAACTGAGCAAACATTGTCTATAATCATGACAACTATATAATTTCATTTTATGTATTCTTACCTTTATTCTAATGATCATCTAGAGTTCACCAAGACATAAAATTCATCAGAAAATTATGGTTTGTTTCTTGTCTATATTTTTATCATACTTGTAAAATATCTGCACTCTTATGTCTTCTTGTGTTATTTCTCAGACTACTAGGCACAAGAAACCATCCACTACATTTGTAAATGCTCAGTCTTATATATCCAGTACTAGGTAATTTTTTATTGGATAACTTCAGTAATACATGCATTACAATCATCACTCATCCATAACGTCTTTTTCCTGTACACATATTGTTGAGTCCTCCACATTACCAGGTAGAGGAGAACCATGTTGACTCTCTGTATGTGTGCTGTCATGTGTCTCCAAATCATCAGCTGTAACCACAGATGCACCATGATCATCAGACTGAAGAGGTTTCTCTCCTGTGTGTTTTTTCTTGTGTTTCTTCAGATTGCCAGACACTGTAAAGCATGCATCACACTCATCACACTTATATGGTTTCTCTCCTGTATGCGTTCTCTTGTGTGCCTTTAAACTACCAACTTCAGTAAAAGCTGCGCTACATACATCACATTTGTATGGTCTCTCTCCTGTGTGTATTCTCTCATGAACCCTCAGAGGGCCGGATTCAGTAAAAGATGCACCACATTCAAAACATATATAAGGTCTTTCTCCTGTATGTATTCTCGTGTGCCTCTGAACACTCCATGCATTAGTAAAACATGCATCACAAAAATCACACTTGTAAGGTCTCTCTCCTGTGTGTAATCTCTTGTGTAATGTCAGATGCTGAGCTCGAGCAAAAGAAGTGCCACATACATCACATTTGTAAGGCTTCTCTCCTGTATGTATTTTCTGGTGTTTGCTCAGCTGGTCAGGTGAAATAAAAGTTGCATCGCATAAATCACACAGGTGCGGTTTCTCTCCTGTATGTCTTCTCTTGTGGAACTTTAGACCGCTAGCTCGACTAAATGATGCATCACATACATCACATTTGTAAGGTCGCTCCCCTGTGTGTGTTCTTATGTGACAATTTAAAACACTAACGCGAGCAAAAGATTTACCACATTCATAACATTCGTAACATTTATCTGTCTCCTGTCTCTCTCCTGTATGTTTTATTTTGTGTCTTTTTAAACCATTAGATTCTGCAAAAGTTGCATCACACTCTTCACACTTATAAGGTCTCTCTCCTGTATGCTTTTTCTTGTGTGACTTCAGCCTACTAGCTGTAAAATAACATGCATCACAATAATCACACTGGAAAGGTCTCTCTCCTGTGTGTGTTCTCTCGTGGTATTTCAGCTTACTAGGTATAAAATAACGTGCATCACAATAACTACACTGGTAAGGTCTCTCTTCTGTATGTATTTTCATGTGCCTCTTACAAACCCATACATCAGTAAAACATGCATCACAAAAATCACACTTGTAAGGTCTCTCTCCAGTATGTTTTTTCTTGTGGATCGTTAGGTGTGTTTTTCTGTGTCTGTTTAAACTACCAACTTGAGAAAAAGATGCATCACATTCATAACATTTATAAGGTCTCTCTCCTGTATGTTTGCTTTTGTGTCTTTTTAAACCATGAGATTCTGTAAAAGTTGCACCACAATCATCACACTTATAAGGTCTCTCTCCTGTATGCTTTTTCTCGTGCAACCTCAGCTTACTAGAAGTAAAATAACATGCATCACAATAATCACACTGGTAAGGTCTCTCTCCTGTGTGTGTTCTATGATGGTATTTCAGTTTACAAGGCATCAAAAAACTTGCATCACAAAAATCACACTTGTAAGGTCCCTCTTCTGTATGTGTTCTCTTGTCGATCTTTAGGTGTGTTCTTCTGTGTCTGTTTAAACTACCAACTTCAGCAAAAGATGCACCACATTCATAACATTTATGAGGTCTCTCTCCTGTATGTTTTCTTTGGTGTCTTTTTAAACCATGAGACTCTGTAAAAGTTGCACCACAATCATCACACTTATAAGGTCTCTCTCCTGTATGTTTGCTTTTGTGTCTTTTTAAACAATTAGATTCTGTAAAAGTTGCACCACAATCATCACACTTATAAGCGCTCTCTCCTGTATGCTTTTTCTTGTGTGCCTTCAGCTTGCTAGATGTAAAATAACATGCATCACAATAATCACACTGGTAAGGTCTCTCTCCTGTGTGTGTTCTCTGGTGGTATTTTAGCTTGCCAGGTGTCAAATAACTTGCATCACAGTCATCACACTGGTAAGGTCTCTTTCCTGTATTTCTCTCGTGTGATTTCAGAAGGCTAATTTGAGTGAGGTAAGATTCACAATCTTCACACCCACAAGGAACCTCTCCGGAATGTGTTTTCTTGAGATTCATCAGACCTTCAGCTTCAAACTCACGAAATCCCTCATAATTATTCTGAGAAATTCTTAATTCCGAGTTACTGTCTCCAGTTATTTCATTATCACTGCTACAATCTGTCTTGTCTACCATTTTGTCAAATATTTGATGTCTGTCCCTATACAGTGCATCTGAATGTTCTTGTTTCACAAACTTAACTTCCATGTCATCACACATCTTTTCCATCTGTGAATGCTCTTGCATGGGGTTGGAACTGACATTCTGTGAGCAGGTTAGTCCTTCTGAAAAACACACAAACAGCAAATATGAGTTGATCACTTTATGTCAGGTATGTCAAGTAGCAGACTACAGACATGTGTACATTCAATTTAACACATGAATACAACATGCGGCTTGTATCTGACAGATGTGTACATTCAATTTAACACATGAATACAACATGCGGCTTGTATCTGACAGATGTGTACCACTCAATTTAACACATGAATACAACATGCGGCTTGTATCTGACAGCTGTATACCACTCAATTTAACACATGAATACAACATGCGGCTTGTATCTGACAGCTGTATACCACTCAATTTAACACATGAATACAACATGCGGCTTGTATCTGACAGATGTGTACATTCAATTTAACACATGAATACAACATGCGGCTTGTATCTGACAGCTGTATACCACTCAATTTAACACATGAATACAACATGCGGCTTGTATCTGACAGATGTGTACATTCAATTTAACACATGAATACAACATGCGGCTTGTATCTGACAGCTGTATACCACTCAATTTAACACATGAATACAACATGCGGCTTGTATCTGACAGATGTGTACATTCAATTTAACACATGAATACAACATGTGGCTTGTATCTGACAGATGTGCACATTCAATTTAACACATGAATACAACATGCGGCTTGTATCTGACAGCTGTATACCACTCAATTTAACACATGAATACAACATGCGGCTTGTATCTGACAGATGTGTACATTCAATTTAACACATGAATACAACATGCGGCTTGTATCTGACAGATGTGTACATTCAATGTAACACATGAATACAACATGCAGCTTGTTCAACTAATGTCACACCTTGTCTACTTCTACTTGAATATTTCCACTGACCTACAGCCTTCAACCAATGAAAAACATGTCTTCCATCTTTGCTGACTTTCTGTCAAAATTTGTAACGGATAGGCTTGTTTTAGATATGTCCCAATGCAGCATATTTTAAACCCACACTAAATTGACCCCGTCTCTTATTTTATAAATATTCTCTCATGACTTAAAAGTGTGATCTTTGTTTTTTCTTCTTCATATTTTGGTGTGCATGAACTGGTATATTGAAGAAAATCATCATTTATTCTAGATCTTTCTGTCTTCTCATCCTTTAAAGAAATGTAATCAGATTATCTTTCTTATTTCTTGTACTTTTTATGACCAGTTTTGCCTATTTGCTACTGGTTAACAGAAACAGGGCCTTAGAGTTTGACACATGTGCTCTAGTTTGTCAGGCCCCCCCCCCCCCCCCCCCCAATTCTGTACTTTCCTGAAGTGCTTCCATCAATGGCTGGACTGGGAAAAGTGGGTACAGTCCCAAGGAGAGTACTATGAAGGGAACCAGGGTTCCTGACCCCCAGGTGAGTAATTACATTTTTCCAGGCACCTTCTGAACAGACATAAATATTTGAAAGACATCATTGACACTCATTGTTCATTAGCTCTAATTTGTGTCACATCTTGGAAGTTTATGATTATTACAGTTACTCATTCAATTGATCATAATCCTAAGCTGAAATGTACTGTGCATAAAATAAAAATATGTGGTACAAACTAAGGAATCATGTCAAGTGAAACTGCACTGTCTCCTTCAGCACTCAAAATGTATTGGTCAGGCTTTGTTCCCAGTATGAAACACATTGGCTACTCAAGGTCACTGATCAACATGCTCCAGAAATGCCGGCAATACTGGTCGATGTATGTTGGAAATTCCTGGCAATCCTTTCCATGCCATACTTAACAACACAACATATGACTAAGACGTTTGACAAATGGAAAACACACACACAGATACCAGGCTTGTTGACTGGATTACCTCTGGATAGATAATTATTTCTTTGTAGCATCAGTTTTTGTTGTTCCATTTATAAAGACTGGTCAAAATTATCACCTGTGTCTGTGTTTCTATTCGTCGAGCTTCTCGTCAATTATTTTTTTTGGTGCTTACTCGCTTTGAACTCAAGCGTAGTCCATACACACTACTTCCAGTAGTGCTGGACTGAATTTTGCGTATGGATTAGCTTTCCCTATTAACAGCATCCAGACTAACAATCAGCCATCAGACGAACCCCCTCCAACTTCAGAAGTACTTATAACTTACGTCCCAAAGTCAAGGACGAGAGGTCAATATTTTAGTCCAACTGTCCTGTGTGTTCTTATCCATTCTGCCATGCTGACCCCCATATTTTGTATTTTTATCCAGACTTCAGCAACAGATCTGTAGCAGCAACCAAGCCACTTTTTTCAATACCTATTTAATTTTCAATTTGCTGTTTACCAAAAACATGATCTAAGACACTACGTTTTTTATGCTTTCTAGTGATCCATTTCTCGGAATCATTTTACATGCTTCATAAAGTTCTTTAAGGCATTTTCCCAGAGTATTACTCAGGTAAGAATTTTCTTGGTTTTATCTTGAATTTCAGATTCTTCTAAGCCTGAAGGATTAATCTTTTAAGGGTGGCAACATTATCTGACTAGCTCTATAAAAGTATCAGAAGAGGGTCAGACTAAATGGTCTGTTTATCTCTGATCTGATAATTTTAGGGTGGTCACATCTCCAGGCTTTTCATCACTCTTGTTGTGTGTCTGGTGTCATTTATTAGTTACTGCAGTAAAGGTAAGATGAGCATATTTTCTTTACATACAGTACATGAGCCTGATACAGCTCAACCTTGATTGTAGCTCAATGGCTAGACAGTCAAATATCAATATTTTGTCAATGAGTGTATATTCAGGCCAGGTTGTGTTATGGTAATTGAGACCGGCTCTGTGGCAAAGGGGTTAAGGAAGCAATTGGTAATCGTGCATACAGCGTTCAAAACACAACTGCAGGCGATTTGGCAGCAGACAGCCTTGTGTTGCTTTTCATACAATGGTATGAGTGTCTGTCATCCAGAAAACAATGGCAAACTACAGAACATAAATTTGTCAAGAAATCACAAACCGCCAACAAATTCTGGGGTTGACTATGAAATCCTGTACAGGATATGCAACCAACTTTGTTTTTTAAACATGGCAAAAAGGTAGGTTAGTTTACCAGGTTATCTTCTTACCTCATCTTTTGATCTAATGCTGGGGTGGTTTCACTAAACACAACATTCAGACAGCCGCATCCTCCCCCACTGCATAAAAACTGCATTGTTCAGAATGGATACTTAGGTGAAAATACTAAAATAAAATTCTTTAAGTGGCACTAGCAGATGATGACTTTAGGGGCCAGAGAATAAGTACATGACCAACAGAACTGAAATGGAAATGCAGTAATACAGAGAAATTCAAAAATTATGTCATAAAGAACACATAGATAATTGTTAACACTTTATTTTCTATTATATTCGCCTTACTCTTATCTTTACCTGGGTTTTCCTCATTCTCTTCAGGTGGTTCTAACTTGACATTAGCTGACAGATCACTGTCTACCACGTCAGAGACTTGGCCCTCAGTGGCCATCTCTTTAGCAGAGCTGTGAAGATGGTCAGTCTGAAAGGATTGTAGAGTTACATTGTAGAGTCATAAAAGCAAGTTACAAAATAAGGAAATAATACTATACTGCCCCCTTCTTCCCATCCTAGGGTACTTGACACCTCTAGAGATGGGTACTTGACGGCTCTAAAGATGGGTACTTGATGGCTCTATAGATGGGTACTTGACGGCTCTAAAGATTGGTACTTGACGGCTCTAAAGATTGGTACTTGACGGCTCTAGTGATGGGTACTTGACAGCTCTAGTGATGGGTACTTGACAGCTCTAGAGATGGGTACTTGATAGCTCTAGAGATGGGTACTTGACAGCTCTAGAGATGGGATATGGCGGCTCAATAGATGGATACTTGACAGCTCAAGAGATGGATACTTGACAGCTCTAGAGATGGGTACTTGACAGCTCTAGTGATGGGTACTTGACAGCTCTAGAGATGGGTACTTGATAGCTCTAGAGATGGGTACTTGACAGCTCTAGAGATGGGATATGGCGGCTCAATAGATGGATACTTGACAGCTCAATAGATGGATACTTGACAGCTCAAGAGATGGATACTTGACAGCTCAAGAGATGGATACTTGACAGCTCAAGAGATGGATACTTGACAGCTCAAGAGATGGATACTTGACAGCTCAAGAGATGGATACTTGACAGCTCAAGAGATGGATACTTGACAACTCAAGAGATGGATACTTGACAGCTCAAGAGATGGATACTTGACGGCTCTAGAGATGGATACTTGACAGCTCTAGAGATGGAAATGTTACAGTTAAGGTTTGGAGAAATACTTACAGGTACAAAGGGATAGTAGTAGTATAAGGATAGTAGTAGTAAGAACAGGTGTTGATGGAGCAGCAAGTATGACTGGTGTCCATAATGATGTGGTAAAAAAGATGTCTGAAACATTTGAGCACTTGGTAAATGTCCAATGTACTGCACATCAACTCCAAGTAACCAACTAAGAAATGTGAAACTCAAAATCATTGATGAAATTGATTCCACATTGATATCTGCAGATGATACCGTCTTGATTGCAGACAATGAACAGGACATGCAAAATTTAGTAGATGCGGTTTTTGCATACAGTGAACAACTGGGGTTAGAACTGAATTGTAAGAAGACACAGATTATGGTCATCACTAGGAAGGAAGAAATACCACAATGTAATATACAAGTAAGGGAGAGTTAATTCGCAACCAAGTTGTGAATAAACGAAGTCTCTATTTGCAACCAAGTTGCGAATAAACGAAGTCTCTATTCGCAACCAAGAGTAGATACAAACAAGCTGTGGGAAATCCTTAAACAATATGGAGTGAGTTCACATCTAACAAACCAATGTAGAAGCTTATACAATTAAGCAGCCATGTGCGGGGAATGCCCAAGTCTGCCACTGCCTGAAGTCTGAGTGGGTTTACCTGATGGTGAGGGACAATGGTAATAGGAAAAATAATCCACATGCAAATAGTAAAGTGCACTCTCCAGTAGTGGCAGCTATTAGTAGTAGCACGTAAATTGGCTACGCTTGCGTTCAAAGCGAACGAACAAACAACAACAACAAATTCAGATATCCAATAAACCTCTCATGATATATTTGATATGTCTGTGTCGATAAATGTTTCAATGAATTAATCCTGACACTGTGATGTATGGCTTGGTTTGGCAAATCAACAAAATGTGTGTGTGTGTGTTTGTTTTTTTTTTAATTTCCGGGCATGTTTATGTTCAGTAGTTTGCCATTTATTTCTGAACTACCAGTACTTATACCTCTGTATGAAAACCAACGCAAGGCTGTCTGCTTCCAAATCGCCGCAGCTAGGTTTCGAACGCAGTGTGCAGGATTACGAAATGCATTCATAACCACTTCACTACAGACTATTCATGTTTGTTTCAGAAGGTACAGTTAGTTGGATGTCTTTTACAGGACATCACAATCAACCACGGGATTTATTCCAGAAGTTGGTGTTGTTGCCTTCCACTCAGGCCGTTAGGCGTCGTGGAGAAGGTTAATTGAAGCGCCTTTCCTCGTTTCCTACCGGTTTACCGGATAAATAATTACTATCAGTTACCAGTAAGTTAGCTAATTTGGTCAAAATGCTGAATAACTGTCTTTGTACATAGTTATCTTGTCGCTTTCACTTAATTAATTTCTGAAAAATGAAAAAAAAAAAAATTCTCAGGCGGGGAATCGAACCAGGGTAACCACGGTTACAAGCGGAGATGTTTACCACTTTGCTACTGGGACCACAATGAAAGTTTAACACAAATGTCTAATATAGTCAAACACATGTCACGATGTCTCGTATATCACGTGACTAGCCTTTGGTTACGAATAGACACTTCATACAAGTAAATGGACATATTCTTAAACAAGTGAATCGGTACAACTATCTCGGAACAGTCATAACATCTGATGGGAGATGCCTTGAAGAGATTAGAACAAGAATTGCCATGGCAAAGGTAGTCTTTTGCAAGATGAAAAACATAGTGACCAATAAAAAGACATCAAATGAAACGAGAAAAAGAGTGTTGAGGTGATACATAGAACCTGTACTGTTATATGGATGTGAGGCGTGGACAATGAGCAGACAAGCTGAAAAACATCTGATGGCTGTGGATATGTGGTTTCTGAGGAAAATACAAAGAATACCATGGACAGATAGAAAAAACAATGAACAAGTCCTTCAAGAAACAAATGAAGATCGTAAACTTATTAGAGACAGATGTAAACAGTCAAATTTTTTGGGCATGTTATGAGCAGAAATGAATTGGAGAACTTGGTGATAACTGGCAAGATCAAACGGAACAGACCAAGGGGAAGACCAAGAATTAAATACCTGGATGGCTTGGCCGAGAAAGAAACATAGAGCTGATCCACGACTCTGGTGATCGAGTAAGATGGCAGAACATGACCGCCCATGCTTATCGGCATGGCACATAATGAATGAATGAATAAATTGACAACCTGATATAAGTTTTATCAACATTTGCCAAAAAATGTTTCGTTAACTTGAATAAATTTTCAGAGATACTAGAATGTGAAATAACCAAGTTAAAATACTTGCACCAGGTTAGATGGGTGGCTAGCAAAATAACTACTTTGCATGCCATTGTCAAGGACTAGGAATGCCTTTGGAGAACAATTATGAAACAAAAGGTGAAGAAAGAAACACCATAAAGGTCTTCTAAAGAAAATCAAGGACTTCAAATGTCATTGCTATTCACTTTTTTTTTAAAGGGGGGCGTTATTCGTAATGGAAGTACAAATAATACTGAGCGTTATTGTTAGTCGAATTGCAGGAATTAACAAACATGTCGCAGCAGGGGCAATATTTCATTTGGCAACTAAAATTCACATTAAACAAAGACTCTATTGGATCCATCGATTCCGAAACTTGATCACTCCGTCGCTGCCCCCTGGCAGCTTCCGCAAATCCAGAGCACACTTTATTCACAAGCTTCCAGTTTCTCAGTTATATATTTTAGTTGCTAATGTTTAATATTTTTTTTATTAAACAGTCGCTTTTACCTAATTAATTTCTGAAAATTGATTTTGTAAAAAAAAAAGTCCCACCAGCGGACGAACCTCGGTCTCCCATGTGGCACTGACAGGCGGAGATACTTACCACTATGCTACTGAGGACACGATGATAGCTCAACAATCATTTATAATATGGGTAAACAATACAAAATGACACAAAGTAGTGCAGCTTTACATAACAGAATTAAGACACATACAGGATGTTGCGGCGACTAGCCTTCATCAGCAAACAAACACATTCACAAACACAACATACAGTCAAGGAGATCTCCTGTGACTAAAGAACAAAAGATTGAAAAAATGAAACTTTAAACTAGGTCACATTCCTTCTCGCCGCGTTGGTGACTTGCGGGATATATGAGCTGGCCGCTCAGAAAGCAATGGGAAACTTTTTTTTTTTTTTAAATTTGCATATCCTTTACAGGACATCGCTGTCAACAGCAGCATCTTTCAGCTGTCTGTTGATTTCTTGGCAAGATTACGCTCAGTAGTTTGCCATTGCTTTCTGAGCGGCCGGCTCAGTTATCCCGCAAGTCACCAGCGGGGGACGAACCAATGGCAAACTATTGAGCGTAATATTGCCAATAAATCAACAACAGCGGTATGAAAATGCTGGTGTCGACGGCGATTTCCTGTAAACTAGTAGTTTAACTACTGTAAAGTAAACTAAAGGAGGTAAAAGGAAAGGTCACATTCGTTTCGTTTTCATTAAGTGTTTACAATACGAAAGAAAACAATTATGTAAATTGATATTCACCATCGCATCAATACACTTGTGAAGAAATGTACCAGATCAATGTCTACCACCGAAAATCTGTGAATGATTGTTATTTATATTAATATTAATGATTATAGTCTGCCAATAAACCGTTACAAACTAGTTCAGCAGGCGGCCATATTTTTCCCAACAGCGGAAGTTGGCACGTTATTATGGCTCAGTGTCAAAGTTGCCAGATAAACATTTGGATATTTTATTTTTGCATGAACTCTAATGCAAAGAATACCATGGACAGACAGAAAAACCAATGAACAAGTCCTTCAAGAAAAAAAAATTGACAATCGTTAACTGATTAGAGACATTAGACGTAGACAGTCAAATTTTTTTGGCATATTATGAGAAGAAATGAACTGGAGAACTTGGTGACAACTGGCAAGATCGAAGGGAACAGACCAATGGAAAGATCAAGAAGTAAATGCCTGGATGGTTTGGCCACGTGGCATGGTCGAGACAGAAACACGGCGCTGATCCACGACTCTGGTGATCGAGTGACATGGCAAAATATGACCACCCACGCTAATCGGCATGGCACATGGATGGTTGGATGGATGAACTCTAATAGTGCTGGCTCTTTTCTTTATCTCCCAATCCACTAACATCATCATCATCATGCCGGCGTAGGCGTTCATGACTCCCCACAGATCCATCACAGATTCATCATGTGCCATGCCGATAAGCGTGGACGGTTATGATTCGCAATTTCACTCGATCACCAGAGTTGTGGATCAGCTCAGTGTTCTTGTCTCGACCATACAGCGTGGTCAAGCCATCTGGGTATTTACTTCTCTTCCTCCCCCTTTCGCTCAATCTTGCCGATTGTCATCAAGTTCTCCCATTTATTTATTCTCATAACGTGACCAAAAAATGTTGCCTTTCTGCTTCTATTTTCTCTAATCAGTGTACGATTTTCATTTGTTTCTTGTAGTACTTTATTTTTTAAAGTTGCATATTCCTTACAGGACGTTGCCTTCTACACTAGCATTTTTCAGCTGCTGTTGATGTTCTTGGCAAGATTACGCTCAGTAGTTTGCCATTGCTTTCTGCGCGACCGGCTCGCATACCCCGTAAGTAACCAACGTACTTGGTCATTGGTTTTTCTGTCTGTCCATGGTATTCATTGCATTTTCCTTAGAAACCACATTTCCACAGCCATCAGATGTTTTTCAGCTTGTCTGCTCATTGTCCACGCTTTCTATCTATACAAATGATCAGGATCTTTGTAGCACTCCAACACTCTTTTTCTCATTGCAATTTGCATCTTTTTATTTGTCAGTATGTTTTCATTTTGCAAAAGACTACCTTAGCCGCGGCGATTCTTGTTCTAATCTCTGCAAGGCATCTCCCATCAGATGTTATGACTGTTCCGAGATAGTTGTACCGATTCACTTGTTGAAGACTACTCCCATTTACTTATACATTACATTGTGGTATTTCCTTCTTCTACCGTACGTGATATATTTCCTTAAAGGAAACAGGTCTTCGACAGAATTACAAGTTAGTTGTATATCCTTTACAGGACGTCGCAGTCAACTCCTGCATTTTTTTGGCTGTTTGTAATTTACTGGGCACGTTTAAGTTCAGTAGTTTGCCATTGTTTTGTGAACGACCGACGCTTATACCGATGTATGAAAACCAGCGCAATGCGGTCTGCTTCCGAATCACCTGCAGCTGTGTTTTGAATGAGGTATATGGGATTACGAATCGCATTCGTAACCTCTTCGCCATAGCCTCGGTTTCCAAAGATGTAAATTATGGTCCGTGCCCCCCTTCACCATATTTTCAGAACGTCATGCCCCTCCCCCTTCGTATGTCCTACCTAAAAATTGGGCCCGTGCCCCCCTTCATCATGTTTCACAAAGTCATTCACCCCCCCCCCCCTCCTTTTTTCGTATTTCCTACCTAAGATCCCCCTCCCGCTCCTGCCCCTACACAGTATACGTAATAATGGAAGCTCATACCAAAACAAGTCTAGACGTCCACTTAAAACGTGATGTGTGGGTCTACTTACTTTATAAAATGAATTTTAGAAGGGGTGAGACGTACAGAACCGTAAAGTATGAAGAGAAAAACAATATCAGGTAATCGGTTCTTGTATTAACGCGATCTTGAAATAATCTTCATTCCCCCCCCCCCCCCCCCCCTACCCACCGGTTGAGAACCACTGTTATAGACCATTCTTGAAGACAAATAGATACAAGGACAATTACCGGAAAACATCATAGCCAATGCCACTCGAGTCAAAATACAATAAGAATACAAGAAGGTATAATCAATGAGATATGTTCAGTCAATACAGGAGTGAGACAGTGATGTGTGCGTTCTCCCCCCTCCCCTACCATCACCGCCCGGATATTTAATACCTACGGAAAGAGACCGAGCCATATGTGATGAAACCCGGGTCAATGAAGTCTTTCTGGTGACTGCCGCTTCCATCAACGATGAACTGTAGTTTTCGTGGAGGACTTTTGTGTTGGCATTCTGTCGGCGGCATTATGCACAGTGTACCTGTGCGGGCTGTTGGCTTGCTGAGACTCCTGTCTGTTCCAGTTTTCACATTGGGCAGTGAGGAACATTTTGTGTGATATTCACTGGCACAGGAACGGAGCATAATGGGAACGACCCGTTGCTGTGAAGTTGGAACTGCGACTATGTAATACTGTCACTTGTTTTCCTGAGAGGAAGTTGGAATCAACAAGTACATCTTCAACTTATTATCTGTTGGGATTATTGCCTGACTTTAGTCTACACTCCTCTCTTCTGTCTTCCCTTCCATATATCTATTTCTTTCACTCTCTCTCCGTTATTCCTTCAACACATACTCCGACAACAGTTCCTTTCAACAATAAACAAAAGATTTATTAATAAAAACTATGTCTGGTGTATGTATGGATAGTGTCTATGTAGTTGGTATGTTCTTCTAGTGTGGATGCAAGATAAGATGTTGATAGATAGTCTCCGTAATCTTCTCCGGCATATTCAACAGGCCAAAACATCAGATATCAAACACAGACTTAGAACGTTCTCACCCGGTATGATCCGTTCAGCTTGGGTCTTGACTTAATCCAATTCTTGAAAACACAAACAATTGTTCACCACAGTAACACCGTACAGTAATGTGATCACGGTAAGTCCTTTCCGTAGACAGAGTTTTCAGTTTTATGTTGTTATAATCCATCAGTGAAAACACCTCACACCTGTCCACAGTTATTTAACCGTTTTCTGAATATATGTACACTGGTCTAGGGTTCTTCCCTGTTTCGTTTAGGTGAGTACTAAATGAAAATGTTTTATCCTATTTTCTATGCTTGAATAAAGTTTCTTCTCTAAGGTTCACCAAAACCTGTTTTTTGACATTCGTTAAGTCACCCACTTTGCATTTGCTATAGTGATATACTTTCACTGCACCTGTGAAGTGCCTGATTAAATTAAAATGTCTTTCCTGTATTATCAACACTGCTTTCTCTGTACAAGAGATGTACTGGTTGATCTTCTTTGATAGGTCAGGCTGTGTAGTAGAACCTGGGTAATAAACATTAAATCAGGTGATTTAAGTTTGCCTCATATCACTGTCTATGTGATTATCTTTCTCCAGCCGTAATGAAACAGCCTCCGAAAGAATTACTCTGACATAAACAGCAGAATTCACTAAAGTATAAACTATTCACTAAATAGAAAGCAATAGTAAACCCTACGCACAACCACATATTTCCCTATGCTAATATTAGTGTTACCTTATATATCTAGAATTAATGATACTCCAAGCATTGAAATCTATTAGCACACAATCACTTCTATCCCATTTCCCGGGATGATTTCTTTGCTATTTTCAGGAGACATAAATCCAGTTTGCCGTCCCTTTCGGTAGCACACACTAACCCAACCATCCCAGTTGCTACTATTTATATTGGGCCTTCCGTTCTTCGTTAGTGTTTGATGTCCATACATCAACAATCGCCTTTGTCGTTCCCGTAACATCAAAAGTTCAGTGAAATCACGTATACGTCCGGGCGCTCCGTTCTCCGCTGTTGAGCTGGTCCTCTGTCCATCGCTCGTTTGCACTTCAAAGCATTCTCCGTTCATTTTCCCGTCGCCCCGATACTAGCGGGAGTCACTGCCCTCGGCGCGTACCTGTATCCTATTTTTATATTCGTAGGTCAATGCTCGTGAATTTTATTCCTCCTCGCAGAATGAAGTACACAATTGTTAACCCTTCTCCTTCCTTGTATTTTAATATGTAAGTTATCAAGGAATCATTAAACTGCAGTTTTTTCTGTGACATAGGCCCCCTCTTAAGAGAGTTGACCGCGTCGACTCTTCATCCCTGTAGTTTTGATTCCTATGATCCTCCAACTTATTCCTCTTCCTCTGGAGTTGGATGTCTAGATAAGAAATCCGCTCCTACATTCTCCTTACCAGGAATGTATTCCACTGTGAAGTCCTGTTGCAACAACAACGCCCATCACATCCACCGTGCGTTGAGCTTCTCTGAAGTAGCTATTAACATCACGTGTTGATGATATGATTGGATCCTCACATGGATCAACACCTCATCCAGTAGGCGGCTTCATAAGCACCCTACCATACTACTCATGACTGAAACTAGTGTTGGCTCATCGCTCCTGTAAGTTCAGTCGCCCTCCTTTCCACTGGCGTAAGCGATGGCTCACAATACAGACGGATTGTCCCATCCTGATTGTAACACTGCTTCCATGTCCTCTTGGTTTCCCCCGGCTTTGCCTCTGAGGATGTCCCCCCTCGTCCTCGTTGGACCGAGTCGTCTTTCCCAAATCTCCTGGACTTTTGCTTCCAGGACCATCTTGGGCGATATTGTATCTGGTCAGCCAATCTTCGGTTGGAGTCCTGGGTATTTCTCGCCTTTCCCGACGTTACCCACCCCTTCTGAACTTGGTTACCGGTGAAACTTTCACTCTTGTCCTTTCCCTGACTTGTGATTTCCCTCCTCCTGTCGTTGGGTAAATCTGACCTATCACGTACTGTCCCATAGGCCCTCCTATGTTGTACTGGCGATCTCTGGTCTTCGTCTGGACTGGTAACTTTTGTCCCAATGGCTGCCATCACCATAAAGTGCGAAGCTTTTCTCCCGGATCTCTCCTCATATTTCCTAATGAGATGTCTAGGGAGATTTTTCTGCTCTTCCCCGATCCGTAGTTTGTAGATGTTTTTGGACACCACCTTTTCCACAGGATAAGGTCCTTTCCATCCTACTTGGAGTATATTGGTCTCTGCTGGACTCCACACTTCCACTTTGTCTTCCACTTTAAAAGCGATTTTACTCTTAGTCCGCTTGTTGGGTGGTGCGTTCTGGCACTCCGAACAAGACTTCAACCACCGCCGTACATCTCCGGTCATTCCTGGCCAGCAATAATGGCCGGATATTTGCTGCAAGGTCTCTCTGACACCCATATGTCGATTCTCGCCTATGATGTGTCCACTCTGAAGAATGTGAGGACGGTGGGTCTCTGGAACCACCCACTGCTCATGCAGGTTATCTCCCCTCCCAGCTCTCCGATAGAGTAGTTGATTCTTCAGATAGTACTGTCCCCGTTCTGGTAGCTCAGCACTTCTTTGCAGCTTCCTGTAGCAAGGATGCAACGTAGTATCCTTCCTCTGGGCAGTATGCAATTCTCCTATCTCCGAGTTGTCGCATAGTGTCTCTGCCTCTTTTTCCTTCCCTTGCGATCCACTGACTACTGTTCCCTTGTGGGTTGGCTGTTTGGGCATCCCCAAAAAGACATATTTCGTGCCAATGATCATTGGGAATAGGGAGTCAGCTAATACCGCCGCAGGAATAATGCCCGTGACGTACCTGGATTTAATCTCCACCTTGGCGATTGGCAGCGTCATGGTAACAGCACTCCTCATTGCCGGCTTTAGCTCTATGGTCTCCCCTGTAAGTTGGTCTGGGCTTACTAAGCTGGCGTCCACCACCGCTTCCCCATCCAAACCTGTATCGTAGAGACAAGCAACCTGTTGGCCATTGACTTCAATCAGTTCAACCACAGGTGGTCTCTCTTGGTCCTGAGTGTCTTTCATCTCCTTGACCGTTTCCTTGCCTTCCTCTTTTGATTCCTCGAGGTTGGTTATGCAATTGGCATCGTTTGCCTTGCATCTGCAGTCCACAGTATTATGTGTTATCGACTGGCAGTGTGTACACCATGTTCCCTTCCTAGGTTTCCGTGTGTCCTTTGTGTTCCTTTCTCCTTCGCCAACCTCAGCCTTGTCTGTGATCACCGATGTAGGAATCACTTTGCATGCTGCGAAGTAAGAACTTTTAGGTTTCGATCTGCAGTCCTTCGTGTTATGCGATGGTACCTTGCAGAATGAACACCACCTCTCAGACCACGGTCGTTTCGCTTGAGAATTCGAGGTGCTCTGGTTTCCTACCTTCACCTTCTCTGAACTCTCCTCTGTGTGCTTTATATAAGGTTCCACTTTTTCTCCTTCCCAGTTTTTAGGTTTCTTTTTCTCTGGTTTCTCCTGACCTTTGGTTTGTGTACTTAGTTCCTCCGCTTCACCATGTACTTCCACGAATCGTTCCGCCAGCTTATTCACAACATCAATCCGTTCCGCCCCTTGTTCTCCCAAGAAGGTTCTGAGAGGTTTCGACATTTGCTTTCGCATCTGGTCGACCACCATCATCTCTTCGAGACTCTCATAATCCCTCTTGAATTCTGCCAAGTCCATCCATTTCTGGAGATAGGATTTCAGCCTTAGACTGTAGGCGGCGAATAGTTCTCCCGGCTCTCGTCTAGACGATCTAAACTTCTTCCTATACGTTTGGGCTGTGACTTCATAATGTTTCATCAAAGCGGCTTTCAATTCCTCGTACTGATTTTCATGTCCTGGTGGTAGGCGTGTGTAGACCTCGTAGCCTGAACCACGTAAAGCCTGGGATAATTTAAGAGCCCATCTGGTTCTATCCAGTCCCATAGCGACTGCCATAGCCTCGAACCGATCCAAAAACTGGTATATCTTCTCTTTACTTTCATCAAAGACCGCCAAGGGAAACTTCATGGCATGGTAACCCTGCCCAATCATGTGGGTTGCCCCAGGTGAAGATGAACTTCCTTCTGCTGCATCTATTTCACCCTTAGTTTGTGTCTTGAGTTCTAACTCTTTCAAGCGGTATTCATGTTCCATTTCTTGTCTCCTGGCAGTCTGTTCCATTTCCAGTTTCTTGGTCTCCTGGTCCATTTCCAGTCGCTTGGTCTCCTGGTCCATTTCCAGTCGCTTGGTCTCCTGTTCCAGTTTCTTGGCCTCTTGTTCCATTTCCAGTCGCTTGGTCTCCTGTTCCAGTTTCTTGGCCTCTTGTTCCATTTCCATTCGTTTGGTCTCCACCTCTATTCTTCTCACTTCCAACTCGGCCTTCCGATCTTCTCGTTCCGCTTGACGAATCTCTCGCTCTCTTTCCTGGATGTAATCAGTTAGTTCCGAGCCAGCTAAACCAATTTCCTCCCCGTTGGCCCTTAGTTCTGCTGTAGTTACTTTAGGAGTTGCCATAGTTAAGAATGTAAGTCCGCAAATAGAGTACAGACACCTCAAGCAATAAAGAAGTCCTTCCTATAAACAGATAATCTACCTAGAACCTATATCATTTATCTATGTCTATTAAATATTCTAAATCTACAACACCACACCGTACATCACAACCACTCTCTCATCCACCAGAGGAGATATAGGATAAAGACTTATGTAGACGTGTGACCGTGTGACTAGGTATGTAATGTGTCTTACCACCTATCCACATTCACTCTGTCTGGAACTTTCTCACTGTAAAGTCACCAGCATTAATGAAATGGTTCTACCATAAATGTGATGGCACCATATATCCAATGGACGTCCTTCCATTAAAAGTCATCAATGTATACTTATATTTATTCCAATCAGTATGTCCCAACATGCAGGTACTCCGCTATGTCTGTGCCAATATGCAGGTACCCCTCTATGTATATGCCCTGTTATGCCCAGGTCATATGGGTATTATTTTCTACATCGCTGCTCCACCAATTATGTCACTTGTTTTCCTGAGAGGAAGTTGGAATCAACAAGTACATCTTCAACTTATTATCTGTTGGGATTATTGCCTGACTTTAGTCTACACTCCTCTCTTCTGTCTTCCCTTCCATATATCTATTTCTTTCACTCTCTCTCCGTTATTCCTTCAACACATACTCCGACAACAGTTCCTTTCAACAATAAACAAAAGATTTATTAATAAAAACTATGTCTGGTGTATGTATGGATAGTGTCTATGTAGTTGGTATGTTCTTCTAGTGTGGATGCAAGATAAGATGTTGATAGATAGTCTCCGTAATCTTCTCCGGCATATTCAACAGGCCAAAACATCAGATATCAAACACAGACTTAGAACGTTCTCACCCGGTATGATCCGTTCAGCTTGGGTCTTGACTTAATCCAATTCTTGAAAACACAAACAATTGTTCACCACAGTAACACCGTACAGTAATGTGATCACGGTAAGTCCTTTCCGTAGACAGAGTTTTCAGTTTTATGTTGTTATAATCCATCAGTGAAAACACCTCACACCTGTCCACAGTTATTTAACCGTTTTCTGAATATATGTACACTGGTCTAGGGTTCTTCCCTGTTTCGTTTAGGTGAGTACTAAATGAAAATGTTTTATCCTATTTTCTATGCTTGAATAAAGTTTCTTCTCTAAGGTTCACCAAAACCTGTTTTTTGACATTCGTTAAGTCACCCACTTTGCATTTGCTATAGTGATATACTTTCACTGCACCTGTGAAGTGCCTGATTAAATTAAAATGTCTTTCCTG
>OY992890.1:77982163-78092163 GCA_963921405.1 Cepaea hortensis | reverse complement strand
TCGCAATTGGCAATTTCTCGTTCCGCGCTCGAAACACAGCTGCTGAAGATTTCATTGCGTTGTTCCTCACTGAGGGGCATGAGTGGCGATCGCTCAGAAAACGATTGCAAACCACCGAACGCAAACCTGCCAAGAAATCTCAAACAACAAAAATAATGCTGGGGTTGACTGCGACGTCCTACAAAGAAAATGCAACTACCTAATTATTGGCCTATATAACTTGGAATGGGTGGGAGGGGTGGGGTGGGGTTTGGAAGTTAAATGAATCTGTGTTGGGCTTTGAGGCCGTGAGGGGAGAGTGAACCCAACAGAAAGATGAGACGGTTTTCCAATGTTATACGATCCCGTTCGTGGGATGCTGCTGTGCTTTTTATTTGGTGCTTTCCAAAAAAAATTTGGTGGTTTTTTTGGGTCGAGTTATGTGCTTTTTCATCAAAAGGAGATGGCAACACTGCATTGTGCGTTTCCAGTACACACACGAATTTTTGTTAAAATAACTTTGGTCTTTCCAAGCCAGTCAATTTTTTTCAAACGTTTATTTCATACAAAGCAATGTATATTTACAAGGTGTAATGTGTGTTTCTTTTGTTTGTGTATTTTACATACCGTTGCCGATTGTTAGTGTTAAGTGCCAGATGTGTTAATTAAACAAATACATACATATACAGTTATTATAATGTGACACTTGTGGCATACTGCATATAAACACACATTACTTCCATTGCCTCATTTCCATCTCTACAAGCGGAATGCGTGTTACACTTGTACATCTCTCTCTTTTCTCTCTCTCACAATGTAACAAGACCCCAGGCGCTTGGACAGGTATGTTACTAATAGTTAATATCCCCAGCCTTTTGTCCGACCACTCCAACAGGAATTTTCATCTACAGGGCCCCACACAAGCCGGGACAGCTGACCTTCTCTCCCCACCTATGGATTTCTACCCACAGGGGGCTCGGACAAGACAACAGTCATACTAGTACTCAAAGCCATGGTCAACAAAGCAAAATTTAATTTCTTAATACGTCAAACTGATCTCAGAGAGGGATGGCTGAAAAGCCTGGATAGAAGACAATATGTACATCACGCTGTATGAGAGCAGCGAGAAGATCTACAGATGATCTGTCATCATCATAGAGCATGTAACTTCTGTTCATGCCGTCGTCCAGTCGGGCTAACCACTCACCCGATGAACCTCCGGTGCAAAGGAACTCCAAGTCGTAGACTTCTTCAGAGTTCTCTCCTTCCACTGTGAGTAAGATCTCGGACTGGTCAGGTGTCTGACTGATACCTGGCTGGCACTTCAACAATGTTCGCTGGTCATCCCTCGACGACGGAATCAATCGCAACAGATTTCACACTACTGATGACTTATGGGCGACCCTAGGGTTCTAGAAGTCCCCATCTGATGAGAAGTACTGTTGCACAATACCATATAAGATAAGAGCCTGTCTGCTTGTGTTCATGGTATAACTCTCGAATCTCCATCGTATAAACAGATCCTGAAACAAGGAGGTCGGTGAGAGTACTCGGCTACAACTGTGACTAACATGCACCTCAACAATATCACATGCATCAGTACATAATATCATAACACAATGATATAATAGATCATCAACATAGTAGATCATCTCTCCTAACAAAGAGATACATGCATGAGAGTGCATTAGTGCGCAAGTAGATAGTCAAGTAACTCTTCTGGGCAACATCTTGCCCGATAGCACCAGAGTAGTCTGTTTGACTCTGTCATAAGATCCTACTACCTGGTGTTATTCCAGTCCTCCGTTTCTCATCCAACAACTACCGTAGAATACACCTAATTATCTTTCAGTGTAGAGGTTTCATTATCTGGGAGGTGTCCAGCCGGACATGTCATTCTCATCAATATAACTCAACAATTAATTAATCCCTTAACCCATTGATCAATTAATTAAACATAATTCATTAATGACTACATGATATTAATAAATTAAATAAACATAATTCGTTAATAACGTAACAGCATAAACAAATGACTAAATCATGATTCGTTAATAACTTACTGGCATTAACAAACTCATAAATCAAGCAAATGCTTTTGTCCTGGGATCTCTGTCCCAGAACAGGTTTGACCTTTCTTAGTTGACCTTGTCTCCTGACGGTCAAGTCTGTGCAGGTCTATCACAGGTTTGGTAGCAATCCACCTAGTAGTCTTTCCCGCAGACAGCTGTGGAAAAAGAGTACCTTGCCACCGTGGTGATTTAGACCACGTCGTCCTTTTTAGAATGGCATCCAGCACCTCATTACATAAATCGTCAATCCTCCGGTAAGTGTGGATTGAATCCCTCATTTGAACTCCCTCTCTCTAGAAGATGTGTTTCCCCACTAACAGGGTCGGGTTTACAGAAGAAAAGAAAAGTAGAGTCATTCATCAACGTTCAGCTCGTATTTTGGATCAGTACAAACACAACGGCTTCGTTTACAACGCGTCGAATCACTCACGGTCGGGCATGCAAAATCACCACGATCGGGTATGCAAAATAAACACGATCGGGCATGCACAATCAACTCGATCGGGCATGCAAAATACACTCGGTCAGGCAGGCAAAATAAACAAGTAGTGACATCATAATTCCACAGGCAATTCATAACTACCACAATCAAGTAACTACAAAGCAGTCCTACATATAGTTGTAATAGCACTGACTCCCTCACATAGTAAATACTTCACTAAACTTCCTGATGGAAATAACAAGACTTTGGTTCCAGGAATTCATAAAACACCACGTGCCTAATGCATAAGTTACATCACGATCTAGCTAAGCAAAGAACACATCACTTGTTTGCTCCGGCAGATAACTCCTCACTAGCAATGCATCCAATATCACACAGCCTAACTAGTGTCAAGAATTCCTCACAGCCCTAGCTATGCAATCAACGAACAAGGTTGTTAACACACCTGCTAAACATAGTTGTTAAATTACCCAAAACATACTCACAAGTAGCAGTGATACATTCATAGTAAATATCCTGCACTAACAATCAATGTAAACATATTTAATATAACAAGGTTAGGTATATTTCCTACAATAACGTCTGTTTTACAGAAATAAGCATGTATGACTAACTACACACGCCTGATGTGTCAGCGAAAACAAACACCTGTATTCGCACCAGGCTTCTGACCTAAATATTCACTAGACGATCGATACAGCTAATTATGTATTCAGACAGGCGGGCAGAAAACATCGCGTATCCCTTACAATCATTTATGCGGCCGACGCTTAGTTAAATACATATTCTAAATACTTTATAATTTACCTTGGCTTTAGAGTCACTACAATTATCAGCTATCTTGGTATCCCGCCCAGGCAAGCGTTGCAGACATCAGTTCTTCACAGCCATAAAATTGCGACCGTTCTCGATGATAGACGGATGGCGACTGAGCTTCCCGGTGTTTTTGCGCGCAGCTTCGAATCTTTCTCGACCCCTGAGAATCTCATGGGTCACGGAGAAGTTCAGATTCCCCTGAACCCGATGTGAATGTAGGTCCTACGTAACTGCCAACAGCACGTAGACACTTTGGATCTTTCCTTCTTCTCGAACAATCCAGAAATCTCTAGTAAAGACCAAAAATATCAGGGGTTTCCCTTAGCTATTTTAAGATCAGACGGGAGACCACCCGTCTATTTCCGACCGATGGGATTTCCTGCAGAGTAAAGACACGGGATCTGGGTGGTTTTGTCACACACACACACACACACACACACACACACACACACACACACACACACACACACACACACACACACACATTTTATCTTGATCTGTCTCGTGCTTTCTGAAGACCGCAGTGCCTTGAATGCCGTGAGCTTGGGCAATAAACTTTAAATTATCATTCCCATTAAAATGTGGCTTCTTTGTAATTTCTGGGCCACATAGCTACCGGGGTGAAGTTTCACATTGTTGGTGCTGTTGGCCTGATGTCAAAATACAAGGTGACGCTCTAGTGCCCTGTGAATGCCCATGACATATTTTGTTTGGGGGATACCAATCGGTGCTTTATAACTAGCAATTATAGTCCATGGCATGTCCCCAGGGAGATAATTGGTCCAAAGCTGTGATAATGCCTGTGTGTGTCAAATACAATGGGAAGGACTTAAACCTGACCACTAAAAGCCGCCTTTGAAAAAATAAAATGAAATTAGTGTTCAGATCTTTAAACGATCTTTCATCCTAGACTAGGAGTTTAGATTGTCCATCGGGGCGGGTGACGCACAATTCACTCCTTCCAGATCTTCTACAGGATGCCGACAGCTTCACCAAGACTTGGTATTTCGGATTTTCACCTCCTTGAGAGCAACTTCTCTTCCTTGAAATACTATAGAGTAATTTTCATCTAGAACACTCTTGATAGCAATTGATTGTTTTACCAATACCGTGAGTTATTGTAGAGATTCTATCACCCCTCTTGAACTATCGGGCTTCATCAACCCTAACCCATTATTCACAGAGTCATCACAATCCTGTCACTTATTATGACTTCCTTAATCGTGAATCAACATTCGCAGATACATTACAATTCTATAACTTCTACTGGTTGCGAAATTCATGAATCGTGAAACACTATTCACTGATTCATCACACTCTAGAAATCATAAATCATGAAAACCTTATTCACTGAATATCACACCCTAGATTTCATAAATCGTGCAACCTTAGTCACTGATTCATCACATTTTAGACTTCATATATCATGAAACACTATTCACGGATTCATCTCAACATTGTAAGTCCTACTGACTTCATTTCAATACAGTAATGAATAATGGCTTCTTCACAATGTTGAAATAGCATTGGAAATTATAATGGCTTTTTCTCAATACTGGAATTAATACTGTCTTCTTTACAATATTGATTCAATATTTGCCGAGTTATCACTATAGAGCTTCATTCATCTATAGAGGGGACCTTTTTGTGCGTGACAGAATCGCTGTGGTCTACGTGTCAATGAGGGGCTGGTTCAAATCTGTCTGAGGTCCTCTGTTGCTTTGTTCGGAGCCGGTCGATTTGTCTTCCCGCTTTTCAGTCCTTTTTGTGCGTGACGGAATCGCTGTGGTCCACGTGTCAATGAGGGGCTGGTTCAAATCTGTCTGAGGTCCTCTGTTGCTTTGTTCTGAGCCGGTCGACTTGTCTTCCCACTTTTCAGTCCTTTTTTGCGTGACAGAATCGCACGTGTCAATGTGGGGCTGGTTCAAATCTGTCTGAGGTCCTCTGTTGCTTTGTTCGGAGCCGGTCGATTTGTCTTCCCGCTTTTCAGTCCTTTTTGTGCGTGACAGAATCGATGTGGTCTACGTGTCAATGTGGGGCTGGTTCAAATCTGTCTGAGGTCCTCTGTTGCTTTGTTCTGAGCCGGTCGATTTGTCTTTCCGCTTTTCAGTACATTTCTTTCTATTTGCCCTTTGCGCTTCAGACGGTGTAGGGTAATCGCGATTGTTGAGGGGCAGCAGCGTTGTAACAGGTGTTGGGGGGGGGGGGGTGGAGGTGTCGAGCTCTCACCATCAGACAGGCTCTTAGTTGTCCCCTTTTCCTAGTGACCAGCTGAAAACCGTCTTCATCCTCCTTACTATGTTGATCTATCTGGGAGTTCGAGGTCACTCTTTGTGTCAGTCTAGGTCCCTTCTTGATTTGTACTTTGGTCGGACATTTATTACTCCAGTGGGAGTCCTCCTCACAGCACAGACTGTACACGCCGTACGGCGCCCCGGAACTGTGATGAAGAGACAGTGTAGCTGATCTTCTACCCAGTCCAACTCCATATTCACGTAATGTGGTAAAGGCTCTTTCGGGTTGCACAGCAGTAACCACTTGTCCGTGCTGTTTTTAAGTTTACGGACTTCCGCATTTGTCTCCCGAAATATCCGCGGCTATTTGCTTCACTGTCTCAACCTTTGCGGTTGTAGGCATCCAGTGAATCATAGCCTTGGTCTTTTCCTTCTCTATGTTTTCAATTACAATAGTTAATTTAGGATCCTGCAGTTCATGCCTCATCCTGTGAAGCCGTTCATAATGGACCTCCTTTGCTTCCGGTGTCAGCGTAGTGTACCACCTTTTAGGATCCTCAAAACGGCAGATGCATTTTATCCCTTGCTTAACGATCCCACAAGGCCCCATCAAGACGCTCGCCATCAGCGAGTAGTTGAACCGAAATACATGGGGTCCTGATATAGAAAACACAAGTGTAGTTGCTTGATGGAACTCTCCTCCCTCAAAAACGTCTCTCGTGTTGACTTTGACACGTTTTACAATTTGGTTTTCCATCTTCGACAATCCGTGACAGAGTAAATCTTTAACACAGGTATACACGTAGTCTTCTTCTTTCGTTCGCCTAAACTATGTCTATAACTGCAATGTTGTCTCTTGTATGAATCTAACAGTCTTTTTCAGTTCACTCAGCGGTCCATAGAGTTTATCTTCCACTGTTGTCTCTCTAGGCCAGAAGGTTCGCCTGGATATGTTGTAGTTTGGGCAATCCTGGAGTATGTGCTCTGCTGTCTGCGACGCCAAACCACATGTGCATATGGCTGAGTCACCAATCTTGAATTTTGTATACATGTGGTTGCGTAATCTATTGTGTCCTGTTCTGAGGCGCAGAAGAATGACCTGTTCTGGTCTGTCCATAACGTGGTAGTCGTCTTGAGTAAGGTTTGGTGGCCTTCTGACTGATTTGATCATTCTTTTCTTTTGGTGGTATGTAATAGGCACATCTGGTTGTTCTTCTTGTGCTCCTTCCTTAGCCAATCGATCAGCTCTGTCGTTTCCGGGGATTCCACAGTGGGATGGTATCCACTGTATGGTGATCTTACGTTGACTGCTAAGTTCAGAAAGTAGTGTCATCAGAACTGGCAATTTCCCAGACAGGAGCGCCTCTATTACGGATTTTGCATCTGTCAATATCACCACAGGTTGTGTACCATGGCTGGTATTTTGTAATTTCTCTGTGGCTATCTTGATTGCCTCAATTTCAGCATCATAATTATGGCAGTACTTTCCTGTTGGAATTCTGGCCGTGTCTCTAGTATTATTTGGGTATTCTATATACACTCCCGCTCCTCCATTTCGAACAGCATTTTGTGCTGACCCATCTGTGTAGACTCGGATCCAGAGGTCCTGTGGGTATTCGTCATCGAGGAAGCTGAGAGTGGCTGTTCTGCGCTGTACACTGTTCTGTTCTTCCTTGTCAAATATTCCTCTCACTTTTGACGTAGTGAAAGCAATCGAAATCACTTCCACAAAGTTAATAACACTGATATGTTTGAATAGTCCGTGACAGAGGAATTCTTTAATCAAGATCTACACGTGGTGAAAACAATCGAAATCACTTCCACAAAATTAATATCACTGATATGTTTGAATAATCCGTGAAAGAGAAAATCTTTAATCCAGATCTACACGCAAGTTTACGTTCATAAGCGCATTACACTAATTTTAGTTAATTAGGCCTTTTAAAGACCTGACAAAAATTTCTTTTAATCCGAATTCAAGTCAAATCATGAAACCTGTCGTTATGCAAGAGAGCATGGAACTAATCTACGAGGATATGAAAGGGTTCCAAAATATAACATATAAACAGTCACTCATTGATAATCAGCCATTTACTTAATGACATCATAGTTTACATCTAACAACTCAAATTCTAATTTATGACAAGTGATAAGTCTATAGCATGACAACTTGGGGACACACATTTTAACTCAACTCAGTCCATTCAAAAACAAATATTCTATCCTGATAGCTATGTCCCTTAGTACCTATTATAAGATATGTTACCTCCCCTACGAATGTAATATCTATCGCTGTCTCTTCTTCTACCCCCCCCCCCCCCCCCTTTTTTTTCTATATACCTACCTACCTACTTATTTCTGAGCATAATTCCCTTCAAACTACTCTCCTTGGGGCTGTACACACCTCTCTCAGCGGTCCTGTTCTTGCTGGTAGCATGTCAAGAAGACTCCTTTTGGAATGGAGTACAGCCAAACAACGCATGGAGGAATACCGTAAGAGTACGGAGCTCAACGAACTAGAACAGTAATTAAATATTATGTTTGGCAAAGAAAATCTGAATCCGAATGGGCTGATGCGTTCCCATGAAAATGGTTCATGCTCGTGATGCGCCACCCCACGGAAATTAACGAAAATGATTTTGGCTGTTCTCCCAGCTGAAAATGCCGCTGAAAGGGATCCGATTTGAATCACTAGACTAGAAGGCAGTATGCGGAACTCATCGGCCACGTTACACTAGATTCACAAAGAGGCCTTCCTGCAATGCTTCTCACAATGGGGGAGCGCTGGGTGACGTGTATACAGTCCCAAGGAGAGTATTTTGAAATGGATTAGGGTGTCAGACTTCCAGGTCAGTAGCTGCATTTTCCTCGCAACAAGTCAGAACAGGTCTCGTATGTGTCTGTGTGCGTGTATGTGTATATACAAACACGCAAACACACGCGCGCACGAACACACACAGACATTTCACACATACCCACACATATATGTGTGTGCTTATTTATATAATTGTATGTCCTGTCCAGGAGGTTGCAGTCACACCCTAGTGTATACATTTGCTCTGCGAACCTGACAACTATCCACGACGGTGCGGAAGCCTTGTAGCTAGCGGGAGACCCAAGAGACCGTGATACATACAATATATTACATTGATTTATTTGTTTGTTTCGAGATTTGAGGTTTGACGATTGAGCACAACCCACTACTAGCAACGTTGATAGGATTCCGGTAATAACCTTGGGCCTTGTCCACGTCAGACTGGAAGCTAAAGTAACAATGCGGCTCAGAAACGACCTGACAATGTGGAGAAGGCGTCTTGCTGGTTATAGAACAATCGAAACGCAGAGTGGGACACATCTATGCAGTAAGATGGTCAACAGCACTATAATAAAATGAATACTTAGTGTCGGATTAATGACATTGCTATGTAGTTGTTTTGTTTTGTTTGTGAATTAAGTTGGCTGATGACATATTAGTGTGGATTCATTATGTTAAGTTTAGAATTTTACCGGCGTGCAATGATGAGAGTCCAGTTTGATAATTTGATACTGTAAATTGTGAATGGCTGTATTAGACATCTGGCCGCCATGAGGGTATTGCCACATACACACATATACATCATTTATTCATTCAGTAGCATGTCCTGTGCAGAACCTCGCTCCCATAACAACCTTCCGAAAAACCTCTCGATCATTAGCAAGATGTCCTGCATCCGATACACCCATCCGGAGATTACCCGCCACACCCTGCACCCATATTCTCTTCGGCCTTCCTCCTCTTCTCTTTCCAGACATATACTCCTCCATTATTGTTCTCTCCAAACTTTCGTAACGTTTCAAGTGACCAAAATATTTACATTTTCTTTGTTTTATGGACTTCAATAGGCAACCTTCTTCAATATTTAGCTCTTGAAGTATGGATGCATTGGTTCTTTTCTGTATCCAAGATATTCTTAGAACACGTCTAGAACATTTATATTCAAAGGCATTTATGTGCTGTTCAGTTTGTTTAGTAAGTGTCCAGGTCTCACAGGCGTATGTTGCGATGGGAAAGATGCATGCTCTTAAAAATCTAATTTTTGTAGTTCTATCTGTCCAACTCCACAATTTATTCAGTTGTTTTAGACTTTGAAGAGCAATAGATATTCGTTTTCCTTCTTCTTATTCTTCTTCTTCTTTCGTTCGCTTGAAATATGTCTATAACTGCAATGTTGTCTCTTGTATGAATTTAACTGTCTTTTTTAGTTCACACAGCGGTCCATAGAGTTTATCTTCCACTGTCGTCTCTCTAGGCCAGAAGATTTGCCTAGATATGTTATATTTTGGGCAGTCTTGGAGTATGTGCTCTGCTGTCTGCGACGCCAATCCTCATGTGCACATGGCTGTTTCACCAATCTTGAATTTTGTATACACGTGGTTGCGTAATCTATTGTGTCCTGTTTTGAGGCGCAGAATAATGACTTGTTCTGGTCTGTCCATAACGTGGTAGTCATCTTGAGCAGGTTTAGGTGGCTTTCTTTTCTTTTGGTGGTATGTAACGGACTGATGATTGCGCTCTATACGCCAACTCAGAGACGGACATGCAACATAATGTGTCAGCTTTCTCACATGCCTGTGCCAACTTTGGGCTCAATATCAACTTGGAGAAGACTGTAGTTATGCACCAGCCAGCTCCAGGGAATAATCACACTGTGCCGAATATCAAAGTGAATGATCATAGACTAAGTGTTGTGGACAAATTCACCTATCTTGGCAGCACTGTGTCACAAGCTGTCACAATTGATGACGAAGTGAATGCAAGAATCTCCAAGGCCAGTGCGGCCTTTGGCAGACTGTACAAGAATGTATGGGACAGAACTGGAATAAGCCTGCAAACAAAGCTAAAAGTCTACAAAGCAGTTGTATTATCCACACTGCTATATGCTTGTGAAACCTGGACTGTTTATCAGCGACACGCTAGGAAATTAAACCACTTCCACACAGTCTGCCTAAGGAACTTACTGAAGATAAAATGGCAAGACAAGATTCCAGACACTGAAGTCCTAGAAAGAGCGCCCATGCCCAGTATCCACACTTTACTGATGAAGAATCAGATTCGCTTGGCTGGTCACTTGACTCGCATGCCAGATCACAGGCTCCCTAAACGAATTTTTTACAGCGAACTGCGTTGTGGTAAACGCCCCCAAGGTGGCCAGAGGAAACGCTTTAAAGACACTCTGAAAATTTCACTGAATGCTTTTGGAATTCATCATGACACCTGGGAGGCTGCAGCCAGAGACCGAAATTCGTGGCGTGCATCATTACGCAAGGGTGCAGTCATATTTGAGGCAACCAGGACTGCAAGAGCTGTGAAGAAAAAGCAGGACAGACAAACCACTGCAGGAAATCCTCCTCCAGAAACGTCAAGCATTCTTTGCCCACATTGTCAAAGAACATTTCGAGCCAAAATAGGCCTTATCAGCCATCTTAGAACCCACGGCTCCACACCTTCAACCCCACTGGATGAAATGAATGGTCATCATCATTCTTGATGGACAAACAACATGTAACGGGCACATCAGGCTGTTCTTCTTTAGCTCCTGCCTTAGCTAATTGATTAGCTCTGTCGCTTCCGGGTACTCCACAGTGGGATGGTATCCACTGTATGGTGACCTTATGCTGACTGCTAAGTTCAGAAAGTAGTATCCTTAGTATTGACAATTTCCCAGACAGGAGCGCCTCGAGTACTGATTTTGCATCTGTCATTAGCACCACAGGTTGTGCACCATTGCTGGTATTTAGTAATTTCTCTGTTGCTATCTTGATTGCGTCAATTTCAGCATCATAGTTATGACAGTACTTTCCTGTCGGTACTCTGGCTGTGTCCCTAGTAATATTTGGGTATTCTATATATACTTCCGCTCCTCCATTTCGAACAGCATTTTGTGCCGACCCATCTGTGTAGAATCGGATCCAGAGTTCCTGTGGATATTCTTCATCAAGGAACCTGAGAGTGGCTGTTCTGCGCTGCACACTGTTCTGTTCTTCCTTGTCAAATATTCCTCTCACTTTTGTCTGGATTTGTAATGATAGTCCATGTTCATCTTTCCATGGAGTTCGCTCTGGAATAGTTGTTAGGGGGATACCAACTGCGGGCAGATCGGTGCTTTCTCTGCTGAATCGCTTGGCCTGGTGGATAAAACTACTTCTTTTCAACCGCCCCATAGTTAGGTTTTCAAATCTGTTCTTCATTCGTCTTTTAATTTCTTTCATTGTGTCACCATTGTTGGTAATCAATGACCCAAGATATTCGAAATTTTCCACCACCTCAAAGTTTTCATCATTAACATATATTTATTTCTCCATAGTAGTTTTATCTGTATGCATTATCGTTCTTCATTCGTCTTTTAATTTCTTTCATTGTGTCACCATTGTTGGTAATCAATGACCCAAGATATTCGAAATTTTCCACAACCTCAGATTTTTCATCATTAACATATATTTCTTTCTCCAAAGTAGTTTTATCTGTATGCATTATCGTTGTTTTGCTATGTTAATTTATAAGCTGTGATTTTCACTATTCAATTGGGTTGAGGTTATTAAGTTTTCTATACAATTCTGTGTTGTGGAAAGCAATATTGTATCATCAGCATATCGAATCTCTGGTATGTCATGACCACCGATATTTAGGGCATCATATTGCTCCCTGTTTATATCATCTCTGACATTTCTCATTATATTTTCGGCGTACAGGTTAAACAAATAGGGGGATAACACACAGCCCTGACGGACTCCTTGCTTGATGTCAAGCCATCTACTCTTACCGCTGCTTGTTGGTCTAGATAGAGCATCTTAATGAGTTGTATTACGTGTGATGGAAAGCCCACATTCCTCATGATTTCCTAAAATGTCTGATGTTGTACACAGTCAAATACCTTTGAACAATCCACAGAACATAGAGAATATGTTTACATTAAAGTCTCTGCACTTCTCTATTATTAAACGCATGTTGAGTATGTGATAACTTGTTCCTCTTCCTTGTCTAAATCCAGCTTGAATCACGTTAATTTCTTCTTCCATTTTCATACGAAGTCTTCCCATTATGATTTTTAGTAGAATTTTAAATGCATGACTGATCAATGCAACATTTCTATCGTTTTGCTTCTGTAATCGTCTGGCGCGATACATGATGATGATGATGTTACCAGTACCAGCATCCCTTGCAGTGCCCTGGGGTACGATGGGAAGCCGCTCTGGAAGCGAGGATAAATAGAGGCGCGTGTCAGTTTCCCGGTCTCTCCAAACCAGACAACCGTGGCCAAAGGAGCGATTATGTAGATCGCTGTAGTATAGAATAGGGAGGCTTTAACCAGCCCTCCCCAGACGTGGACCAGAGCAGGGAGTCACAAATGCCTCTAGATTTAATCATGACTGGCTTGTGTGGCCCACACACGAGGACCGAGGAAATCCATCAAAATGACTGGCAATTTGTAAGCCCACTCTTGGTGAGTTAAATTTATTTAGATAGCTTAATTAAAGATAGGATAGTGGTGCCTTTGCTAGTTTCCAACTGGAAGCTCCAAACTTAACATCCACAGGTTTGAGGTACAATTCGGTGTAGTTCGGTTTATAGTGTTACCTAGAATGAGGAACTCTTCTGTTCCCGAGTGACTAAAATTAGTAGAGTTATCTTCATGTAAAATGGCGATGACCGGCAGAATGACAACAACATGGGTTTGCTTCAATTAATGATTGTAAAAGTGCTACTCTGCAGACTGGCAGGGGTGCATTAAGAAAACTAGTACCAGGTGTATTCAGTGACGATTCAGGAGAAAGGATGTTTCTCATACGATGGTGTGTATATTTGTAGGTTTTTAGATTTAAGATAGCAGACAGTGCAGTACGGATTGGAAGTAATCAAGTATCGATACTGTACTGTGTGTGTTGGGTAGTTCTATAGAATTTGATATAGCCACGATTCAGTACAGTATTAAAAATATGTAGTATCATAGTCCAGAGTAGAGGAGAATGTAGGTATTGTCCTGTAAAGTCTGTGTTCTGACAAGAGGAAAATACAGAGCACTAGCATAAAATATGAGGAAATAATGAAATAATGGTTGGGGCTGTTTAGAGGAAAATATGGAGCACTGTTGAATAAAATATTAGGTTATGATTGATTCTATTTGGGTGGTATTCCTGGATGAAGGTGGCCAGATTAGGTGTGCAGGATATATATAATATAATGCCATTATTATAGTAGCATGGTGAGGTTGAAGATAACAGTAGATTGAATGGCCTGGGGTAACCAGGGCTGTTCCAGGTGGACTGTACAGTCAGTAAGAGGGAGGCAAGGTACATCATGGTGTGGTTATACCAGTCTGGTCTACAGTGAGGAACATGAAGTTGAACTGAAACCATTTTACGGATGTGTTGATGATTTAACTTCCCACAACAAAAGGGGAAGACCGGTGTATTTATATTATAATGTATTGAGGTATTGAGATGCCTCACATGTAATGAAAAGTAAAGGGTGCCAGGGGATGAGAGACGCCTCCATTATGTTAGATGACTTATCATGACTCAAGAACGCCAAACCTATAGTGATTGCCGGCGTACGAAGGTGTAGAGTGGCACGGTGAAAGTAATAGATATATGGTGCTTGATGACAATGTATGTTATGTTCTTCTAGATAAATGGAGCTATGGTAATAATTATTCATGACTGGGTGTAGTGATGAAGGTGCCAGGTTGAACACTACACATGATAGGGTGGCTATGGTGAGAGCGATCATTTGGTGATTGTGATGGTTTTATGTGGTGTTATATGTCTGAGTTGTTGGCGGTGACTTATGTTATAGCCTGTGTCCTGATTGTTGCTGGTGTTATGTGTAGAACTGTGCTTCTGGTCTATTGATGTTGTCCAGTTATCAGTACAAAGGTGTGTGTCCTGCTGATGTCATGTTGAATTGCATATCCTATGTCTGCTGGATTGCTGTTGGTGCATTGAACTGTATTTATGTCCTGTATGTACATGTTCAAATGGTGTTGTCCTGTTAGAGTCGTTGTACACCAGTGTAGCTGAGTTGTGTTCGGTGTTGATTTTGACTAGTTGATGAGTGTTGCTGTGTAACATTGACATTTATGAGTGGTATTCTTAGCCAGTGGTGTTGGGGATGAGAAGTTGTGTTGCGTCAGAGATCTGTAGGTAATGACCTCCCTGAACTGAGAGTATTCAAGAAGTAAATACTGAGTTAGATGAGAAGCAGCAAGAAAGGCTGCGAGCATTGTGACGAGGGATGATCCGCCCTCACATTAAGATTGTCCCATGATATGGTGGTGGCTGTTGCATTAATTGTGGGCCCAATCACTCCGAAGGATGCTGTAGAGCGTGTGTGCTCTGTTTATATTTTATGTGGAGTATAGCCTATAACCTATCCATATCATTGTTGTCCAGTTGAAGTATCATGTGGTTGGTGTGAACTTACACAGTCCATGTCTATGTTTGTGCCACAAGGACACTGTTTGCATACACCATTGCTGTAGTGGTTGTCTTGTGAAGTCCATGTGTTGATGCAAATAATGATGCTTTGATGATTATTAATTAGATGTTGTACCTTGTCATGCATTGCAGGTAGTGACCCCTGGCCATGTTTGTGGTTTGTAGAGCAAACTTGAGCCCCGACTCTGGTTAATGTCGTAGGCCACTCACATCCCCTTTTGTATACCCTTTTGTATACCCTTTTGTATACCCCTTCGTATACCTGTTTATGCCACTATAATCTATATCTCTGCTGTTAGGGTTATAGTTTTGTTATCCGTTATGTTATGGCTCTTCACTGTATCTGGTCCCAGTCGACTTATGTGATGCGGGTGTCTTGTGTGGGTATTGAGGGTGCCCTTCGACTCAACTGAACATGATTGAGGTCTCACTGTCATTTAGAGACCGCCCCTGGAGTCAGTGCTAGGTAGCAGTTGTCTCTAACTGTGGGATTTCCGATTCCCAGTTCTGTATGTACTGACTGTCCATGAGTCCCGAGACGATAACAATAGAGAGTCCATACCTGCTGTTACCGTTGTTGTTTACGTTGAGGCTCTGTTGTTGCCATGTCCTTGTTGGTTTGTGGAGATGGGTACCTAGTCATGTGCATAGCGGTGTTAGGCAGCAGTGATTACTGTGGGAACATAGGTTCCCATTTCTGTATATGTCAGTTATGTGGCATGTCAGGATGCCTGTTTGTCCCTGAATCATGCAGTTCTGTCAATAAAAACCTAATTTTGTTGTTCTTAATTTGTTTTGTTTAGTCTGTAGTTTGTTGTGTAAACTCATTGATCCTGTTACAGTCCAGCAGTGTAATCTTCTGTATGGGATGTACAACCGTATATCCCCCGCCCTAAGAACTCCTGGAATCTTCTGTCTAAATTCTACCCCTTTTCTTGTTAACTGAGGAGAATATATACACTGCTCTCTCTCTCTACTTCTTCTTATTGTCCTTTTCTTCTCTGGCCCATTAAAAGTCAGTGTTGCGCTTCTTTGTCTTTGAGCACTTATGTATAGGAAATAACATCTTCCTGTCATTGAAATTATTCCTCCGGTGACAAGTGGCGAGCCTGCCAGGATTGTTTGGCGGCCTTTAGATTATCTTGTTGGTGTCTGTTCCAGTCTTCAATGATTATTTTAGGTGGTAGTTCCTATTTTTTTTTTTGCCTTCTTGGGGGTGTGACAGGTCCCTGGCCAAAGACATTAACTGGGTTCAGGTTTTGTCTCAAAGAAGCACAGCATTGAGAGAAGAGCCTCCAGACCTACACCACATCTCAAGTCGTCGAAATTAAAGGTGACCTTATTCCTTGTTTAGGGAACCGAAGTTTCCCACCCAGCCGGCGCTCAGTCTGAGTCCGCTGGTATAAATTAAGAGTTCGAAAACTCCAACGAAGGTCACCAAACTTATACTATAAAGTTGTTTGGAATATGCATATATATTCCTACTGAAACCATCAAGCTTTGCTCAAAGTTACAGATATAGTCGACGACTCCATGAGAGCAAAATGCTCCCACATTCAATAGAGGCTGGAGCTGTGCTTGTCCAAGAGAAAAATTATGTTGACTCTTTTGGGAGAACAGTTGTGGACTGTCCATGCGACTGATTTCAGTAGTGCCAACATCTGGGGTCATCCATAGAAGTACCTTTCCCTTGTTTTTCTGGAAGAAGGGACATCAGAAATCCATCCCACCAGTGTGTCCCACCAGCAGCAGAGCGCTGAACATCCATATTCAATCCCCACCGGTGGCCCCATCTGAGATCATCGAGGTGGATGTTTCCCTTATTGTACATCAGTTCACCATGTTCATTTGAAGTGACATGACAATGTTACCTGTGGTGATAAGAAAATCATTTCCTTATAGGCGGAAGCAGAGGAGTTAATAATACCAGCGTGTTCGTCCAGGTTTATATCATAAGTGGACATATTAAGTGATGAGCAGTGAACAGTGATTTCCTATATTTCCCCTGCGCATAGACATTCAGTGAGAGGAAATAGCACCCAGCGAGAATCATATATTACCACGACATGGACAAATAATTAATTACTAGTTAATTATTCCAGGGCATTCAATGTTAATTCAAATTAGGAATCCCCACTCACAGAAAGTGAGTCTAAGACGCCATGTCTTCCAGCATGTTTTTTTTTTTGCTTTGTTTTTTTTCCATGTACAGGTATTTTTCTACCCCGCTTCATTTGGGTACCATAGGGACAACTGAGAAATTACTGACTCATCCCATGGAACTGGTGGATGCGGCTGGCTGAAGCGGGGCTACCAGAATCAGACCGGGAAAACAAAAACTGGGTTTGCCTGCATAGTCATTGGAATTATATTTTTTTCAGTGGCAGGGATGTCTGCATCTTGGTTTGCAGGTGATCTAGTGGATAGCATGTATGTTATTCCGGTCGTCGTTTTTTTTTTTGTGGTTACAAGTAGGGATTGTAAATTTAAGGGGATGCCTGTGTGAAATTTTTTATTTTTGGTGCACCTATGTATTGCATCCATGGAGCTAAGTGTTTATGCTGCTGTCAGGGTTGCTAGTTTATTTTGTATGCAGACTGCATATTCCTCATGGCCACTCAGAAGATATGGTATTATCTTTTGTCAGGGACTGATTTGTAAATTGTCACTGATGTATGTTTTTAAGGCAGGTTCAGAAAATATAACTGGTAAAAATTTTACGCTGAGAGGTTTAAGTCCCATGATGAAACCCCCTTGACTGATTATTTACTTAAATAGTCCTAGTGTTGTGTCTAAACCCTAAGGGTTTAGAGTATTCGACGGGGACCGTCGAAAAATTGGGGGTGTGATGTGTAATCGTCTGGCGCGATACATGATGATGATGATGTTACCAGTACCAGCATCCCTTGCAGTGCCCTGGGGTACGATGGGAAGCCGCTCTGGAAGCGAGGATAAATAGAGGCGCGTGTCAGTTTCCCGGTCTCTCCAAACCAGACAACCGTGGCCGAAGGAGCGATTATGTAGATCGCTGTAGTATAGAATAGGGAGGCTTTAACCAGCCCTCCCCAGTCCTGGACCAGAGCAGGGAGTCACAAATGCCTCTAGATTTAACCATGACTGGCTTGTGTGGCCCACACACGAGGACCGAGGAAATCCATCAAAATGACTGGCAATTTGTAAGCCCACTCTTGGTGAGTTAAATTTATTTAGATAGCTTAATTAAAGATAGGATAGTGGTGCCTTTGCTAGTTTCCAACTGGAAGCTCCAAACTTAACATCCACAGGTTTGAGGTACAATTCGGTGTAGTTCGGTTTATAGTGTTACCTAGAATGAGGAACTCTTCTGTTCCCGAGTGACTAAAATTAGTAGAGTTATCTTCATGTAAAATGGCGATGACCGGCAGAATGACAACAACATGGGTTTGCTTCAATTAATGATTGTAAAAGTGCTACTCTGCAGACTGGCAGGGGTGCATTAAGAAAACTAGTACCAGGTGTATTCAGTGACGATTCAGGAGAAAGGATGTTTCTCATACGATGGTGTGTATATTTGTAGGTTTTTAGATTTAAGATAGCAGACAGTGCAGTACGGATTGGAAGTAATCAAGTATCGATACTGTACTGTGTGTGTTGGGTAGTTCTATAGAATTTGATATAGCCACGATTCAGTACAGTATTAAAAATATGTGGTATCATAGTCCAGAGTAGAGGAGGATGTAGGTATTGTCCTGTAAAGTCTGTGTTCTGACAAGAGGAAAATACAGAGCACTAGCATAAAATATGAGGAAATAATGAAATAATGGTTGGGGCTGTTTAGAGGAAAATATGGAGCACTGTTGAATAAAATATTAGGTTATGATTGATTCTATTTGGGTGGTATTCCTGGATGAAGGTGGCCAGATTAGGTGTGCAGGATATATATAATATAATGCCATTATTATAGTAGCATGGTGAGTGTCAGGGTCTTACACTGGGCTCGCTACCTAACACATGTGGGACAGTAAAGTACAACGTGATTTGACTCAAGACTCAACGACACAACGTTCAACGGATTTAATTACAGATCATATACAATACGATGATCACAGCAAATATATATTGGATACTTCTAAACACTTACATCTACCATACAGCACACAGTCTCACTCTCAAGATGTCCAGGCATTCGACATTCGGGCAAAGAAACCTTTCTCTCAACATGCGTCCTGTTCCGTCTACGTCCCAGAGCTGTCTGCCTATGGTTTGGAACTCGCCTCCTCATCGGAGGTGGCTTCACGAGACATGCGTGCGTCCTTGGTGTGACCGCTGGCCGTCTCGCCAGCCGGCAACTTCGCAGGCAGGTGACCACTGTTCGCCTGACGGCGTAACGAAGTTCCTTCATTCCTCCTAGGGACTGAGTCACCTGGCGGCGTAACGATGTCACGGCATCACTGCCGTACCGTAGACTCTGACACGCTCTCCCGGCAAATCCATGAAAGATGTCATCTTTCATGTCTAATATAGGTACATACTGGGTTAATACTTTAACCCTTGTCAGAGTCAACCCTTATGTTGCTTATATCCATCGATATCATAATACATAGAAAATACACATATGCCATAGAAACATATAATCAATAGAAGTTATATTGAACGACATGTGGTGTTTAACTTTTAACACCTGTCAGGTTTCATCTTCTCGATGGCTGGTTACATAAATTGCATTAACGACCCAGTCAGATCAGTAGTATCCAGCTTCACGCATCTACCTCGCAGCATTTTGAAAAAAAAATAATAATATGGTTCTTGAAACAAAAACCATCTCGCTAGACCGAAATGTGGCTTTTCCCTAAGTCACATAAAACACTCAAACCCTTGACCTCATTTGCCAAGGACTCTTGTGTTGGTCTGCAATGTCTGCAACCCTTTGCCATGCACAGTAAATGCCTACCTGAATGAGTTCAAAATCTGGCAAACACATGGCTATTTTCATATAACACATTACATTATACATTTCACATTATGGCCCTTTGTGTAAGGATGTAATAGCAACTAAAAGAAAGGGGAATAATTTCAAACATTTATAACATATAATAATTTACAATAATTATTTTATTTCTTAGTGTCATTGCTTGAAGTTGCTTCATATTAACGAGAAAAAGTCGGTAATATGAATACATTAATCAAGATATGATTCTAAGATTACACTAGCTAAAAAAATAAACACACAATTCGTGTATTTCATTTTATAGATTCTTAAAGATTTTAGAATCGTCATAGATATTTGAACTTTTATTTGTCGTCTGCTAATTTTACTCTAAATTCCTAATTAATCCGGAAGTACACACGAACATTAAATCAGCTGATGTAGAAGCTTGTAGAGCACTTGTTCCGGTTTGATGTAGTTACGGAAAGTACTTGTCTCATAGTTCATGTGTCGGATGTTTTACAAAAACCTTCTGGATTACGATCAACTGTTCATGTGTTTCACAACCGAACATTATGGATTTCGGTTAACTGCAATGGAGTAGCTGTCACTGTTTAGTTTACACATTCGCACACGTCCTTAAAATATCCCTGGAATAATCCACACGCAGCTGTCACTGTCAAATTGGATAGTTCGCTTAAGGTAAGTTCTTGCGCGAATGTGACACTGTTGTTGTTACAGAATATGTACAATTAAAGTTCGCTTTCTACCACACACTACACAATTATACATGACACTCACTACATGCATTAGTAAAATAAGAAACATTATTTATAATGGGGGTAACCCCTATCACAATGTAGACATTACACAGCTTTTGTGAATGAACGACTTATTCACTGATAGATGGCTGTGTTGATCTGAGTATTTTACACTGCACTCAGACTTTATTGCTCAATGGGTCTGTCGGACAACGGGACAACAAGTCAGTGATCGTATTGGTTCGGCCTGGAATATGGCGAACCTCGAAACTGTAGTCTTGGAGTTTCAAAGACCAACGGGCTATCATATGGTTTGATGGAACCCCAGAATTTATGAAACGCAAAGGACTACTGTCAGATTCCACGATAAAATGGCGTCCTAGAAGAAATCTAGACAATTTTGTAATACCCACCACTAAAGCTAGGGCTTCCAACTGAGGCATTGACCAGGATCGTTCTCTGGGCTTCGGTTTTCTGGATACAAAACACACGGGATGGAGGATGTTGTTGTGTTCTTGCATCAAGACTGCTCCAATCGCGACGGAGCTCGCATCTGTTCTTAATCTCAAAGGTAAACGGATGTTTGGCAATTTGAGGATGGGATTATGTGAGCTATCATCAGAAAAACAAGCTAACACTTTAGAGAATGCTAATTTTAGGCATTCATTGCTTACAATTTTGTCCGGCTTATCTTTAGTTAGTAAGTTAGTAAAAGCCTCGGTTAGTTCGGAAAAATCCGGAATAAACTGCCGATAATAATTTATCAGTCCTAATAAACTTCTGACTTGTTTCTTTGTAGTCGGAAGTGAGAGTTTTAGAATCTTGGACACAATGTTATCGTCTGTCGTGACAAAGCCATTGGATATTTTGTATCCCAAAAAGGATATTTCAGGGTAGGCCATGTCTACTTTAGCAGGCTTTACAGTCAGTCCGTGCTGTCTGATACGTTCAAATGTCAGTTCTAATGTCTTTATGTGTTCTGTCATTGTCTCTGTGTGAACACAGATGTCGTCTATATAGCAGATTATGTTAGGAATGTCGACAAGAAGAAGTCGTGTCATACGAACGAAGGTGGCAGGGGCATTGACTAGCCCAAATGGAAGTTTGCACCATTCGTACAGTCCCCAAGGTGTGGCAAAAGCTGTCAGATGTCTGCTCTGTTCGTCTACTTCTATCTGATAATATCCTTTAGTCATATCTATCTTCGTGAAGAACCTAGCGTCTGTCAGTTCTGTCAAAAGATCGTCAGCGTTTGCCATTTGCTCTAAATCTAGAACAGTTATTTTATTTAGCTTTCGATAGTCAATGCACAGTCTTATGGTATTGTCCTTTTTGCGTACAATGACCATGGGAGATGAGAAGTCTGATTGGGATCGTCTTATGATGTTATTCTTTTCTAGGTTGATGATCTCCTGATGTAGCTGTTCTTTGTAATGTAATGGGATGGTGTATGGTCTGCATCGTATGGGTGTGTTTGATGTGAGTGTGATGTGATGCTGTACTAATTCTGTTTGTCCTGGGTTGTTGGAGAAGATGGTGTTGTACTGTTGTATTAGGTGTTTTAAACTGTCTGTCTCTGCTTGAGTTAGCTTTGGATTGATCTTGATATCCTTCAAGCAGTCTGTCGTGTCTAATGTAGGTGCTGGAATTTCGTCACTAACATCGTCATCTTCGTGATCTATTATCACTGTACAAGCTGTCGTATCGTCTTGTTCGTTGTCTCTGTTATGGTATGGTCTTAGCATATTTATGTGAAATATTTTGTGTTTGTCTTTTATTAGGATCTCATAGTCTACAGGTGAAATCTGTCTTGTCACTTTAAACGGTCCCTGCCAAGAATCAGTCAATAAGTGTCGGTCACTAGGTAACAGAAGAAGAACGTCCTGTCCAGGTGTCAAAGTTATTGTTCTGTTTCCTTTGTCAGCATACTGTCTATAAGTAGCACCAGATAATTTTAGTGCATTCTTAGCAATCGTACATGATTTGATGATTCTTTCACGCAATGATGTAACATATACGTATGATGATATGGGTTTAAGTACTGGAGTAGATTCAGTTAACATTTGGTGGTAAATAGTTAATGGGCCACGTGGTTTGGCACCATAAATAAGTTCAAAAGGAGAGAAACCGGTTCTAGAATGTGGTACCTCGCGATAAGCAAAAAGAATAGCTGGTAGATATACATCCCAGTTATTAGGGTGTTCTTGCGTGACTTTTGCAAGCATGTGCTTCAGATCGCCGTTAAACTTTTCCACGATTCCACTTGAATGAGGATGGTATGGTGAATTGAAACATTGCTTCACTCCCAACATTTTGGTGAAAGCTTGGGTAGATGCGGCAATAAACTGAGTACCCCTATCAGATTGGATAGTGTCTGGAAATCCTATCCGGGGAAAAATATGGAAGAATACTTCCATTATATCATTGGCAGTTATGTTCTTTAGCGGAATAGCTTCCGGCCAGCGACTACATTGATCAACACCAGTTAGAATATATTTATTCCCTTTAGTTGTTGTATGATTGAGAGGGCCCACTATGTCAACAGATAGTTTTTCAAAAGGTCGACTGGCTAAGTCAGTGACTTGCAACTTTGCCTGTGGGTGTTTACCTTTTTTTATGAGTTTCTGGCAGGTGTCACAACTTCTGCAATAGTCTTTAATATCATTGCAAAATTTGGGCCAATGAAACTGTGTTAATAATCTAGATCTGGTCTTCACGTATGCCATATGCCCTGCAAGAGGTATATCGTGGGCAAGATGTAAGGCTTGCTTGCGATAACTAGTTGGCAAAACAGTTTGCTCTGTGGTGTTGTCACCTCTGGTATAATACCTGGTGAGGATATCATTTTTCACAGCAAAATGCCATTTTGCATTCTTGGTTACCTTTGGCTTTTGGCCGATCAGATTAAAATATTTTACCAATGAAGGGTCAGCCTTTTGAGCTGTTACAAAAGTTTCCTTCATGGAGTTAGTAGGTAGTGATACTGGGCTAAGTGATTGAATAGCCTCAGTTTGATTACTTTCATCTTGCACTCTTGCAGTAGATCTGGTTACTGCGTTCACACAATCAATGATGTCAGATGGTGATGGAACAATGTTGTCCATGATATGATGAGAACTTAGTGCTACATTCGCTACCATACATTCAATAGGTGGTATGACATTATCAATGATGACATTGGATGGTGATGTTACATTATCATCAATACATAGAGATGTTATGTCATGAGGTTTATCATTCACCTCTGGCAAATTTCCAATTATTACATCACACACTGGGTTTGTTAACGCAGCGACTTTTACTTTCCCAGTGAGGAAAGGTGTTTGAATATATGCCCAAGCTAATGGGTATCTCTCAATATTGCCTGAGAATGTTCTGCATGTTACGTGCCTGCCTGTATAGTCTGTAGGCATTATGAACGTTCTTTTAAGGCCAATAAGTGAACTACCTGTATCGCGAAGAACTGTAGCAGACTTGCCGTTCACATATCCGTGATGGACTATTATCTTGCCTTTTGAGTCTACTACCAAATTAGCTTCTTCATTGGCAATAGGGATGGCGTGACCACAAGTTAAAATACCATCTTCAAAGAAGGTGTTACAAACAGTACATAAATTGTTAATCATGTCAAAAGTCTGTGCTGTGTTCACAGGATGTTTCTCTAATTGTTCTTCTTCTGACTCTGAACTGTTAGACAAGGCGACATTTGCCTCATTGATCATTTGTCTACCTTTACAATCTTTGCGATGGTGTCCATGCGCTTTACAAAGATAACATTTACGTGCAGACCTGAAAAATCTACGCTCATGATCCTGTCTGTTTATCATATCTCGTAGATAAATATCATATTTTGGGTTTTTATCGCACATTTCATTCGGCAGATGTGAAACTTTACAATGAATACAGTGCTTAAATTTCTCAGATGTAGGCCTATGAGGTTTCTGCCTACTATAGAGTTTTTCAAAATTAGCCGCAGCTACAAAATCAATGTCCGCAGATTCAGTCACAAAACAATGTTTGTTGGCGGTGTAATACGCCGTACCTCGTCTATCAATCTCATCTATACTAGTGCATTCATTCACCTGCAAAAATTTGGAAAATTTTGGTGGAATGGATGAAATGATTTTGTCTCTGATGATTAGATCTTCTAATCTATCATAATTTCTGTCAATTTTAGCTGCTGAAGTCCATTTGGTGAAAATATCTCGGACTAAGCAGAGGTAGTCAGAGAACGTTTGAGTCGGTTTTGGGCTCAACTTGCTGAACTGTTCTCTGTAACCTGCTTCATCTAACATGAAATGCGCCATTATTTTTGATTTAAGATAATGGTAGTCTTTCCTGAGGTCTTTGGGAATAGTCTCAATGACTTTAAGAGGTTCCCCTGATAAACTCCTCATATACACAATATTCCATTCAGACAGTGGAACTTGGTAATGTTCCATTAAAGTTTCAAAATTTTGGGTAAAGGCTGCAATGCAGTCACCCGAGGTATAATTACGTACAATACCCTGGTATTTCTTGTACTGGTTTTCTTTCTCCAGTCTCTCAGATTTCTTATACTCTTTATTGATAGCAGTCTCAGTATCCAGTTGTTTTATCTTTAACTGTAACTCCAGTTCTTCTCTCTTACTCTGAGCTGCTATTTCTGCTTTCTTGAGTTCACTATCTATCTCAGCTTGCTTTGTCTTTGCAGCCATTTCTAATTCGGCTTGCTTTAAGGCTGTATCTGTCTCTAATTGCTTGGCAGCCCTTTCAGCTGCTCGTTCATCGCGTTCAGCCGCTTTCTCCTGTACTAGTAGGTATTCAGCATATTTGTTCTCACTCCACTTTGTTAACTCATCACCTGTTAACTTCAACTTTAACCCCATATCAATGAAATCAAATAATGAAGACATGATGAACAAAGTCAATGTAATACCAGCCACACAGATAGTTATAAGTGGTTAGTACAATAAAAAAGTTACAATTTTTCTATATGCAATATGTGCCTAAAATTGCATCCTTAAAGTAAATGAAAAGAAAAATATACTCAAGTGCCCTGGATGCGGTGAAGAATGGTTGGAAAACGGGCTAGGAAACTGTAGGGTCGTCACTTCGAATCACAAATGACCTCTACGCGCACGGTTTCGGATGATACGGAAAAAACCTGCTTTGTTTTGGAGGAAATAAATTAGCGTCTATTTGTTGGTGTGTGCCTGCTTGTCACTAAGTATTAAGTAGGTTTGTATGGCGTTGAGTGTAATTGTATGTCGTAAGTTTGTCCGTCAACAATTTTTTTTTTCCCAACACACGTCACTTTCTTTCAAAACCTTTCTGCTTTCCACAAACTCAACTCACAAAGACAATCTAACTGTGTTTCAACACGCTATAACATTGATGACACATCACTTACATCAAGATGACATTCAGTAAGGACATAGACATCAAGTTTACAAGATGGCGACAAGGTCACAATGGCGACAAGATCACAATGTCGACAAGGTCAAAACGGTAACAAAATTTTGACAATCACGAATGTTTTACACGTTTACACGATCAAACAATACGAATGCACTGTACGTTTACAACTAGTCTCCATGTTTAAACAATGTAGCAATAATTCAAAGTGAGCCTTCCATGATCACTTTTACAAGTACAATCAATTTTAACAAAAATTCTAAGTTCACAACCTCTAGTTCTAATCATTTATCACATAAACACGTTTATTTTAAAGCTGGACGATTGCCCCCACGTCCACACATGTCAGGGTCTTACACTGGGCTCGCTACCTAACACATGTGGGACAGTACAAGTACAACGTGATTTGACTCAAGACTCAACGACACAACGTTCAACGGATTTAATTACAGATCATATACAATACGATGATCACAGCAAATATATATTGGATACTTCTAAACACTTACATCTACCATACAGCACACAGTCTCACTCTCAAGATGTCCAGGCATTCGACATTCGGGCACAGAAACCTTTCTCGCAACATGCGTCCTGTTCCGTCTACGTCCCAGAGCTGTCTGCCTATGGTTTGGAACTCGCCTCCTCATCGGAGGTGGCTTCACGAGACATGCGTGCGTCCTTGGTGTGACCGCTGGCCGTCTCGCCAGCCGGCAACTTCGCAGGCAGGTGACCACTGTTCGCCTGACGGCGTAACGAAGTTCCTTCATTCCTCCTAGGGACTGAGTCACCTGGCGGCGTAACGATGTCACGGCATCACTGCCGTACCGTAGACTCTGACACGCTCTCCCGGCAAATCCATGAAAGATGTCATCTTTCATGTCTAATATAGGTACATACTGGGTTAATACTTTAACCCTTGTCAGAGTCAACCCTTATGTTGCTTATATCCATCGATATCATAATACATAGAAAATACACATATGCCATAGAAACATATAATCAATAGAAGTTATATTGAACGACATGTGGTGTTTAACTTTTAACACCTGTCAGGTTTCATCTTCTCGATGGCTGGTTACATAAATTGCATTAACGACCCAGTCAGATCAGTAGTATCCAGCTTCACGCATCTACCTCGCAGCATTTTGAAAAAAAAATAATAATATGGTTCTTGAAACAAAAACCATCTCGCTAGACCGAAATGTGGCTTTTCCCTAAGTCACATAAAACACTCAAACCCTTGACCTCATTTGCCAAGGACTCTTGTGTTGGTCTGCAATGTCTGCAACCCTTTGCCATGCACAGTAAATGCCTACCTGAATGAGTTCAAAATCTGGCAAACACATGGCTATTTTCATATAACACATTACATTATACATTTCACATTATGGCCCTTTGTGTAAGGATGTAATAGCAACTAAAAGAAAGGGGAATAATTTCAAACATTTATAACATATAATAATTTACAATAATTATTTTATTTCTTAGTGTCATTGCTTGAAGTTGCTTCATATTAACGAGAAAAAGTCGGTAATATGAATACATTAATCAAGATATGATTCTAAGATTACACTAGCTAAATAAATAAACACACAATTCGTGTATTTCATTTTATAGATTCTTAAAGATTTTAGAATCGTCATAGATATTTGAACTTTTATTTGTCGTCTGCTAATTTTACTCTAAATTCCTAATTAATCCGGAAGTACACACGAACATTAAATCAGCTGATGTAGAAGCTTGTAGAGCACTTGTTCCGGTTTGATGAAGTTACGGAAAGTACTTGTCTCATAGTTCATGTGTCGGATGTTTTACAAAAACCTTCTGGATTACGATCAACTGTTCATGTGTTTCACAACCGAACATTATGGATTTCGGTTAACTGCAATGGAGTAGCTGTCACTGTTTAGTTTACACATTCGCACACGTCCTTAAAATATCCCTGGAATAATCCACACGCAGCTGTCACTGTCAAATTGGATAGTTCGCTTAAGGTAAGTTCTTGCGCGAATGTGACACTGTTGTTGTTACAGAATATGTACAATTAAAGTTCGCTTTCTACCACACACTACACAATTATACATGACACTCACTACATGCATTAGTAAAATAAGAAACATTATTTATAATGGGGGTAACCCCTATCACAATGTAGACATTACACAGCTTTTGTGAATGAACGACTTATTCACTGATAGATGGCTGTGTTGATCTAAGTATTTTACACTGCACTCAGACTTTATTGCTCAATGGGTCTGTCGGACAACGGGACAACAAGTCAGTGATCGTATTGGTTCGGCCTGGAATATGGCGAACCTCGAAACTGTAGTCTTGGAGTTTCAAAGACCAACGGGCTATCATATGGTTTGATGGAACCCCAGAATTTATGAAACGCAAAGGACTACTGTCAGATTCCACGATAAAATGGCGTCCTAGAAGAAATCTAGACAATTTTGTAATACCCACCACTAAAGCTAGGGCTTCCAACTGAGGCATTGACCAGGATCGTTCTCGGGGCTTCGGTTTTCTGGATACAAAACACACGGGATGGAGGATGTTGTTGTGTTCTTGCATCAAGACTGCTCCAATCGCGACGGAGCTCGCATCTGTTCTTAATCTCAAAGGTAAACGGATGTTTGGCAATTTGAGGATGGGATTATGTGAGCTATCATCAGAAAAACAAGCTAACACTTTAGAGAATGCTAATTTTAGGCATTCATTGCTTACAATTTTGTCCGGCTTATCTTTAGTTAGTAAGTTAGTAAAAGCCTCGGTTAGTTCGGAAAAATCCGGAATAAACTGCCGATAATAATTTATCAGTCCTAATAAACTTCTGACTTGTTTCTTTGTAGTCGGAAGTGAGAGTTTTAGAATCTTGGACACAATGTTATCGTCTGTCGTGACAAAGCCATTGGATATTTTGTATCCCAAAAAGGATATTTCAGGGTAGGCCATGTCTACTTTAGCAGGCTTTACAGTCAGTCCGTGCTGTCTGATACGTTCAAATGTCAGTTCTAATGTCTTTATGTGTTCTGTCATTGTCTCTGTGTGAACACAGATGTCGTCTATATAGCAGATTATGTTAGGAATGTCGACAAGAAGAAGTCGTGTCATACGAACGAAGGTGGCAGGGGCATTGACTAGCCCAAATGGAAGTTTGCACCATTCGTACAGTCCCCAAGGTGTGGCAAAAGATGTCAGATGTCTGCTCTGTTCGTCTACTTCTATCTGATAATATCCTTTAGTCATATCTATCTTCGTGAAGAACCTAGCGTCTGTCAGTTCTGTCAAAAGATCGTCAGCGTTTGCCATTTGCTCTAAATCTAGAACAGTTATTTTATTTAGCTTTCGATAGTCAATGCACAGTCTTATGGTATTGTCCTTTTTGCGTACAATGACCATGGGAGATGAGAAGTCTGATTGGGATCGTCTTATGATGTTATTCTTTTCTAGGTTGATGATCTCCTGATGTAGCTGTTCTTTGTAATGTAATGGGATGGTGTATGGTCTGCATCGTATGGGTGTGTTTGATGTGAGTGTGATGTGATGCTGTACTAATTCTGTTTGTCCTGGGTTGTTGGAGAAGATGGTGTTGTACTGTTGTATTAGGTGTTTTAAACTGTCTGTCTCTGCTTGAGTTAGCTTTGGATTGATCTTGATATCCTTCAAGCAGTTTGTCGTGTCTAATGTAGGTGTTGGAATTTCGTCACTAACATCGTCATCTTCGTGATCTATTATCACTGTACAAGCTGTCGTATCGTCTTGTTCGTTGTCTCTGTTATGGTATGGTCTTAGCATATTTATGTGAAATATTTTGTGTTTGTCTTTTATTAGGATCTCATAGTCTACAGGTGAAATCTGTCTTGTCACTTTAAACGGTCCCTGCCAAGAATCAGTCAATAAGTGTCGGTCACTAGGTAACAGAAGAAGAACGTCCTGTCCAGGTGTCAAAGTTATTGTTCTGTTTCCTTTGTCAGCATACTGTCTATAAGTAGCACCAGATAATTTTAGTGCATTCTTAGCAATCGTACATGATTTGATGATTCTTTCACGCAATGATGTAACATATACGTATGATGATATGGGTTTAAGTACTGGAGTAGATTCAGTTAACATTTGGTGGTAAATAGTTAATGGGCCACGTGGTTTGGCACCATAAATAAGTTCAAAAGGAGAGAAACCGGTTCTAGAATGTGGTACCTCGCGATAAGCAAAAAGAATAGCTGGTAGATATACATCCCAGTTATTAGGGTGTTCTTGCGTGACTTTTGCAAGCATGTGCTTCAGATCGCCGTTAAACTTTTCCACGATTCCACTTGAATGAGGATGGTATGGTGAATTGAAACATTGCTTCACTCCCAACATTTTGGTGAAAGCTTGGGTAGATGCGGCAATAAACTGAGTACCCCTATCAGATTGGATAGTGTCTGGAAATCCTATCCGGGGAAAAATATGGAAGAATACTTCCATTATATCATTGGCAGTTATGTTCTTTAGCGGAATAGCTTCCGGCCAGCGACTACATTGATCAACACCAGTTAGAATATATTTATTCCCTTTAGTTGTTGTATGATTGAGAGGGCCCACTATGTCAACAGATAGTTTTTCAAAAGGTCGACTGGCTAAGTCAGTGACTTGCAACTTTGCCTGTGGGTGTTTACCTTTTTTTATGAGTTTCTGGCAGGTGTCACAACTTCTGCAATAGTCTTTAATATCATTGCAAAATTTGGGCCAATGAAACTGTGTTAATAATCTAGATCTGGTCTTCACGTATGCCATATGCCCTGCAAGAGGTATATCGTGGGCAAGATGTAAGGCTTGCTTGCGATAACTAGTTGGCAAAACAGTTTGCTCTGTGGTGTTGTCACCTCTGGTATAATACCTGGTGAGGATATCATTTTTCACAGCAAAATGCCATTTTGCATTCTTGGTTACCTTTGGCTTTTGGCCGATCAGATTAAAATATTTTACCAATGAAGGGTCAGCCTTTTGAGCTGTTACAAAAGTTTCCTTCATGGAGTTAGTAGGTAGTGATACTGGGCTAAGTGATTGAATAGCCTCAGTTTGATTACTTTCATCTTGCACTCTTGCAGTAGATCTGGTTACTGCGTTCACACAATCAATGATGTCAGATGGTGATGGAACAATGTTGTCCATGATATGATGAGAACTTAGTGCTACATTCGCTACCATACATTCAATAGGTGGTATGACATTATCAATGATGACATTGGATGGTGATGTTACATTATCATCAATACATATAGATGTTATGTCATGAGGTTTATCATTCACCTCTGGCAAATTTCCAATTATTACATCACACACTGGGTTTGTTAACGCAGCGACTTTTACTTTCCCAGTGAGGAAAGGTGTTTGAATATATGCCCAAGCTAATGGGTATCTCTCAATATTGCCTGAGAATGTTCTGCATGTTACGTGCCTGCCTGTATAGTCTGTAGGCATTATGAACGTTCTTTTAAGGCCAATAAGTGAACTACCTGTATCGCGAAGAACTGTAGCAGACTTGCCGTTCACATATCCGTGATGAACTATTATCTTGCCTTTTGAGTCTACTACCAAATTAGCTTCTTCATTGGCAATAGGGATGGCGTGACCACAAGTTAAAATACCATCTTCAAAGAAGGTGTTACAAACAGTACATAAATTGTTAATCATGTCAAAAGTCTGTGCTGTGTTCACAGGATGTTTCTCTAATTGTTCTTCTTCTGACTCTGAACTGTTAGACAAGGCGACATTTGCCTCATTGATCATTTGTCTACCTTTACAATCTTTGCGATGGTGTCCATGCGCTTTACAAAGATAACATTTACGTGCAGACCTGAAAAATCTACGCTCATGATCTTGTCTGTTTATCATATCTCGTAGATAAATATCATATTTTGGGTTTTTATCGCACATTTCATTCGGCAGATGTGAAACTTTACAATGAATACAGTGCTTAAATTTCTCAGATGTAGGCCTATGAGGTTTCTGCCTACTATAGGGTTTTTCAAAATTAGCCGCAGCTACAAAATCAATGCCCGCAGATTCAGTCACAAAACAATGTTTGTTGGCGGTGTAATACGCCGTACCTCGTCTATCAATCTCATCTATACTAGTGCATTCATTCACCTGCAAAAATTTGGAAAATTTTGGTGGAATGGATGAAATGATTTTGTCTCTGATGATTAGATCTTCTAATCTATCATAATTTCTGTCAATTTTAGCTGCTGAAGTCCATTTGGTGAAAATATCTCGGACTAAGCAGAGGTAGTCAGAGAACGTTTGAGTCGGTTTTGGGCTCAACTTGCTGAACTGTTCTCTGTAACCTGCTTCATCTAACATGAAATGCGCCATTATTTTTGATTTAAGATAATGGTAGTCTTTCCTGAGGTCTTTGGGAATAGTCTCAATGACTTTAAGAGGTTCCCCTGATAAACTCCTCATATACACAATATTCCATTCAGACAGTGGAACTTGGTAATGTTCCATTAAAGTTTCAAAATTTTGGGTAAAGGCTGCAATGCAGTCACCCGAGGTATAATTACGTACAATACCCTGGTATTTCTTGTACTGGTTTTCTTTCTCCAGTCTCTCAGATTTCTTATACTCTTTATTGATAGCAGTCTCAGTATCCAGTTGTTTTATCTTTAACTGTAACTCCAGTTCTTCTCTCTTACTCTGAGCTGCTATTTCTGCTTTCTTGAGTTCACTATCTATCTCAGCTTGCTTTGTCTTTGCAGCCATTTCTAATTCGGCTTGCTTTAAGGCTGTATCTGCCTCTAATTGCTTGGCAGCCCTTTCAGCTGCTCGTTCATCGCGTTCAGCCGCTTTCTCCTGTACTAGTAGGTATTCAGCATATTTGTTCTCACTCCACTTTGTTAACTCATCACCTGTTAACTTCAACTTTAACCCCATATCAATGAAATCAAATAATGAAGACATGATGAACAAAGTCAATGTAATACCAGCCACACAGATAGTTATAAGTGGTTAGTACAATAAACAAGTTACAATTTTTCTATATGCAATATGTGCCTAAAATTGCATCCTTAAAGTAAATGAAAAGAAAAATATACTCAAGTGCCCTGGATGCGGTGAAGAATGGTTGGAAAACGGGCTAGGAAACTGTAGGGTCGTCACTTCGAATCACAAATGACCTCTACGCGCACGGTTTCGGATGGTACGGAAAAAACCTGCTTTGTTTTGGAGGAAATAAATTAGCGTCTATTTGTTGGTGTGTGCCTGCTTGTCACTAAGTATTAAGTAGGTTTGTATGGCGTTGAGTGTAATTGTATGTCGTAAGTTTGTCCGTCAACAATTTTTTTTTTCCCAACACACGTCACTTTCTTTCAAAACCTTTCTGCTTTCCACAAACTCAACTCACAAAGACAATCTAACTGTGTTTCAACACGCTATAACATTGATGACACATCACTTACATCAAGATGACATTCAGTAAGGACATAGACATCAAGTTTACAAGATGGCGACAAGGTCACAATGGCGACAAGATCACAATGTCGACAAGGTCAAAACGGTAACAAAATTTTGACAATCACGAATGTTTTACACGTTTACACGATCAAACAATACGAATGCACTGTACGTTTACAACTAGTCTCCATGTTTAAACAATGTAGCAATAATTCAAAGTGAGCCTTCCATGATCACTTTTACAAGTACAATCAATTTTAACAAAAATTCTAAGTTCACAACCTCTAGTTCTAATCATTTATCACATAAACACGTTTATTTTAAAGCTGGACGATTGCCCCCACGTCCACACATGTCAGGGTCTTACACTGGGCTCGCTACCTAACACATGTGGGACAGTACAAGTACAACGTGATTTGACTCAAGACTCAACGACACAACGTTCAACGGATTTAATTACAGATCATATACAATACGATGATCACAGCAAATATATATTGGATACTTCTAAACACTTACATCTACCATACAGCACACAGTCTCACTCTCAAGATGTCCAGGCATTCGACATTCGGGCACAGAAACCTTTCTCGCAACATGCATCCTGTTCCGTCTACGTCCCAGAGCTGTCTGCCTATGGTTTGGAACTCGCCTCCTCATCGGAGGTGGCTTCACGAGACATGCGTGCGTCCTTGGTGTGACCGCTGGCCGTCTCGCCAGCCGGCAACTTCGCAGGCAGGTGACCACTGTGCGCCTGACGGCGTAACGAAGTTCCTTCATTCCTCCTAGGGACTGAGTCACCTGGCGGCGTAACGATGTCACGGCATCACTGCCGTACCGTAGACTCTGACACGCTCTCCCGGCAAATCCATGAAAGATGTCATCTTTCATGTCTAATATAGGTACATACTGGGTTAATACTTTAACCCTTGTCAGAGTCAACCCTTATGTTGCTTATATCCATCGATATCATAATACATAGAAAATACACATATGCCATAGAAACATATAATCAATAGAAGTTATATTGAACGACATGTGGTGTTTAACTTTTAACACCTGTCAGGTTTCATCTTCTCGATGGCTGGTTACATAAATTGCATTAACGACCCAGTCAGATCAGTAGTATCCAGCTTCACGCATCTACCTCGCAGCATTTTGAAAAAAAAATAATAATATGGTTCTTGAAACAAAAACCATCTCGCTAGACCGAAATGTGGCTTTTCCCTAAGTCACATAAAACACTCAAACCCTTGACCTCATTTGCCAAGGACTCTTGTGTTGGTCTGCAATGTCTGCAACCCTTTGCCATGCACAGTAAATGCCTACCTGAATGAGTTCAAAATCTGGCAAACACATGGCTATTTTCATATAACACATTACATTATACATTTCACATTATGGCCCTTTGTGTAAGGATGTAATAGCAACTAAAAGAAAGGGGAATAATTTCAAACATTTATAACATATAATAATTTACAATAATTATTTTATTTCTTAGTGTCATTGCTTGAAGTTGCTTCATATTAACGAGAAAAAGTCGGTAATATGAATACATTAATCAAGATATGATTCTAAGATTACACTAGCTAAATAAATAAACACACAATTCGTGTATTTCATTTTATAGATTCTTAAAGATTTTAGAATCGTCATAGATATTTGAACTTTTATTTGTCGTCTGCTAATTTTACTCTAAATTCCTAATTAATCCGGAAGTACACACGAACATTAAATCAGCTGATGTAGAAGCTTGTAGAGCACTTGTTCCGGTTTGATGTAGTTACGGAAAGTACTTGTCTCATAGTTCATGTGTCGGATGTTTTACAAAAACCTTCTGGATTACGATCAACTGTTCATGTGTTTCACAACCGAACATTATGGATTTCGGTTAACTGCAATGGAGTAGCTGTCACTGTTTAGTTTACACATTCGCACACGTCCTTAAAATATCCCTGGAATAATCCACACGCAGCTGTCACTGTCAAATTGGATAGTTCGCTTAAGGTAAGTTCTTGCGCGAATGTGACACTGTTGTTGTTACAGAATATGTACAATTAAAGTTCGCTTTCTACCACACACTACACAATTATACATGACACTCACTACATGCATTAGTAAAATAAGAAACATTATTTATAATGGGGGTAACCCCTATCACAATGTAGACATTACACTGCTTTTGTGAATGAACGACTTATTCACTGATAGATGGCTGTGTTGATCTGAGTATTTTACACTGCACTCAGACTTTATTGCTCAATGGGTCTGTCGGACAACGGGACAACAAGTCAGTGATCGTATTGGTTCGGCCTGGAATATGGCGAACCTCGAAACTGTAGTCTTGGAGTTTCAAAGACCAACGGGCTATCATATGGTTTGATGGAACCCCAGAATTTATGAAACGCAAAGGACTACTGTCAGATTCCACGATAAAATGGCGTCCTAGAAGAAATCTAGACAATTTTGTAATACCCACCACTAAAGCTAGGGCTTCCAACTGAGGCATTGACCAGGATCGTTCTCTGGGCTTCGGTTTTCTGGATACAAAACACACGGGATGGAGGATGTTGTTGTGTTCTTGCATCAAGACTGCTCCAATCGCGACGGAGCTCGCATCTGTTCTTAATCTCAAAGGTAAACGGATGTTTGGCAATTTGAGGATGGGATTATGTGAGCTATCATCAGAAAAACAAGCTAACACTTTAGAGAATGCTAATTTTAGGCATTCATTGCTTACAATTTTGTCCGGCTTATCTTTAGTTAGTAAGTTAGTAAAAGCCTCGGTTAGTTCGGAAAAATCCGGAATAAACTGCCGATAATAATTTATCAGTCCTAATAAACTTCTGACTTGTTTCTTTGTAGTCGGAAGTGAGAGTTTTAGAATCTTGGACACAATGTTATCGTCTGTCGTGACAAAGCCATTGGATATTTTGTATCCCAAAAAGGATATTTCAGGGTAGGCCATGTCTACTTTAGCAGGCTTTACAGTCAGTCCGTGCTGTCTGATACGTTCAAATGTCAGTTCTAATGTCTTTATGTGTTCTGTCATTGTCTCTGTGTGAACACAGATGTCGTCTATATAGTAGATTATGTTAGGAATGTCGACAAGAAGAAGTCGTGTCATACGAACGAAGGTGGCAGGGGCATTGACTAGCCCAAATGGAAGTTTGCACCATTCGTACAGTCCCCAAGGTGTGGCAAAAGCTGTCAGATGTCTGCTCTGTTCGTCTACTTCTATCTGATAATATCCTTTAGTCATATCTATCTTCGTGAAGAACCTAGCGTCTGTCAGTTCTGTCAAAAGATCGTCAGCGTTTGCCATTTGCTCTAAATCTAGAACAGTTATTTTATTTAGCTTTCGATAGTCAATGCACAGTCTTATGGTATTGTCCTTTTTGCGTACAATGACCATGGGAGATGAGAAGTCTGATTGGGATCGTCTTATGATGTTATTCTTTTCTAGGTTGATGATCTCCTGATGTAGCTGTTCTTTGTAATGTAATGGGATGGTGTATGGTCTGCATCGTATGGGTGTGTTTGATGTGAGTGTGATGTGATGCTGTACTAATTCTGTTTGTCCTGGGTTGTTGGAGAAGATGGTGTTGTACTGTTGTATTAGGTGTTTTAAACTGTCTGTCTCTGCTTGAGTTAGCTTTGGATTGATCTTGATATCCTTCAAGCAGTCTGTCGTGTCTAATGTAGGTGTTGGAATTTCGTCACTAACATCGTCATCTTCGTGATCTATTATCACTGTACAAGCTGTCGTATCGTCTTGTTCGTTGTCTCTGTTATGGTATGGTCTTAGCATATTTATGTGAAATATTTTGTGTTTGTCTTTTATTAGGATCTCATAGTCTACAGGTGAAATCTGTCTTGTCACTTTAAACGGTCCCTGCCAAGAATCAGTCAATAAGTGTCGGTCACTAGGTAACAGAAGAAGAACGTCCTGTCCAGGTGTCAAAGTTATTGTTCTGTTTCCTTTGTCAGCATACTGTCTATAAGTAGCACCAGATAATTTTAGTGCATTCTTAGCAATCGTACATGATTTGATGATTCAGATCGCCGTTAAACTTTTCCACGATTCCACTTGAATGAGGATGGTATGGTGAATTGAAACATTGCTTCACTCCCAACATTTTGGTGAAAGCTTGGGTAGATGCGGCAATAAACTGAGTACCCCTATCAGATTGGATAGTGTCTGGAAATCCTATCCGGGGAAAAATATGGAAGAATACTTCCATTATATCATTGGCAGTTATGTTCTTTAGCGGAATAGCTTCCGGCCAGCGACTACATTAATCAACACCAGTTAGAATATATTTATTCCCTTTAGTTGTTGTATGATTGAGAGGGCCCACTATGTCAACAGATAGTTTTTCAAAAGGTCGACTGGCTAAGTCAGTGACTTGCAACTTTGCCTGTGGGTGTTTACCTTTTTTTATGAGTTTCTGGCAGGTGTCACAACTTCTGCAATAGTCTTTAATATCATTGCAAAATTTGGGCCAATGAAACTGTGTTAATAATCTAGATCTGGTCTTCACGTATGCCATATGCCCTGCAAGAGGTATATCGTGGGCAAGATGTAAGGCTTGCTTGCGATAACTAGTTGGCAAAACAGTTTGCTCTGTGGTGTTGTCACCTCTGGTATAATACCTGGTGAGGATATCATTTTTCACAGCAAAATGCCATTTTGCATTCTTGGTTACCTTTGGCTTTTGGCCGATCAGATTAAAATATTTTACCAATGAAGGGTCAGCCTTTTGAGCTGTTACAAAAGTTTCCTTCATGGAGTTAGTAGGTAGTGATACTGGGCTAAGTGATTGAATAGCCTCAGTTTGATTACTTTCATCTTGCACTCTTGCAGTAGATCTGGTTACTGCGTTCACACAATCAATGATGTCAGATGGTGATGGAACAATGTTGTCCATGATATGATGAGAACTTAGTGCTACATTCGCTACCATACATTCAATAGGTGGTATGACATTATCAATGATGACATTGGATGGTGATGTTACATTATCATCAATACATAGAGATGTTATGTCATGAGGTTTATCATTCACCTCTGGCAAATTTCCAATTATTACATCACACACTGGGTTTGTTAACGCAGCGACTTTTACTTTCCCAGTGAGGAAAGGTGTTTGAATATATGCCCAAGCTAATGGGTATCTCTCAATATTGCCTGAGAATGTTCTGCATGTTACGTGCCTGCCTGTATAGTCTGTAGGCATTATGAACGTTCTTTTAAGGCCAATAAGTGAACTACCTGTATCGCGAAGAACTGTAGCAGACTTGCCGTTCACATATCCGTGATGAACTATTATCTTGCCTTTTGAGTCTACTACCAAATTAGCTTCTTCATTGGCAATAGGGATGGCGTGACCACAAGTTAAAATACCATCTTCAAAGAAGGTGTTACAAACAGTACATAAATTGTTAATCATGTCAAAAGTCTGTGCTGTGTTCACAGGATGTTTCTCTAATTGTTCTTCTTCTGACTCTGAACTGTTAGACAAGGCGACATTTGCCTCATTGATCATTTGTCTACCTTTACAATCTTTGCGATGGTGTCCATGCGCTTTACAAAGATAACATTTACGTGCAGACCTGAAAAATCTACGCTCATGATCTTGTCTGTTTATCATATCTCGTAGATAAATATCATATTTTGGGTTTTTATCGCACATTTCATTCGGCAGATGTGAAACTTTACAATGAATACAGTGCTTAAATTTCTCAGATGTAGGCCTATGAGGTTTCTGCCTACTATAGGGTTTTTCAAAATTAGCCGCAGCTACAAAATCAATGCCCGCAGATTCAGTCACAAAACAATGTTTGTTGGCGGTGTAATACGCCGTACCTCGTCTATCAATCTCATCTATACTAGTGCATTCATTCACCTGCAAAAATTTGGAAAATTTTGGTGGAATGGATGAAATGATTTTGTCTCTGATGATTAGATCTTCTAATCTATCATAATTTCTGTCAATTTTAGCTGCTGAAGTCCATTTGGTGAAAATATCTCGGACTAAGCAGAGGTAGTCAGAGAACGTTTGAGTCGGTTTTGGGCTCAACTTGCTGAACTGTTCTCTGTAACCTGCTTCATCTAACATGAAATGCGCCATTATTTTTGATTTAAGATAATGGTAGTCTTTCCTGAGGTCTTTGGGAATAGTCTCAATGACTTTAAGAGGTTCCCCTGATAAACTCCTCATATACACAATATTCCATTCAGACAGTGGAACTTGGTAATGTTCCATTAAAGTTTCAAAATTTTGGGTAAAGGCTGCAATGCAGTCACCCGAGGTATAATTACGTACAATACCCTGGTATTTCTTGTACTGGTTTTCTTTCTCCAGTCTCTCAGATTTCTTATACTCTTTATTGATAGCAGTCTCAGTATCCAGTTGTTTTATCACGTGGTTTACACGATCAAACAATACGAATGCACTGTACGTTTACAACTAGTCTCCATGTTTAAACAATGTAGCAATAATTCAAAGTGAGCCTTCCATGATCACTTTTACAAGTACAATCAATTTTAACAAAAATTCTAAGTTCACAACCTCTAGTTCTAATCATTTATCACATAAACACGTTTATTTTAAAGCTGGACGATTGCCCCCACGTCCACACATGTCAGGGTCTTACACTGGGCTCGCTACCTAACACATGTGGGACAGTACAAGTACAACGTGATTTGACTCAAGACTCAACGACACAACGTTCAACGGATTTAATTACAGATCATATACAATACGATGATCACAGCAAATATATATTGGATACTTCTAAACACTTACATCTACCATACAGCACACAGTCTCACTCTCAAGATGTCCAGGCATTCGACATTCGGGCACAGAAACCTTTCTCGCAACATGCGTCCTGTTCCGTCTACGTCCCAGAGCTGTCTGCCTATGGTTTGGAACTCGCCTCCTCACCGGAGGTGGCTTCACGAGACATGCGTGCGTCCTTGGTGTGACCGCTGGCCGTCTCGCCAGCCGGCAACTTCGCAGGCAGGTGACCACTGTTCGCCTGACGGCGTAACGAAGTTCCTTCATTCCTCCTAGGGACTGAGTCACCTGGCGGCGTAACGATGTCACGGCATCACTGCCGTACCGTAGACTCTGACAGTGAGGTTGAAGATAACAGTAGATTGAATGGCCTGGGGTAACCAGGGCTGTTCCAGGTGGACTGTACAGTCAGTAAGAGGGAGGCAAGGTACATCATGGTGTGGTTATACCAGTCTGGTCTACAGTGAGGAACATGAAGTTGAACTGAAACCATTTTACGGATGTGTTGATGATTTAACTTCCCACAACAAAAGGGGAAGACCGGTGTATTTATATTATAATGTATTGAGGTATTGAGATGCCTCACATGTAATGAAAAGTAAAGGGTGCCAGGGGATGAGAGACGCCTCCATTATGTTAGATGACTTATCATGACTCAAGAACGCCAAACCTATAGTGATTGCCGGCGTACGAAGGTGTAGAGTGGCACGGTGAAAGTAATAGATATATGGTGCTTGATGACAATGTATGTTATGTTCTTCTAGATAAATGGAGCTATGGTAATAATTTATTAATTATTCATGATTGGGTGTAGTGATGAAGGTGCCAGGTTGAACACTACACATGATAGGGTGGCTATGGTGAGAGCGATCATTTGGTGATTGTGAAGGTTTTATGTGGTGTTATATGTCTGAGTTGTTGGCGGTGACTTATGTTATAGCCTGTGTCCTGATTGTTGCTGGTGTTATGTGCAGAACTGTGCTTCTGGTCTATTGATGTTGTCCAGTTATCAGTACAAAGGTGTGTGTCCTGCTGATGTCATGTTGAATTGCATATCCTATGTCTGCTTGATTGCTGTTGGTGCATTGAACTGTATTTATGTCCTGTATGTACATGTTCAAATGGTGTTGTCCTGTTAGAGTCGTTGTACACCGGTGTAGCTGAGTTGTGTTCGGTGTTGATTTTGACTAGTTGATGAGGGTTGCTGTGTAACATTGACATTTATGAGTGGTATTCTTAGCCAGTGGTGTTGGGGATGAGAAGTTGTGTTGCGTCAGAGATCTGTAGGTAATGACCTCCCTGAACTGAGAGTATTCAAGAAGTAAATACTGAGTTAGATGAGAAGCAGCAAGAAAGGCTGCGAGCATTGTGACGAGGGATGATCCGCCCTCACATTAAGATTGTCCCATGATATGGTGGTGGCTGTTGCATTAATTGTGGGCCCAATCACTCCGAAGGATGCTGTAGAGCGTGTGTGCTCTGTTTATATTTTATGTGGAGTATAGCCTATAACCTATCCATATCATTGTTGTCCAGTTGAAGTATCATGTGGTTGGTGTGAACTTACACAGTCCATGTCTATGTTTGTGCCACAAGGACACTGTTTGCATACACCATTGCTGTAGTGGTTGTCTTGTGAAGTCCATGTGTTGATGCAAATAATGATGCTTTGATGATTATTAATTAGATGTTGTACCTTGTCATGCATTGCAGGTAGTGACCCCTGGCCATGTTTGTGGTTTGTATAGCAAACTTGAGCCCCGGCTCTGGTTAATGTCGTAGGCCACTCACATCCCCTTTTGTATACCCTTTTGTATACCCTTTTGTATACCCCTTCGTATACCTGTTTATGCCACTATAATCTATATCTCTGCTGTTAGGGTTATAGTTTTGTTATCCGTTATGTTATGGCTCTTCACTGTATCTGGTCCCAGTCGACTTATGTGATGCGGGTGTCTTGTGTGGGTATTGAGGGTGCCCTTCGACTCAACTGAACATGATTGAGGTCTCACTGTCATTTAGAGACCGCCCCTGGAGTCAGTGCTAGGTAGCAGTTGTCTCTAACTGTGGGATTTCCGATTCCCAGTTCTGTATGTACTGACTGTCCATGAGTCCTGAGACGATAACAATAGAGAGTCCATACCTGCTGTTACCGTTGTTGTTTACGTTGAGGCTCTGTTGTTGCCATGTCCTTGTTGGTTTGTGGAGATGGGTACCTAGTCATGTGCATAGCGATGTTAGGCAGCAGTGATTACTGTGGGAACATAGGTTCCCATTTCTGTATATGTCAGTTATGTGGCATGTCAGGATGCCTGTTTGTCCCTGAATCATGCAGTTCTGTCAATAAAAACCTAATTTTGTTGTTCTTAATTTGTTTTATGATCTGTTTAAGTCCCCGCTAATCACTGGTATCATGAAGGCTAATAGACTGCAATGGCTGGGGCATATAGAAAGAATGGAAGATAATAGTTTAATATGGAAACAAAACTCGCTTACACTCAGGACATAAATGACCGTAGACCCCGAGGTAGACCAAGAAGACGGTGGAGAGATAATATACATACATACCTACAAGCACTTGGAATCAGCGACTGGCAAGAGAATGTCAATCAGAGAGACGAATGGAGACGGCTTGTATCTGCAGCAAGGAACCTCAATGGCTCAGAAAGCTGAAGAAGAAGAATATCCTTTACAGGGCATTGCAGTCAACACCAGAATTTTTCAGCTGCCTTTGATGTCTCGGCAAGATCACGCTCAGTAGTTTGCCATTGCTTTCTGAGCGATCGGCTCACATACTCCGTAAGTAACCAACCCGGCGCGATCCGCTGCCGAATCTCGCGCAGTTGCGTTCCTCACGTGGATTTACGGGATTAAGGAGAAAGTCGTTAACACCTACGCCAGGGAGAGCGGCCTATTCATAATTAATTAACTTAAATGTCTACCTCCGCTTATAAGTGTCATCAAGAATGAAATACCGTTGAATTTACCCCCCCCCCCCCCCCCCCAATGATCAGTGACATTATGCTGTTTGTTCCAATTGTCTTCGTTGTTCAGACTGTGTAGAATATCAGTAGTTGTGCGCCACGCGCTGGACTCTGTAGTCGAAAGAAGGCTAGCACTGGGGCTGGCAGTGCTAAGTTGACCGGAAACACCCTAGGGACAAAGACGAAATGGGGGAACATACCGATCTCGTCACTGCACTGAAGCCTTGGACATTAGCTCTTCTGACAGTCCAGTGGCTACTGCACCCCGACTCTGCTGTTGTATCATGTTCTTCTAGCTCAGAGGAGGGAGTTGTAACGTCGTCGGCATATGAATCCGCTGAACCCTCCCTGGCTTGGTATCCTCAATTGGTTTCTCAACTGCATCAATAGACATAAATGTGAAGTTGGTGGTGCAGATTGTGTATCTTCGAGATTTGGACACGTCACTAAACTCGGATCATTAAGCCGAAAATTGTTTGGACATTGTCCGTCACTGATACACACTTGGATATATGTTAGTAACTTTGGCCTATTGCAGGCCGGTCAAAAAAACATATGACGTCCATGAAACGTCGTTTAGAAACGGTAAAAATATTACGGAAAAGCTTTCAGACATAATAAGTCCAGTATGTGAATGAGTTCTTAAATACAACATTTAAACGGTAACACATTGATAATCAGCCAGAAAATTAAAGATAACAAAGTTTTCTTCTAAAAATTCAAAGTATTACTTACATCAAATATTAACTCTTTACTACGACAACTTGGTGACACATCTGTGACCAAAATTCGGTCAACTCAACAATAACTATTGTATCATGATAGTTATGTCCCTTAGAATCTATGATAAGATATGTTACTTCCCCTAGGATTGAAGATCTATCCATGTTGCTGGCTCTCTTTCTCTTCCCCCTCGCTCTATGTACTTAGCTACTTATTTATTTGTGACCATACATTCCCTTCAAACTACTCTTCTTGGGGGATGTATACACCTCTCCTAGTGGTCCAGTTATTGTTGGAGGCATGCCATTAAGACTCCTTTTAGAATGGTGTACAGCCAAACGACGCATGCGGCAATGTAGTAAGAGTACGGAGCTCAACAAACTAGAAAAATAATATGTATGGCAAAGAAAATCTGAATCAGAATGGGCTTATGCGTCATCATGAAAGTGGTTCAAGCTTGTTGATGCGCCACCCCACGGAGGTTAATGAAGATGATTTTGGCTGTTCTCCCATCTGAAAATGCCGCTGAACGGGACCCGATTTCAATTACTAGAAGACAATCATAACTTCGAGGGAAGGCCAGACGAACACATAATAAGACTACTACTGGCAACATTAGTATTGGGACTCTTCGCTGGCTGTTGTAGACGAGAACCGCGCACGTATAGGAATGTTCAGAGTGCTGTGATGTTATTCTTGACTCAAACTCATCTCAACTCAACTAATGGAAAGATGCTGGGTGTGGGGGTATGTGGTGCACATCTACACAGATGACAGTCGGACAGGATCCCACTCAGCGAAGTAACTTGAGCTTGTTATTTAAGTGGTTGTCCCATGGTATGTTTATTGTGTCCATTTTGTCACTTGTGACTGTTTTCTGGTAAAGCTTGCCAATTCTGCTTCTAGTTTTTCACTGACTGGTTTACTAATTGAGAGAGAGAGAGAGAGAGAGAGAGAGAGAGAGAGAGAGAGAGAGAGAGAGAGAGAGAGAGAGAGAGAGAGAGAGAGAGATTTTGCATGAGAGCGAGCGCTCTTACTCTCTCAGCCATGTCGATCTCTTTACTCATTCAATCAATCAATCATGTGCCATGCCGGAAAGCGTGGGCGGTCATGATTCGCCATTTCACTCGATCACCAGAGTCGTGGATCAGCTCAGTGTTCCTGTCTCGTCCATGCCATGTGGCCAAGCCATCCAGGTATTTTCCTCTCGGTCTTCCTCTTGGTCTGTTCCCCTCGATCTTGCCAGCTGTCACCAAGTTCTCCAGTCCATTTCTTCTCATAACATGTCCAAAAAATTTTGACTGTCTACGTCTAATTTCTCTAACCAATCTACGATTTTCATTTGTCTCTTGTAGTACTTTACTCATTGCATGCAGGCAAATTGTACAGGTACGGGGAGAGAACGCAGCCCTGTCTTACTTCCCTTTGTCTAATAATAGAAAATATCGAAACTGAAAGTAAGCTCAAGGAATGACGTTACTTGTTGGATTCGAAGTATATTAACTAAATAAAACTACTGAAAGCAACATGTGATTTTTGTTTACAAACAAGACATAACTGGCAAGTTCAAAGTATTCATGTCTTATCTATGATTATAATAACTTAAGCTAACTATTATTTAACAATATAATTATTTGTAAATATACCAAGTAATAACTAAATAACTAATTAAATAATAATATATGATTGATAAGAATAAGATATTAGATAAGAAAGATAATCTATCTATGGTCTATTGCATTGTAAAAATGGTTAAGTTATTGTTAAATAAATGAAATGAATGACTGAATGCTATCGCTGCAAATCAGAATGAATCACACTCGCAGCTTAATCTTTACTCTAGTAAAATAGTACTTAAGCTGCTTTGCGCGTCTTTTGAGTTTGTGAATATTTAATATTCTAAATAAGCACATAGAAGACGGACGGACATGATCAATTCCATGGCAAACTCCGTGTAGGAGACTTTGAATCAAAGTTAATATCAAAGTTTGATATAAATAAAATATAGTTCATAATTAGCAACATTTTTTAGTAAACGTAGATTATTAGCAACACTACATATTATAGTATACAGTAGTTAGCCATGTCTTTCTTAATGAGAAGTCAACTTTTAAGTCCAACTGACCAGTGTAGGGAATGAACCCTCTACCCCAACATCAACATACATGAAGTTTAAAAACAAGCACTCTGAACCCTCTGGCCACATTGAACACAATTTTCTGGAAAGGAAGGACAATGAGGGAAAGGAACTGGTCACCACATCTCATATGTTGTGGACTAAAATATGTGCAGAGCTGTCATTTCTCAGTCTCAGAAGGTACCAGGTTTGATTTCAGCACAGGGCTGGGAATTTGTCCAAGAACCACTGGTGTCTAATGATATAACACATCCCCTGATCTCTTGTCCAGGGCTGGGAATTTGTCCAAGTACCACTGGTGTCTAATGATATTTCACGTCCCCTAATGTCTTGTCCAGGGCTGGGAATTTGTCCAGAACTACTGGTGTCTAATGATATAACACACCCCCTGATCTCTTGGGAAGTGAGTTAAGATACCTAGTATTCTGGGATCAGGGCGAAATTACAAGAAGTCCAGTGTGTAAGTTAAAAATCCCAAGGCAACTGGAAATGGCAAAGAGTAGGCTGTAAGGCCGCTTCTTTGGCAACATTGTTGGGAAAGAAAACCTACTCACAGGTAGATGGAGCCAGTTACCTTGGATGGAATCTGTCTGTGGGAAGTGAACCTGACACAAACTCAAGCTGCAGGCGGACTCTCTGACCACTGAGGTGCATAAATAGATGTCACGCACTCCCCTTGAAAGAGGAACAAATAAGGAAAAGAAAAGCTGAACATACTGACGGTGCATATGCTAAAATGACCTAGAGACTCTAGAAAGAAATCACATATTGCAATCATGCACTCCATCCATCCATCGTGTGCCATGCCGGAAAGCGTGGGTGGTCATAACTCGCCATTTCACTCGATCACCAGAGTCGTGGATCAACTTCGTGTTCCTGTCTCGACCATGCAATGGCCAAGCCATCCAGGTATTTACTTCTCGGTCTTTCCCTTGATCTGTTCCCTTCGATCTTGCCAGTTGTCACTAAGTTCTCCAATTCACCTCTTCTCATAACATGTCCAAAAAACTTTGACTGTCTACATCTAATTTCTCTAATCAATTTACAATTTTCATTTGTTTCCTGTAATATTTGGTCATTGGTTTGTTTTCTCTCTGTCCATGGTATTCTTTGCATTCTCCTCAGAAACCACATTTCAATCATGCACTGGCTTTGGGAATTCAAACCTGATACCCTGAGATAAAAGAGGAAGAGAAGGAATTCAGCGGCCACAAGGATCTCCAGATAATGACTGGATTCATGGGTGCTATTCATCTTTTTATTTAAACGTCTGAGCAATACAAATAATGTGAGAAGAGAAAAGGATGAATAAGAACTCTATGGGTCTAAAGTTTCCAATTGTTGTTTTCATCATTTGTTCTCTGATTTCTCTTTGTCTGCCTTTCATTTCCTAATGAAGTAAAAGCCCTCAACCAACTCACACCAAGTCCTTTTTCATGATTGGTTGGGTTTAGCAGCTTCAGTTTTGTACAGAATGAGGTAGCCAGTGTCATACCAACCCCTCCTTAGTTGCTTCATTGCTACTATTCTTTGCTTCCTTTATGGGCCACAGTAACACACTGGTGGTTCTTTTGTTTGCACCAATACATTTTATAAACTTTATACCTTGACTGATACAGTATGGAACCATTTTATTTTGTGGCTGGAATTATTTACCATATTATTTATTAATTATTTTAATTAATTCTCAACAAATTAACACCCACATACTTTACATCTGACTGACTGACTGGCACCTTGCCATCTTGACAGATGATAGTTTGTAAAATGGAGTTATACCTCTCCATAACACAAAGCCTGGGCTGAGTTTATAGACCATGTGTTGCCCATGCAGCATGATCTCTTTCTTGTCCTGCCTAGTTTACTCTAGGGGAAAGGTACTTTACATCTACTAGAATATATCTATGAATTAGTACAGTATAATGTAATACATTTCAAACTTAAGGGAAATGGATGGAAAATGCAGACATGTTCAGTTTTATTAATATATTTATATGTAGTTAGTGCTTCTTTCATTAACATGTATGCTTAAGAAAAAAAAAACACAACAAGAAAATCTGGAACAAAAATTATCCACTTACCCAAAATCTCTGATGAAATGATTTCTTCAAAATTACGGTGCTATTTGTTTGTGATATTGTTGTAATTAACACATTTATAAACACCAAAAATTTGACAAATCAGTGATTGGAAAAATAGTTTAATCAATTTTCACACAATGATCTTTCAGAGGAATCATCACTAAAAATTTACCAACTTCAAGTACTCAAATCACTATCCAGGTCACACACAAAGCAAAGGTGACTGGTGTGATATTGACCACATCACGCCTTCAGTACCAATTGGTCTATAAAAATATGGGACTATCACCATATGACCAGTGCTCTTCTAGGCATGTCACTTGGGTAATTTACTGTACCTACTTTTACTTTTTTTGTACCAACTTTATTTAGCTCTCAGACATAGCAGCGAGAAAACATAAACAGGAAATATATAATTTGGTGTGTCCAGTGTGTGCCGCGTGGTTACACACCCGCTTCACACGCGTGATCCGGGACTGTTTCCGGATCCGGTCAGGGATATGCACTACTGACGAGCTCAAACAAGGGCGAAACTCGAGTATAGTGCTTCCATATTGACGTGGATAGGCCTTAGGTTCATACCAGAATGCGATCGGCGTTGCCAGTAGTGGGTTGTGCTCAATATTTAAATTTCAAATCCCGAAAAACCACATAATCAGGAAATATATACTTTACCATTTTAGGTAAATTACTCTATAAAACTAGAGATATTTTGAATGTTTTAAAACGACAATATAATTAAAGTCAATTTCAATATCATTCCTTGTATGTAAATAATTATATGTTTGCTACTACAAATTGATCAGCACAAGCTATTGATGGAGCTATTCCTGTTTTCAGAATCTTTACCGCTGTATTAAGCTCACAATACAATATGAATAATTAATAACGGTTTAATCCATCTATGTGTTAGCTCTGTCAAAGCATGTGTTTTAGTGATTACTTCCTTTGTAAGCTAAATTTAGGTAAATACGTATAAGTATTTCTTGTTATTCTTCTTCTTCGTCTCCTTTTATTTGCTTTAAATTTGTTGTCTGCAATATTGTCTCTTGTATAAACTTTACTATCAGTTAGTTTAATTCACTCAGATGTAAAAGCGTAATGAAAAGTATCAATGAAACTAACCCAAATGAAATATTAGATAGTATGGTGAAATGAAACAGCCTGGAAATCTAATATTAGATTTTACGTATTGATTCATTTATTTTCCTAGTGTTTTCTTGGATATTGAGTTGACAAACATAACATTTCTTTTTTAAAGCTATGTTCATATCTTCAGACATGAATGTTTTTTTGCACTTAAAGTACAGAAAGAAATTAAGCTCCACTACAGACAGCAATGTTCTTGTTATCTACATTTAGTTCTCATCATTTAGAGCAGGAGTGGCCAACCTTTTCAGCAGGCAGGCCAAATTTCAGAAATAATATTTCCTGCCGGGCCACGCACCTAATTTTTTGGGGTGTTTTTGTGTGTGTTTTGGTTAATTAAAGTAAACAAGCAAGACTGCTACAGCCTCGACCACATCATCGCTTCCCACTCCGCGGGCCGCAACATGATGTCCGGCGGGCCACATGCGGCCCACGGGCCTCGTGTTGGCCACCCCTGATTTAGAGAGTCTTTCAGTAGAACTTGTTGTGATGTGGTTAATTGATTTTCTATAACAAAGGAAGAGGATACCAATGGTTAAAAGGTAAATATTGGCCAATATCAGGAGCTGCCATTGGGGTATGAGTTTTAGTCCTTCACATTTTCTAGGTCACAGCATAATGAGACAACTTGACCACTTCATTCCCTTGTGGTCTTTCTTTCCCTAACAATTCAGAATAGATATGAAAATTATCCGGTTCCCATGTTTTTAAAGCTAGCTTGATCCCAAAGGCATATTGGCCAGAAAGAAAGAAGGGTTGAACCTGAATGACTGTCTCTGTAAACAAGGACAGTAACTACAATGATAACAATGCCACTGCCCGGAATCAGACGATTATCTCCCTTTACTAACTGATTCAGTGCAAAACAAAAAGTAGGTATTAATTCCTGATCTAAGATCTTGACAAACTGAACTAACTGATTATGATATAGTGTACATGTTTCATATGTGTACAGGTGTACAGAGAATTCTAATGTTTGCAGTTTCAGTTATCTTGTGTTAGTTTCCAGCAATGCATTATTATCTATATATATTTTTTTTCATCCCATCTATTGTCGTTTGTGCAGTCCTTGCAGTTAATTTTACTTGTCTCTGATTCATATATTTCAGATTCTATTAGCCCACTTTTTTTTTATTTTGTTGCGTATCCCTTACGGGACGTTGCAGTCAACAACTGCATTTTTTCAGCTGCTGTTGATGTACTAGGCAAGTGTTACGTTCAGTTGTTTGCCATTGCTTTCTGAACAATTGGCTCCCATACCAGCACGTTATAACACAACACGACACGGTCTACTGCACAAATCGATCGTAGCTGAGCTTCGAACGCCTGGTACCCGGCTCACGAACTGCATGCGCAAGCCTTTAGCCACGGATCCCACTAGCTCAAACATAATATTCTTTAAAATCAGCTCTGCAGCCTTCAAAGCATACACATGGGAATTCTGAGTTAATAATTTTGTTAAAAGTGAAGGTAGTCCCATGCAGATACTTCCGTGGGGTGTCAAGTTTTAGTCCTTCACATATTCCAGGCCATGGCATATGAGGTGGGATGTCCAGCACATTCCCTGTCCTTCCCTGACAATCTCTAACATGCTTAAACTTTTCTGCTACCAGTTTTTATGAGCCTGGGTCCACTCCAGAGCCATACTATAAAATGATCCTGCCTCTGCTGGGGATTGAACCAGGATCAGTCATGACAGGAAAACTCCCTAACTACTATGCCACTATGGCTTAAAGAAAATTAAAAAACAATTCTTTATGCAAACTCTAACATGTTCTAATCTGTTTAACATTTAACTATCCTTTCCTTGCAGAAGCAACACCCAAAATGCCTAGGCCTCTCTCAGCGTGTATGAATGATATTGTTCGTGGAGATCAAGTCAAAAAGCAGCAACAGTTTGTACAGGATACAGAGGATTTTCCATGTTTGTTTAATTTAGGAAGCTGTAAACTAGACATTGGCAGTCAAAAATACACAGGACAGAATGTCTGTGAGTTAGATGTACCACCAAACAAGTGGAAATCCCTGTTAGAGGATCTCAATGATGACAGTGAAGTTAGTGAATGTGATAATGAAGTCTGGAAAGACAATCTTCTCACTTATGTGTATGCTGAATTGGGTGAATATGGAGAGGCTTTTAAGCTGAACAAAAAGATTAAAGATCAGCATGGCATGACTAACTTAGTAGCACTCGTGAATGCTGCGTTCTTGTTCTTTAGAACTGGCAAATTAAATGAAGCATATGCAATGTTAAATGATTTTAAAAAGCTGAAATGTCAACAAACATTTGCTGATCTCAAAATTGATGCTATATGTGAACTCGGTTATACATTTCGTAAACTTGCTGGTGCTAACAATCTCCAGTTTTCCATCTCATTTCTGGAGTTTGTGTTGTTATTTCGTCCATGCGATGAACAAATACAGCTCATGCTTGCTATAGTATACAGACGCCTCACTCATTTCCACATCTATTCAGCTGACCCAGAGAATATCAATCGCCATGATTTTGCCCTGAAGGCTGCCAAAATTCTCTTCAAACTTGGTACTACATCAAAAAACACATCATTCAAAGCTGCGGCATTGATAGAACTGGCTTATTTGAAATATGAGGATGACTTAAATTATGAACACAAAACCAATAAAAAGCAAATAAAATTAAGCAGAGAAGAGTGGTTTCAAATTGTTCAACATAGGACTTGGAAGCAGTTATGTGAAGAAGCCACTAAAGTCTGCAATGATGGACCTTCTGAGAAGGTCTTAAAAATAGCTGGGCAACTGTATCGATATTGTAATGATGATGAGTGTTTAGAAAAATCTGAACAGTTATTAAAAACTGCAATTACAAAAAGACCTTCAAATAGAGCACACCACCATCTTGGTTTAACTTACAAAAAAATGGCTGTACTCCATGAACAGAGAAATAACACAAATGAAACACATTTGGAGAATACACGAGGTAAATTTGGTGGATATAATGTTAAACCTGGCTCGCAATATAAACCAAATGGATTTGGTAACAATACAGCGGAAATGAAACACTCAAACAGAGGAAATTACCGTGGGAGGTTTGTTGGCAGACAAGAACATACTTTACATAGAGGAGAATCTAATAATAATGCAAGAGGTGGATTCTCTAGTAACGGCGTAAAAAGAAGACCTCAGGTATTTGTTAACAGTAACACAGAAATGAACCACACAAGTAAAGGATATCACCAACAGGGTTTCAATAGCAGACATGAACGAAATAAACACCAAGGAAACTTTCAGCAACCCAAAAAGTATTCGACTGACAGTTATTCGAGAGGTGTTGGTTATAAAGAACCTAATGAATTTGGTAGCAATGCAGTTCAAATGAAACATATAAATCGAGGAAATCACCTAGAGAGTGTTGCTGACAGACAAGAATATTATGCACATCGACAAGGCTTTGAGAATAGTGCAGGGGTTACAGTTGATGGATGTGCTAGAAGTAGTTACCCCATAAAACCTAAGAAATTTGTTAACAATGTGGAAATGAAACACACAAGTAGAGGATACCACCAACAAGGTTTCACTAACAGACATGAACAAGTTCCACGTCAAGAAAACTTTCAGCAATCCATACAGTATACAGCTCTCAGATACGCTAGGGATCTTGGTGATAATGAAAGCAATGAATTTGGTAACTATGCAATTCAAATGAAATGTGTAAATCAAGAAAATCACCGCCAGAGTTTGGCTGACGGACAAGAATATCACATGCATCAACAAGGCTTTGAGAACAGCGTGGGAGGTGCAACCAGTGGATATGCTAGAAGTGGTTTTCCTGTAAAGGCTAAGGGATTTGTTCACAATATGGACATAAGACGTACAAATAGGGGATTTTCCCACCAGGGGTTTAATAACCGATCAGAACATAATACACGTCATCAAATCTTGGAGCATAACACACAAGGTACAGGTAGTTGCAGACTTAAAATGTTACCAGAACCACCTTTAAACAATGGTCCGCAGCAACTGGAAAAGAGTCTGAAATACATTGCCAAAGTACCAGATCAGTTCCAACCTTTCAGCAAAGATAATCCTTACGTAGACAAAGCGATTCACCACTTAAAGCAAGCAGTTGAACTAAGCTGCTGTCAGAATAAGGTAGCAGTGTATGATTTTGCATGCATTTTAGTTCAGGCAGAAGATTATGAGAAATCAAAAGAAACATGTAAGGATTTGATTAAAGAGTGTACCAGTTTAAAGACCTTAACAACAGATCCTATTTACCTTGTTAATGCATACAATCTTTATGGAATCTGCTGTGCTAAAGAAGCTGAAGCTGAGGTGAACCAAGTGAACAAGGAGCGGCTTGTAGCTGAGAGTGAAGAACACCTTACTGTAGCTGTTAGACTAGCATCTTGTCTGGCAGCCTCAGTGCCAGAGCTAGAAATGTGTGCCACCGATTTATGGAATGCCTTTAGATCATTAGAAAAGAAATTTAAATTTGAAGGACAAAAAGAAAGCAGGGAGAAACTGTTTAGAATATGTGAGTACATCAGTGATTATAGATTTTTGGAGGCTGTTGATGACATTGTTTCACAAGATCCCTCAGAGCTTCAGAAGATAGAAGTTATTGAACAGTGTTTGCAGCGTTATTTAAACATGAAAGCGTACAACAGTGCTTTGTTGTTTCGAGATCTAGTAAGTCTGCAGCCAGGAGTAAAACCCAAGTTATCTAACAGCAAAGTCTACAGACAGCTGGTGCTAGAAGTTGCTGAAGGCAAGTTCGATGAAACATATCTGGAAAGAAACACTGGGGCATGTCGTCCAGATCATGTATGGAAGCAATTATTTACAGATGAGTTCTGTGGTACAGAAAACTCCAAGAAATATGATATTGTTATTGTGAGTGACATTGATGATGATTATGAACTGAAAAGAGGAATGATGAGTGATATCTCAGAGTATCTAAAACTAGTCCTGCTAGAAACATTTGGCCTCAGTGTTGTTCGCGCTCATGAAAAAAGCTATGGCGGGTGCGACTACTTGAATCAGCAGCCACAAGTCATAAGCAACTCACACGTATCCCTTTTTGTTTTGACAACCCCATGCACTGACTCATTGTCTCTGGCATCAGAGATAGCAGGTCTCAGAATATCTGAGAGTGGGCATGCTGTACCGGAAAGTGCAGCTGTAAATAATGAAAGTCGGGACTGCTGTACTCCTGAAGGAGCTATGGCTGGAAATCAAAACGAGAATGAGAATTCACTATCTAGAATGTATGAAAGGATAATCACTGCAAGCATCAGCAATGTTCTGAGCAAGGTGGGTGCCACTCGTATGATGTTAGTTATTCCATACAGCCTGAAACTTGAAGATCTGCCACAAGCTGTTCGAAGTCTACCAACTGTTGTCCTTTCACAGAGTGAAATTGAAACCCTCACAGCTACAGCACCAGGCAGAAGTAATGAACAGAATGTGAACCTCATGAAGAAAATATTCAGATCTGTACTTGGTAACTGTTAGATGTGAGTATAAATATAATAGACGGTTCGTTTCTCACTTGTGATTACATCAGAAATGACTTCATGCATTTATCTTACCTAGAACAGGTGAAGTCATATGGGTGATTCTGGTGTATTTCTTGTGGCTTTGGGATGGTTGTATACTTTCAGTGTGGGAATATTTCTTGAATTATATTTGCTTCTGTGCTAGCAGTCTGAAACATAATTTTGGTGATATAGAGGTAAGACCCTAATCTTGGAAATAGCCAGAACAGTTATATCAGCTTACAACTTACCAATTCACTTATAGACATGTGTCTTCAGAAATGTAATTGTATTTCAAATACTGCTGTGGGAAATGTAGAGAACTTTACATTAGCTATATTTCACATCTTCATGAGGTAAGATTAATCACTTTTCTCACTGTCCTTTGCAGCTGTAATTTGGATCAAAGTCAGCTACTGAAATGATTATTTCTGTATGAGGTCAGCATGGCCGAATGGATAAGATGGCTCTTATTTAAAAATCCGGCGTGCTCATGTTGAGGTAGGGAATTCAACCCCTATACCGGTCAGTTGGACTGAAATGTTGACGTCTCATCCTTGACTTGGGGACATAAATTACAAGTACCTCTGAAGTCAGAGTGGATTCGCCTGATGGCGATAGATACTGGTAGTAGGGAAAGCTAATCCACACGCATAATTCAGTCCAGTTCTACTAGGTATAGCGTTATGGACTATGCTTGAGTTCATAGCCAGCAAGTGCAAAAAAAGAAATTCTGTAAATTCTTAACCAACTAGTAGCTGAGCTAATTTGATAGTAATGTGCTGATTTTAGAATATGTATTATTGACAGATACTGCCTTTGTGGTGTGAAGGGTTAAAGTCTACATATTCAAGACAACAGCATAATGAGATGCGGTGATAAGTGCCTTTCCTTGCCATCTTTCCTTCCCAGACAGTTCCTATTAAATTCTGATGATTATTAGGTGCCAATGTTTAAGACGTCAGGTCAACCCCAGATCATTCCTGCTTGAAGAAAAAAATCCTGCAACCGCAGTGTATTGAACCCACACCACAAGTGCATTAGCTATTATATTACTGCGGTTTTCTAATATGTAAGTAGTGTGACTTAAATATGTTGAAGTACTACAAATTCTGTGTGGACAATTGTTAACTCTTCCTGTACTAGTGAATTGTTATTTTAACATATTCCTAGATATTAATTGAAATCTGTTTCATATAGTTATTTATTCCACTTCTTTCTCAAACAGTTATTACATTTCATTTCTTTGCTCAGACTGTTATTAGACACACATTTCTGGGACAGAAAAGAATATATTTTATCTTGTCAAACATTACTACAGTAATGGCTGGAGTGACTTAGAGATACAATAACTGTCTCCATCTCAATCATTGTCATCGTTATCAAGTGCCATGTCAATAGATGTTGGTTTTTATTGTTCTCAAATGATCTCCAAAGTCCTGGATCAGATTTTAATTCTTGTCCCGATGATGCAATGTGTCCCAGTCATCCATGTATTTACCTCTTTCTCTTTCACTTGCTTGTTTTCCTCCGAAGCCGGAGAGTGTCTGCCTGTACGGCGAGGAACCACCAGTCTGCACACCAATAAGCCAGACATGGGACAACGGATACTCACGCAAACCTCAAGTCCTGTATGACATCACACTGATGTTGGACAACAGGATGCCTTCATCCGACATACAGGACTTCGCGTTGGAGCTCAAGCCAACGAACACAAGCAAGCAAGCAAGCAACTTGCTTGTTTCCTGTCAATTTTGTCAGTTATCACCAAGTTTTCACATTTGTTTCTCCTCATAATGTAACAGAAAAATCTTGACTATCTTCGTCTAATTTCAATATTCAATTGACAATTTTCATATGCTTCTTTAGGAACTGTCTTGTGTCCATCTATGCAGTTATTTTCTGCCTTAGAAATTAATTATTGTCCATGTTTCACATGCATACAATATGAGTAGGTTGACAATAAAACATGGCATGAAAGTTTACAGAATAACAAACCCAAGAATGACATACCCACCTTTCTCTGATTCAGGGGTAGTCAATTGGATGCCTAATCTTGGATAAGGATGTAAATTTGGAGGATCCTTATGGATTTTGTAAATATTAAATATCCATATACACCCAGCTTCCCTTGATTCAGGAGTAGTCGATTGTATGTCTAATCTAGGATAAGGATGTAAAGGGTAAGGATGTAAAACTTGAAGGATCCATACAGGTGTTGTAAATGTTGTAAGTGTTGTATCCCTAGGCAGTTTGAAATTTAAAAAAAAGTGGGTAAAATAGGCCGCTGCCCAATATATGAGTAGTAAAAGCCAGCCATTATCCACTAGCATGTCCTGAGAAGAACTTTATCTTCATAATAGTCTTTGCAAATTTATTTCTATCACAAGCCAGTTGTCCCTCTTCTGTGGCTGTCATATATACATTATCTATTTCATTTTGAACCCAACCACTTTGTTGTCTTCTTCTAATCTTATTTCCCAGCGCTTTCTTACTTAATAATCTTTACCAGACAGTCTTGCCTTTTTTACGTCACAATATTTCATTTTACTCAATTTTATTTGTGTAAATAACATTTCTTCAATATTGAGTTCTTGTTGGCTGGATCTGGTTGTTCTCTTCTTGAGCAATGAATTCTATAACACTTATATTCAAAGATGCAGATGTACTTCAGAAAAAGCTATTCATAAAAAGAATGTTTATAGCATGTGTGGTTTTGGTACGCAGTCATTTGTATCCTCGCTATTTCTGTAATATGCTAAGATCCTCCTTGTGTGGTCTTCAGGATAACTTATAGCAGTATCTGCGTGCAATCAAAGTGATCCTTGAAGAAAATTATATAAAGTAACTGATCAACTTGTGGTCCCATGCTTAAAGTTGTAGAGAATAAGTTAATGTAATGATTTTTGTCACCAGTTTTTTATTTTATGTATGAAAACAAAATGTTGTTGCTGATTTTTTTAATGTCTTCTGTTATAAATTGTTAATTTTGTGAATGAAACAGCTTTTAATTGACTATTTTTTAATATCTTTTGTTACGAAATGTTAATGTTATGAATGAAACAGCTTTTAATTGCCTATTTTTTAATATCTTTTGTTACGAATTGTTAACTTTATGAATGAAACAGCCGTTAATTGCTGATTTTTAAAATGTATTCTGTTAAGAGTTTTTCATCATGCATGAAAACACGTTTTTATTGCTTATTTTTTAAAATATTGCAACATCTCCTGCAATATGAAACAGCTTTTAATTGCCTATTTTTTAATGTCTTTTGTTACGAATTGTTAACTTTTTAACTAATTTTAACTAAATTGTTAACTTTTTAACTTAAAATTGTTAAGCTTCATGATCATACATTTAAATTATATACTTCCTTCATTTGAATTTATCACACGTTTACCAACACATTGGCTCATAATTTACATATTTATTTCTTTGTGGTTAATTATGTGAATTCAGAAATGGCTACACCCACCAATTTTCATGCTGTGCAAAGAGAACAAGCTAGATTATCATTTGAAACAATTTTAGCTGAGGGTAATTCTGATTAAAATGATTTTGTGATGAATTCTGAAAGCACAGGTAGTAGTGGTTCAGCAGGTGGTGATAGGTGCCACAAAACTGACAGTGAAAGTTTGCCATCATATAATGACAGGTCAAATGGCGTTTATTCAGGTTGCACTAATAGGCCACACTTGAGCCCTAAAGTTTGTTCTGCAGCCTGTCGCAAATAAGCTGAGAAGTATTGTAAATAATGTAAATAGTTAATAGTGGATCATTCATTGGCACCTTGCCGTCTTGACAGACGATAGTTTGTGCTTCAAAAAGACATAATAACTTTTACCCATGGCGGTAGTGAAAGTGACTGTTAAGGCCAATTCACGCTGTAAATGTTCGTTCACAGTGGGTGCATGTGAACACCTGGTCATTTCCACTATCATGCACCATCTTATGTCTCACATGCTCGGTGTGTGACTTATCTGCAATAATTTTCTCCTTTGTCTTTATTCAATTTCTGATGTTTGCCCTCCATGCAACACGTTCAGTGGCGACTTGCTCCCAGTGTGCATTATCAATACCTGTATCAATCATGTCCCGCTTACACACATATCGTAGTAGAGGCCGACCCTGAGATCTCTTACCCATCTGTAATTCACCAAACAAGATGTCCTTTGGTATTCTACCATCATCCATCCTCCTAAGATGTCCTATCCATCTAAGTCTACGAAGATTGAGCATGGAATAAACCGCTACACAACCTGATCTGTCCAATACTTCAGTATTTGTGATTTTGTCTTGCCACTTAATACCAAGAATTCTTCGCTGACACCGCATATGAAAGCTGTTTAAATGTTTCTCTTGGTGTGAGTAAGTTGTCCAGACTGCCATAAAGAAGAGTACTAAGGACACATGCTTGATTGACAAGGACTTTTGTTTTGGCAGTAAGCTTCCTGTTCTCCCAGACTCTTTTTCTTAACCTGTCCATTGTTATTGCTGCCGTACCAATCCGAATATTGATTTCCTGGTCTAGGGATAATTTGCTATTTACCATTGATCCTAGATATGTAAAATGGTCTACCATCTCTAGTTTGGCGTCGTCAATAAAGATTGATGGTACCCTATGTGCACCTTGTGACATAATCTGTGTCTTCTTTTTGCTAATTCTTAAACCAAATTCAGAACAAGCATTGGAGAATGCAGATAGTAGACATTGTAATTCTTCTTCAGAGTGGGTCTTAACTGCAGCATCATCTGCAAAAAGCAACTCTCTGATCAGTACCCTCCTAATTTTGGTCTTGGCCTTCAATCTCTGAGCATTGTAGAGGCCGCCATCTGAGCGTGAGTGAATGTATATACCACCATCCTGATCACGAAAGGCATATTTCTGTAGAAGTGAAAAGTATATTCCAAAGAGGGTGGGAGCTAGTACACAACCTTGCTTAACTCCACTCTTGATTTCAAACTCTTCAGAAGTTGCACCATCAAACTTGGTTATACCCTTCATGCCTGTGTGGAACGATTCCACAATGGACAGAAGAGTTGGTGGACAGCCAATCTTCTTTAGTGCCTTGAATAGATTCTCACGACTAACCAAATCAAATGCCTTTGTGAAGTCGATGAAGGCAATAAACAGTGATTGATTCTGTTCACGGCATTTTTCTTGCATTTGTCGCATTGAGAATATCATATCAATGGTAGACTGGTTCTGATGAAAGCCACACTGTGATTCGGGGTAGACTTGATCTCCTAGGACTTGAAGTCTGCGCAGAACAATTCTGGCAAACACTTTTCCAACAATACACAGAAGTGAGATACCCCTATAGTTGTTGCAGTTGCTCCGATCGTCCTTGGTCTTGTACAGTGTTATGATGCTTGAATCTTTGAAATCCTGGGATACTTGTCCTTCTCGCCAGCATAGCTGTATTAGCTGGTGGATCTGTAGAGTGAGTATGTCTTGCCCACTCCTGATAACCTCTATTGGAATCCCATCCTTACCTGGGGCCTTGCCAGATGCAAGTTCATTTATAGCACACTTAACTTCTGTTATGGTGGGAAGTGTGTCCAGGTGGTCAAGAGTTGGTAGAGTCTCTATGGCGTTGAGGGCATCATCCCCTAGTTTGGTGTCACTTGAGTAAAGCTCCAAATAGTGCTCTACCCAACTGTCCATCTGCTGTTTCTTATCAGTTATGATTTCTCCAGTCAAGGTTTTCAGTGGTGCACTTCTTTTGATCATTGGACCACAGGCTTTCTTTATTCTTTCATACATGCTTCTGATGTTTCCCTTGTCGCTTGCGATTTGAATGGCCTCACATAACTTGATCCAATAATCATTTGCACACTGCCTGGCAGTATTTTGCACATCCTTCCTAGCTTGCTTTAGCTCACTCAGATTGTTACGCGTTGGCCTTTCCTTGTTTCTTAAGAGAGCTATCTTCTTCTTATCAGTCAAGGTCTGCAGAGTCTGGCTGTTTGCCGCAAACCAGTCCTGCCTCTTATGATCTACAGTGCCGTAAACCCTTCGGCAGTTTTATAAAGAGTTTCCTTAAGTTGACTCCACTGTTCACTTACTGTACAATTTTCTGATGTTTCAGTGAAAGCGTCTTCAAGTTGTTGTTGAAACTGTAAGCACTTTTCAGGATCATGAGTGTTAATAATATTAATCCTGGGGCTAGATTTGTGTTTAGCTGTGTAGATTCTCTTTGGTCTCAGTCTAACCCTTGCAACAACCAAAGAATGATCCGTATCACAGTCAGCACTGTGGTAACTTCGAGTCAATGATATATAGTTCAGATGTTGTCTTCGGGTGATGATGAAGTCCAGCTGGTGCCAATGGCCGGATCTTGGATGTTTCCATGTGACCTTATGCAGCTCTTTTGTTTTAAAAAAGTAGTTTGTAATACATAGGTCATTTCTGGTGCAATACTGCAGCAGCTTTTGCCCATTTTCATTCATGCGACTGATGTTGTATTTTCCAAGGCACACTGGCCATGAACTCGAGTCCTTGCCCACACGAGCATTGAAATCACCGAGCATATAAATGTAGTCAGATTTTGGAACTGCCTTGATCACAGAGTCTAACTCCTCATAGAATTAATCCTTCACATCACCAGAGGAATCGAGTGTCAGTGCATATGCAGCAATAATGGTGGCAAAACCACAAGAGGTTGCCAAACGCAGGGATAATAGTCTTTCATTACCTCCTGCTGGAATTTCAATCATTCCCAGTAGTGAATTCTTCACTGCAAAGCCCACACAGTGTTGCCTTTTTTCTGCCTGCCCTCTACCCTTCCAAAAAAAGGTGTAATTGTTTTCCCTGAGTAACCCTACCTCAGCGAGGTGAGTCTCCTGCAGGCCAGCAACATCAATGTTAAGATGATTGAGTTCAGCATCAATCACAGCCGTTTTTTTTGACATCGTCAATATTGGTCAAGTCAGTGGAAAATCCTGGACACATTTTTCTCATGTTCCAGGTTGCAAGCCGTAACTTGAGGTTTCTATTTTCTTTTTATTGGTACCTGGTGCAATGGTTTTACAGCCTGCAATCCAGATTTTGTCCTAGCCCCAAGCACCCATTGAAGCAGGTAGGCTGTGGCGGATCATCTCCCAATTGGCCGGGGGCTACCCAGCTTGAGGCGGGTGGTAGCTGATCTGTGACACCTGTAGGTGTCTCCCACCGTAAGAGGCAACGCATGGCGCCCCATGTCCACGCCAATTGACAGGGACTTATAACCCGTAACAGTTGCCTCTTGCTTTGATTCAGAGACCGGTTAAGACCAGGGATGGAGTTATTGCCTTTCCATAGCACAAAGCCTGGGCTAAAATATAGAGATCATGGGTTGCCCATGCAGCATGATCCCTCTCTCGGCCTGCCTAGTTCACTCCAGAGGAAAGGTAACACCTCTGCATCTGGAACAAGACAAGTTGCAGAAGCTGCCGGATCAGCAAAGCAATGCTCTAACTGTCCGTCTGTTGGAGCTTCGATCCTAGACCAGCTGCTAACGAAGGCTTAGGGCCTGGTCTGCCCTGCCATGACATTTTATCTTTAGGTTGCATTTCCTCGCACCAGGATAAGGCTTGTACCCTCCCTATTGCGCTCTTCCGCCCAAAGCCATGGGCACAATGTGGGGTGTCGGGCTTGGTAAACGCCGCCCAACATTCGGCGCTAACAGAAAACAGGTAGTACCGTCTACTGTCATACGGTAGCTCAGTCATATCTGACTAAGACCTGACAGCATAAAACTTATATGCTACTGATGTATATATAAGTTATAAAATATATAAAACTTATATATTTATAACATATATACATCAGTAGCAGAAATTATTAGCAATTCACAAAACTGCAGGCTGTGGAAAGACGTAATCAGAAGTACCACACGTATGAAAGCACATATTTATTGCAGATTTTTATACTACAATAATTAAGCAGCTAGCTTTAAAATCTGTAGTTATAATTGTCATTCTGTGTATGAAATCTGATATTTCAATTGTTAATTTTAACCTTTTAAATAGGTTTCAATTGTACATATTGAAACATATATATTTATAACTTATATATACATCAGTATCACAAATGATTGGTAGTACAAAAGACAGAAGGCTGTGATCAACAGTACCACATGTATGAAAACACATATTTATTGCAGTTTTCTATATTGCTTTTTGCCAATTATTTCAAAATTTTATTTTTTAAAAATGTATCTCAGAGGACCTTTGGGGTTTGCTTTATTAATATTTTTATTTTCTTCATTCTGAAATAGTTCTTAACTTAAAGCAGTGTTTTCCTATTGTAAGTTTGAATAATGAAAACACCAACAATAGGTCACATGATTTATGGCTTGGCATATTTCAAAGTATCTCATCAGGCACATACAGCATAATTAAATCAACACAGAATAAAGCAACAGTTAAAATACACACTACATAAGTCATATGTTTCAATGTAAGTGTTATCGTGGTACTTTTAATGTATGTGTATTTCACCTATAAAAATCCAATGTGTTGCTTTATTCTATATTGATATAATTATGTAGTATAAAATTGATGAAATGAAAAAAAAATATACCAGGTAATAAATCATGTAATAAATTGTTTTTGTTTTCATTATTCAAACTGACAACGAAATATGGCAAGCAATAAGTCATGAAACCTATTGCTTTTGTCTTTGTATTCAAATTTACAATAGGAATGTATTGCTTTGAGTAATACATGTTTACAGAATGAAGAAAATGAAAATATAAATAGTTCAAGTTCAAAGCCCCAAGGTTCTTAATCATATTTCACTGGACTACATTTTTAAAATGAAAATGTGCTCTCTGATACCAAATTGTGCATTGATAAGAAACATTTTTAGTTTTAACTTGTTGCCATGGTCTATTAAATTACCTTTCATATTTTATCATCATCATGTGCCATGCTGATAAACATAGGCGGTCATGTTTCACCATCTCACACGATGACTAGAGTCGTGGATCAGCTCTATGTTCTTGTCTCGACAATACCATATGACCAAGCCATCCAGGTATTCACTTGTCTGCCTTCCCCTTGTTCTTTTCCCCTCACTCTTGCCAGTTGTCACCAAGTTCTCCAATATATTTCTTCTCATAACATGCCCTTAAATTGTGACTACGTCTAATTTCTCTAATCAGCTTACGGTTTTCATTTGCTTCTGCTTAGACTTATTCATTGGTTTTTCTGTCTGTCCGTGGTATTCTTTGTATTTTCCTCAGAAACCACATTTCCACAACCATTAGATGTTTTTCAGCTTGTCTGCTCATTGTCCACTCTTCACATTCATACAAAAGTACAGGGTCTATGTAGCACTTCAACACTCTTTTCTCGTTGTAATTGGCATCTTTTTATTGGTTAGTATGTTTTCCATCTTTTCTCAAAAGGCTACCTTCACCATAGTCATTCTTGTTCTAATCTCTTCAAGGCGTCTCCCATCAGATGTTATGACTGTTTTAAGATAATTGTACCAATTCACTTGTTTAAGAATATTCCCATTTACTTGCATATTACATTGTGGTATTTCTTTCTTCCCAGTGACGACCACAATCTGTGTCTTCTTACAATTCAATTCTAACTCCAGTTGTTCACTGTGTGCAATAACAGAATCTACTAAATGTTGCAGGTCCTGTTCATTGTCTGCAATCAAGATTGTATCATCTGCATATCTACTGTTATTTTTGTTATGTTCCCCAGTTATGATTCCTCTCATATCTTCTAAATTTCTGAAATTATTTTCACTGTATAAGGAAATAAAGATCTGGAGACATTACACATGCCTGTCGCACATCTCTCTTAATAGGTTGATATTGATCTTCTTCAATATCAACCTTTATGGCAGCTTGGTATGTACTGTAGTAATTCATGTTGATATGAATTGTCTATTAATGTGTTAAATTTTATATTGTGTAATGTATTCTCAGCCGGTCTCCCTGGTCTAGTGTTTACATGACTTTCTCCGTAACACCGTATACTCTCGCGAGTAACGTGACATGCGCGAAAATCGGTAGCGGTTCTCTCCACGTCGGTAACTTACGAGGTATGTGAGTCGGTCGCTCAGAAAGCAGTGGCAAACTACTGAGCGTAATCTTGCCAAGAAATCAACGACAGTGGTAAAATGCTGATGTTGACAGCGATGTCCTGTAAAGGATATGCAAAAAAAAAAAAAAAATGTATCCTCTAATCAAAACCTTCTCTACTTCTGTCAATGCTCATCCATGCCTGTGAATTTATTTCTCATGTTATTTCAATGGCCAGAGGGTTCACCAAAAATTAACATTTTTAGACTGTATGTGCATATTTGTAAAGTGCTGGCATAACATTTCTATACTGAATTTGTAAATTTGTAAAGTGTCGACACAAGTTTTCTAGACCATATTATTTATAAATTTGTAAAGTGTTGACATAACACTTCTGGTCAGTATTTGTAAATTTGTAAACTATTAACATAACATTTTTAGACAGTATTTGTAAAGTGATGAAATAACATTTCTAGACTATTTGTAAAGTGTTGACATAACATTTTCACACAGTATTTGTACATTTGTCAAGTATTGATATTGCATTTGTAGCCTGCCAGTATTTGGATAAGCACAAATGTTGATGCATTTTTTTTTCATTGTATTTGTGTTCCGGGGTCTTGGATAAGAATTTCCTCGAAATTTAATTTGCTAGGCATAATTGTTGCAAATCTATTTCCATAGATGTGCAGAAGATATGGTTCTCCTGAAAACAGTGCCTAAGTATTCAAACAGTGGATTTTGTTTGTTAAAAGTGAAGGTTAAAGCTTTATTCTCCATTTCAAATAATTAAGGTAATGTTCACAGATAAATCTACATTTAGCAAAATAACAGTCAACAATAAAGAAATTTAAAATACAAGCTTTGCATATCCTCGATCCATAATAGTAATCTTCTTCTTCTTCTTCTTCTTCTTCAGCGTTCCGAGCCATTGAGGTTCTTTGCTGCAAATACAATCCGTCTCCATTCGTCTCTCTGGTGGACCTTCTCTTGCCAGTCGTTGATTCCAAGTGCTTGTAGGTCTGTACATGTATTATCTCTCCACCGCCTTCTTGGTCTACCTCGGGGTCTACGGTCATTTATTTCCTGAGTGTAAGCGAGTTTTGTTTCCCTATTATCTTCCATTCTTTCTATATGCCCCAGCCATTGTAGTCTATTAGCCTTCATGATACCAGTGATTAGCGGGGACTTAAACAGATCATAAATGTCTTTGTTACTTCTTCTTTTCCACTCTCCACTTTGTGTATCCCTAATGGGTCCAAAGATGCGTCTTAAAATTTTGTTCTCAAAGGTTTGTAACAAGGCTTCGTCTCCTTTCGTTGTACTCCATGTTTCAGAGCCATACAGCACAACTGGTCTGATCAGTGTTTTGTATATTGTGATTTTGGTGTTACGAGATAGCGCCTTTGATTTTAGTAGATGTTGTAGTGCATAGTATATCTTATTTCCAGAGTTGATTCTAGTTTGTATTTCTTCCCTTATGATGTTGGAGCAGTTGAAGATTGTACCCAGGTATTTGTATGTTTCCGTTCTTTTAATGGTCATATTATCTATTTGTATGTGGCCAGAGTTTCTAGCCATTCCGTCTCTTGAAATTACCATATATTCTGTCTTATCTTGGTTGATAACCAGCCCCATCTGTTGGGCTTTTCCCTTTAAGTGAGTCAATATTTCCAATGTCTTTTGTTCACTTTGCCCTATAATATCTATATCATCTGCATAACCAAGCAGCTTGGATGTTCCTCCAATATCACATTCCTCCTTTACCTTCCTTACAACTTTCTCTAGAGCCAGATTGAAGAGTAGCGGCGATAGTGCATCACCCTGTTTCAAGCCAGATGTTATTTGGAAGGGGTCTGATTTCCTGCCTTTATATGTTACTATATTATAAGTATCTTCCATGCATAGTCTGGTCATGTTGATTAACTTCCTTGGTATTCCAAATTCCTGCATAGCATTCCATAGACTATTCCTATGGACACTATCATAAGCCTTTTTAAAATCAACAAAAATGTTATGGAGATCTCTTTTATATTCCCAATGTTTCTCGGCTATTTGTCGTAAGATAAATATCTGATCTATTGTTGATCTGTTTTGTCTAAAACCCGCCTGGTAGTCACCTAATATGTCTTCTGAATATGGTTTTAGTCTATTTAGTAATACTGCGGATAGTATCTTATAGCTTGTGGACAATAGTGATATTCCTCTATAATTTCCACATTGGAACTTGTCTCCTTTCTTAAAGATAGGTATCAATAATGACTCTTTCCAGTCATGGGGTAATTCTTCTGTCCTCCAGATTTTTATTATTAGTTCGTATAGCTTTAGATGTAATGCATGGCCACCTGCCTTTATAAATTCAGCAGCAATTCCATCAGTCCCAGTTGCCTTATTGTTTTTAAGTCGTGTGATTACATATAGGATTTCTTCAAATGTAGGTTCTTCAATTTGTGGTTCGCATGTTAGAACCTCTTCCTGTGGGAAAATGTGACTTGGAGCTTCACAATTTAGTAATTCAATAAAATATTCTTTCCATGTGTTGCACATTTCCTCATTGGTATTTATCATATTCCCATTTTTGTCTTTTAAACCATATGTGTTTACCATAATAGTACTACATAATATAATTGACATAAATTGGGACTGTTGTAAAGAATTAGAGGAGCGGCTGACCGAGGGGCTAGAATGCCAGGTTCTCCTTTGGGAGACCCGGTTTCGAATCCTCAGTAAAGTGTGGATCTTTCCCTCTCAGGGGCACAAAGAAGAACCCTAACTTGCACATTTAATGGTGACTGCACTAGCCAGGCGGCCTTAATTCCTCAAGCTCAAGACACCCCTGTCCTACGCCGCAAGGTACTAAAGGCAGTAGATGACAGTAAAGAATCATAAATATAGTGGTCATAGCAATGCAAAGCTTAATTAAATAAACTAAACAGCATGAAGAGCCTATGATGACACAACACCAACAAATAAATAGACTTAAAGATTTTGAGAATATGCATCTTTCAAGTGACACTATACAGATGTGAATCGTTGACTATTTTACGTACGTTAAAGATGAAAATCGGGACTTATGAACTCGGATGTTTCAGGAAAACTCTTAGAATGCTGGATCAAAAATAAAACAATACTGACAATCTACAAGATCTGAACCTACTGGCTCATAATTAGTATTATATCTCAGGAACTATAATACGTAAACATTCATTGGAACAATACCCGTGATTGTGTTTTAATTTTTTCAGCTAAAATATTATTCATTTATTCACTTCATATGATATATAACTCTGCAATATGCACCTGACGAGATAAGCGAAATATGCCAGGCAATAAATTGTGCAACATATTGTTTATGGTTTCTGTGTTTAAAATATCTTGGCCACATCAAATGTCCCAGGGCTTTAGAAAGAACAGTCATGGAAGGCGTGGCTCCTGGAAGACCAGGCGGAGTTGACCAACACAACAGTGGACACTGGACATTAAAGACACCCTGGCCAAGGATATACATGAGGCAGGGGAATGGGCGCAGGATCGGGAGTTTTCTGGCCAACTGTGATGAAAGAGAATTACTGCTGCATGATGACATGATAACTAAATAGACGAAAATTGATCCTTTAGGTTGTTCTTTCAAAGGATGTATCTCTAGTCCCCCGTATGACAGTTCCAGTTGAGTTGAGTTGAGTTAAGAACTGACATCACTGCACTCAGAACATTCCCATATGTGCTCTGTCCCCTCTTTCAACAGCCAGTGAAGAGTCATACTACTAATCATTCCCATCGCTATCTGATTAAAAGTTTTAAAGTTCTCCTGGTCTTCCCTCTGAGTTTTGAGATTCTTCCAGAACCCCTGCCGATCCCCTGCAATCTCATTCTTTCCACTTATGGGTTCACAACCTGTTCCACCGCCTTTCTTCTAAGGTCATACCCATGTCAATTTCATCATCATCTTGTCACGTTGTTGTAGATACCATTCTGTTTGCAGTTTTAATAAATAATTTTGTGCACTCAAAGAAAATTATTATGATTATGCTTTTGAGCTTCTTGGTCTCACATAGAAGCCCTTCAGCTGTACCGAGGCCCTTATTCTAAGGCCCAGTAGTTTTAACTTTGGTTTGGTTTGGTTTGATTTGGTTTTCCTTGGTCTTAATTGCCAGATGTCCACACATTACTGTACTTTGTTAAAGGCCTCTTGGTCCTACTCTATGCCTTTCGACCCGTTGTGGTCCACCAAGGCCTGTCTGCCAGTGTTAATGGTCAGTTATTCGTGATTGTCAGTTTGGATTACCACCTCTGCGTCCTGGCCAGATGAAGTGTAGATAAATTTACACATTGATCTTAGCCAAAAGTCCGAGAAGCGATCTACTTGCACTTTGATCTTTTTTTTTTAAATTTTTAAATTTTTTTTTTTTAAAATGAGGGCTCGCGGTTCCCCAGGGGCCAAAGCCACCCCTTCAGGTTCCACGTCCCTGTGTGTCATTCGGAATGACCGCCTCTGCTGGTGGCCCTGGCAAGATTAAGTGCAGATACTACACTTTGATCTTAGCTAAACGAACTGTGATCGTAGTGAGACATATGTAATGAAAATAGGGTTATGGGAAACATATTTACAAATCCAAAACTCTAACTGTAGTTAGCTTTGTTTATTTTGATGAACGAGAAAACAGATGAAGTATTTTATTAAGTTCAAGTATTACGGAAACCTTATCATCGTGGATGCTTCCACGTCTTTTATTTTGGTAATACTTATTATTTATAGCAACCTCTAATGCAGTTGAAATACTCAAATAAAGATAACCTGTGATTACCAAACTTGACTTGATAAACATTGTTGCGCCCCTTGGAATTTATGATAAGTTGTATTACCTCCCTTATGAAAGTCTCTCTCTCTCTCTCTCTCTCTCTCTCTCTCTCTCTCTCTCTCTCTCTCTCTCTCTCTCTCTCTCTCTCTCCCCTCTTCTCTATTTCGCCCTGTTTGTGCGCGCACGCACACACACACACACTCACACACACAAGGTCTACCGTGCACCTCTTTCTATACATTCACAATTCGTTTATTCATTTGCCCATAATGATATGAGTTAGTAAATTAAAGCTATCCCCATATTTTTATAGATCCATCGGCACTCGACAGGTGATTTTTATCAATATTACGGCTATTGCCTGAACTCCCTAGAACATTACTTGATACTAGTTTTAGGGTTTGCCGACCTGGGAGCCTAGGTCAGTTGTAAAACTTTGCCTCGGTGGGGATTCAAACTTAAGACCACCGGGTTGGCAGGACATTGTGCTAGCCATCTAGCTTCCACTACTACCCCTAAATGATATGCTCCATGTAAATTATATTCCCCCCCCCCCATCCCCTGCGTTTCCATCCTGTTTCAGGATATTGCGGTCAACACCAGCATCTTTCAGCTGTTTGTTGATTCCTAGGCTAGATTACGCTCATCAGCACGCCACGACTTTCTGAGCGACCGGCTCCATACTCTCATAAGTCACTGGCGCGACTCGAACCACTTCTAATTCTCGCGCGCTCACACCAACCACGAGAGCATTCGGGGTTAACGGAGACAGCTGCTAACCCCTCGGCCAGGGAGCCGGCCTGTAAATGATGATGATATGTTCCCCGTAAATGATATGTTCCCAGTTAATGATATGCTCCCCGTAAATGATATGCTCCCCGTAAATGATATGTTCCCCGTTAATGGTATGCTCTCCATAACTGATATGTTTCTCGTAAATGATATGCTCCCTATCTTATATGACTACTTATATGAATTAAATTAGATGCTCCCCACCAGGGACTGGGCGAAGCCGGGCCGGGTCAGACAGACAGACAGACAGATAGTCGGGAACGGGAGCTTATATGACTACTTATATGAATTAAATGAGATGCTCCCCACCAGGGACTGGGTGAAGCCGGGCCGGGTCAGCCAGACAGACAGACAAACAAGCAGACAGACAGACTGATAGATAGATAGATCCCCTCCAGGAACTGGGCGAAGCCGGGCCGGGTCAGCTAGTCTTATATATAAAAGGCAATCTCCGTCTTCTATGTCTGTATGTCCTTTATGCGTTCGCGAACGGCCCATCCGATTGAGATGAAATTTTCTACACGTCTTCCTTTCATTCCAGCGCATCTCACTGTGATATTTTTTCAGTGTGAAATCGGCTGCTTACCCAATATTATTTAATTTTCCATTTTTCATTGTAATTTCTATACAGCGAGGGGACTTAACTCTGTAAAAGTTATTTCAAGGGGCATAACTTTTCTGTATAACTTATAGTCATATTGTTGCATCGTTTTCAAAGATTTATAAACTCTTTGTCTATAGTTATATACCGGCATATGAGTTATAATAAATAGTGATACAATCTTTAAGGCATTTTCAAAGTTTTCATAAAAATAATGCATAATGCATAACATTGTAACTCATCTTTTTATGCTTAAAGAATAAATAAATAATAGTTACCTTATCTCTATCAAGTTTGAAGATTTTATATTTCTTTACACTGTCGCCAACTCTAAGAAGACATGGAACACCTTCAGCCATTATTAAATCTACAGGCATATGCGTTATAATCCTCCTCCTCCTCCTCTCCCCTCCTACCCTCTTCCTCTTCCCCTCCCCCTCCTCCCTCTCCCTCCTCCTCTTCCCTCTTTCTCCTCCTCCTCCCTCTTCCTCCTCCTCCTTCCTCCTCCTCCCTCTTCCTCCTCCTGCCTCCTCGCCCTCCTCCCTCCTCCTAATCACTCCGCTTCCTTCCTCCTCCCTTCTCCTCCTACTCCCTCCTCCTCCTACGTCCTCCCCTCCTCCCTCCTCCTCCTTCTCCTCCCTCTTCCTCCCTCTCCTCCTCCCTCCTCCTCCCTCCTCATCTTCTCTCCTCCTCCCTCTACCTCCTCCCTCCACCTCCCCCTCCCTCCTCCTACTCCCTCCTCCTTCTCCCTCTTCCTCCTCTCTCCATCTCCCTCCTCCTCCCCCTGCGTTCTTCTCCTCCCTCCTCCTCCTCCCTCATCCTCCTCCCCCTCCTCCTTCCTCCTCCTTCCTCCTTCTTCCTCCTCCCTCCTCCTCCTCCTCCTCCTCCTAATCTCTCCTCCTCCCTCCTATTCCTCCCTACTACTCCTCCTCCTTCCTCCTCCCTCCTCTTCCCTCCTCCTCCTCTCTCCGCCTATCTCTTCCTCCCTCCTACTCCTCCCTCCTCCACCTCCCTCTTCCTCCTCCCAGCTCCTACTCCTCCTTTTTCTTCTTCTGCTGCTGCTGCTGCTGCTGCCGCCGCTCCATTTACCCAAGTTAATTGTAGGGGAAGGTGTAAAGATCTTTCAAGTGCTCTTTCTAATGCTTTTTGTAAGTTGGTCTTCGTTTATCTAAGGTTGTTCTAACTGCAACCAATAAATGATTAGACAGACAGGCAGACAGACAGACAGACAGACAGACAGACAGAGAGGGAGGGACAGACAGACAGACAGACAGTCGGGAACGGGAACTTATATGACTACTTATATGAATTAAATTAGTTGCTCCCCATCAGGGGCTGGGCGAAGCCGGGCCGGATCAGACAGACAGACAGACAGACAAATAGACAGACAGATAGATAGTCGGGAACGAGAACGGGAGCTTATATGACTACTTATATGAATTAAATGAGATGCTCCACACCAGGAGCTGGGCGATGCCGGGCCGGGTCAGACAGACAGACAGACAGACAGACAGACAGATAGTCGGTAACGGGAACTTATATGACTACTTATATGAATTAAATGAGATGCTCCCCACAAGGTCTGGGCGAAGCCGGGCCGGGTCAGCTAGTCTTATATATAAAAGGCAATCTCCGTCTTCTATGTCCGTATGTCCTTTATGCGTTCGCGAACGGCCCATCCGATTGAGATGAAATTTTCTACACGTCTTCCTTTCATTCCAGCGCATCTCACTGTGATATTTTTTTAGTGTGAAATCGGCTGCTTACCCAATATTATTTAATTTTCCAATTTTCATTGTAATTTCTATACAGCGAGGGGACTTAACTCTGTAAAAGTTATTTCAAGGGGCATAACTTTTCTGTATAACTTATAGTCATATTGTTGCATCGTTTTCAAAGATGTATAAACTCTTTGTCTATAGTTATATACCGGCATATGAGTTATAATAAATAGTGATACAATCTTTAAGGCATTTTCAAAGTTTTCATAAAAATAATGCATAACATTGTAACTCATCTTTTTATGCTTAAAGAATAAATAAATAATAGTTACCTTATCTCTATCAAGTTTGAAGATTTTATATTTCTTTACACTGTCGCCAACTCTAAGAAGACATGGAACACCTTCAGCCATTATTAAATCTACAGGCATATGCGTTATAATCCTCCTCCTCCTCCTCTCCCCTCCTACCCTCTTCCTCTTCCCCTCCCCCTCCTCCTTCTCCCTCCTCCTCTTCCCTCTTTCTCCTCCTCCTTCCTCCTCCTCCCTCTTCCTCCTCATTCCTCCTCCTCCTTCCTCCTCCTCCCTCTTCCTCCTCCTGCCTCCTCGCCCTCCCCCCTCCTAATCACTCCGCTTCCTTCCTCCTCCCTTCTCCTCCTCCTCCTACGTCCTCCCCCTCATCCCTCCTCCTCCTTCTCCTCCATCTTCCTCCCTTCTCCTCCTCCCTCCTCCTCCCCATCCTCCTCCCTCTCCTCCTCCTCATCCCTCCTCCTCCCTTCTCCTCCTCCCTCCTCATCCTCTCTCCTCCTCTCTCCTCCTCCTCCCTCTACCTCCTCCCTCCTCCTCCCTCCTCCTCCCTCCACATCCCTCTTCCTTCTCCTCCCTCCTCCTCCTCCCCCTCTTTCTCCTCCCTCCTCCTACTCCCTCCTCCTTCTCCCTCCTCTTTTCCCTCTTCCTCCTCCCTCCTCCTCCCTCCTCCTTCTCCCTCCGCCTCCTCCCTCCTCCTCCCTCTCCTCCTCCCTTCTCCTCCCCCTCCTCCTCCTGCGTTCTTCTCCTCCCTCCTTCTCCTCCCTCCTTCTACTCCCTTTTCCTCCTCCCTCCTCCTCCTGCCTCCTCCTCCTCCCTCATCCTCCTCCCTCCTCCTCCTCCTTCCTCCTCCTTCCTCCTCCTTCCTCCTTCTTCCTCCTCCCTCCTCCTCCTCCCTCCTCCTCCTCTCTCCTCCTCCTAATCTCTCCTCCTCCCTCCTATTCTTCCCTACTACTCCTCCTCCTTCCTCCTCCCTCCTCTTCCCTCCTCCTCCTCTCTCCGCCTATCTCTTCCTCCCTCCTACTCCTCCCTCCTCCTCCCTCCTCCACCTCCCTCTTCCTCCTCCCAGCTCCTACTCCTCCTTTTTCTTCTTCTGCTGCTGCTGCTGCCGCTGCTCCATTTACCCAAGTTAATTGTAGGGGAAGGTGTAAAGATCTTTCAAGTGCTCTTTCTAATGCTTTTTGTAAGTTGTCTTCGTTTATCTAAGGTTGTTCTAACTGCAACCAATAAATGATTAGACAGACAGGCAGACAGACAGACAGACAGAGAGGGAGGGACAGACAGACAGACAGACAGTCGGGAACGGGAACTTATATGACTACTTATATTAATTAAATTCGATGCTCCCCATCAGGGGCTGGGCGAAGCCGGGCCGGATCAGACAGACAGACAGATAGACAGACAGATAGATAGTCGGGAACGGGAACAGGAGCTTATATGACTACTTATATGAATTAAATGAGATGCTCCACACCAGGAGCTGGGCGATGCCGGGCCGGGTCAGACAGACAGACAGACAGACAGACAGTCGGTAACGGGAACGGGAACTTATATGACTACTTATATGAATTAAATGAGATGCTCCCCACAAGGTCTGGGCGAAGCCGGGCCGGGTCAGCTAGTAACTGATATGTTTCTCGTAAATGATATGCTCTGTATAACTGATATCCTCCCCATAAATGATATGTTTCTGGTAAATGATATGCTCCCTATAATTGAAATGCTCCAAATAAATGATATCCTCCCTATAAATTATATGCTCCCTATAACTGATATGCTCTCCATAAATGATATTTAGTTAGTCTTTCCTCTTGAGCCTAAGTCGGCGCATAGGGCAGAAGTCATGGCTCTCCATGTCTGGCGGTTCGCTGCTACCTGTTGTAGATCCTGGATGTTCACTTGGCCGTCGAATGAGCCTTCTCTGATGATGGTTCTACGCAGGGTCTCTCTTGGTCTTCCCCGTTTTCTTTTCCCTACTGGTGACCATATGAGGGCTTGGTAGGGGAGTCTTGTCTTGTCCATTCTGAGTACATGACCGATGTAGTTTCAACGGCGTTTTCTTATAAAATTGGATACAATATCTTGCTTAGTCTCTTGTCTTATTTGCGCATTGGTTTTGAAATCTGTCCACTGGATGTTTAGAATTCTTCTAAGACATTTGTTCTCAAAATTGTCCAATTTTTATCTAAAGCTACCGTTGATTTCCAACTCTCACATCCATACGTTAGCACTGGAATCACTCAAGAATTGAAGATTTTAAGTCGTATGTTGGCTGAGTGACTTTGACTTCCAGATGTTTAACAGTTTATTGAAGGCACCAGATGCCAGTGAGATTCTAGATAATATTTCTGGTGTTGAGTCCCCTGTAGATGTCATTTTGCTTCCTAGGTATGTGAAGTTGTTGACTTTTTCAAGAACATGGTTGCTTAATTTGGTGTCGTCTGAACTGTTGGTAAGATCAATAGTTTTTGTTTTTGTGGTGTTAATTTGGAGACCAATTTGTCCTGAAACATTTTGGAGATGGTTTATTTTCTCTTGGGCATCTGGGTGTGTTGAACTAAAAAGCACTATGTCGTCGGCAAAGTCCAGGTCTTCTAAAATTTTGTCAACCCAATGGATACCCCTATTTGTGCTGTTTGTGCATTTACGCATGACCCAATCGATAGCTATTCCAAAGAGCATCGGTGACAAGACACAGCCCTGTTTCACTGCCGTTTCCACTGAGAATCAGTCAAGTTGCCTGATTCTGTTCTCACGCAGCAACATGTCTCCTTATAGAACGATTTTATGATGTTGGTATATTTGGTAAATAAAACCATAGATGTTAAGAAGATTCCAAAGTGAAGGACGGTGGATACTGTCGAAGGCTTCTTGAAAGTCGACAAAGTTGGTGATTAATTTCAACTGGAATTCTACAGAGTCTTCAGTGATTATTCTAAGAGTGAAAATGTGGTCTATACATGACCGTTTTGGTCTGAAGCCAGCTTGTTCTTCTCTGAGCCTTTCATCTATAGACTTTTTCAATCTCTCAAGTAACATGCTACAAAAAAGTTTTCTTGGTACTGACAGTAGGGTGATACCACGCCAGTTATTGCAATCAGTCATATCACCTTTTTTTGGCAGTTTAAAAATTACACCATCCTTCCATTGTTGTGGTGGGGATTCGTTTTGCCAGATTTCATTGATCAGCTGTAACAAACGTTGTAAGGTATTCTCATCTGCTGCTTTGAGCATTTCACCTGAGATGTCGTCTTCACCAACAGCTTTGTTGTTCTTCAATTTTTTGATGGCTGCTTTAATCTCTTCCATGGTGAATGACTCACAGGAGGCATCTAGTATGAGGCATCTATAAATGATATGCTCCACATAAATGGTATGCTCCCCGTAATCGTGTCTGTCTTAGTTATCTCTTGCATGAACTCTTACAGGGCGTGAGATTATTTCATGTTTGATGAGGGCTGTTTCTGTTTCACTGGATGTTCATATACAGCTAAAGTTTAAAGTGTGTTATGTCCACGATTTTTCTTCTTCTTTCGCTTGTTGTTGTTCTTCTTCTTCTTGAAACTCTTAGTGGTTTATAGGGCCACAACAACGCACGTCAAGCCTATTGTAGGGCGTGTGATCGTTGATTGGATGTTGGCTGCATTGTTTTACGTTGTGGAAGCAGCCGTTCTCAAAACACCCTTCTACCATCGCGTTTTACGATATGCTTAAGAGGTCGACAGTGTTACTGTTCTTTGCTTCCCCTTATATATATATATATATATATATATATATATATATATATATATATATATATATATATATATATATATATATATGTTTGTGTGTGTGTGTGTGTGTGTGTGTGTGTGTGTGTGTGTGTGTGTGTTTGTGTGTAAAGCTAGATGGCTAGCACAATTTCCTGCCAACCCGGTGGTCTTAAGTTTGAAGATTAAATGGCAAGACAAGATCCCAGACACTGAAGTCCTAGAAAGAGCGTCCATGCCCAGTACTGATGAAGAATCAGATTCGCTGGGCTGGTCACTTGACTCGCATGCCAGATCACAGGCTCCCTAAACGAATTTTTTTTTACAGCGAACTGCGTTGTGGTAAACGCTTTAAAGACACTGAAAATCTCTCTGAATGCTTTTGGAATTCATCATGACACCTGGGAGACTGCAGCCAGAGACCGAAATTCGTGGCGTGCATCATTACACAAGGGTGCAGTCATGTGTGAGGCAACCAGGACTGCAAGAGCTGTAAAGAAAAGGCAGGACAGAAAGACCACTGCAGGAAATCCTCCTCCAGAAACGTCAAGCATTCTTTGTCCACATTGTCAAAGAACATTTCGAGCCAAAATAGGCCTTATCAGCCATCTTAGAACCCACGGCTCCATACTTTCAACCCCACTGGATGAAATGAATGGTCATCATCATTCTTGATGGACAAACAACACACAACAAGTTTGAATCCCCACCGAAGCAGAAGTCTTACAACTTACCTAGGTTCCCAGGTCGGCAAACCCTAAAAGTAGTTTCAAGAAATGTTCTAGGGAGTTCAAACGACAGCCGTAATGATGATAAAATCACCCATCGAGTGCCTATGGATCTGTACAAATATGGGGGGGGGGGGGGTAGCTTTAATTTATCAACTTATATCATTATTGGCAAATTGTCAAACGAATTGTGAATGATCATCTTAGTGTATACTTAGTTGAGTTAGTTGCATATCCTTTACAGGACGTTGCAGTCAACCCCAACATACATTTGGCTGCTTGTGATTTATTGACAAGTTTACGTTCAATAATTTGCCATTGCTTTCTGAACGACTGGCACTTTTGCTACTAAATCGCTCGCAGCTGTGTTTCGAACTCGGTATGCGGCAATACGAAATGGGTCCGTAACGCCTTCGCCACAGAGCGAAGTATATAGATCAACATGCTCCGAGAGATGACTTGATAGATAACTATAGTAAATCTCAGTTCATACAATGATATACGGAGTATATGAGAGGAATACTATGTGATAATTGGCAGTAATTGTGCACAGTAAACAACTAGCTCTAGAATTAAATTATAAGAGGATACAGATTGTGATCTTCATTAAGAAGAAAAAAAATACCACACTGTAATATACGGATAAATTAGAATATTCTTACACAAGTGAATCGGTACAACTATCTCGTAACAGTCATAACGTCTGATGGGAGGTGCCTTGAAGAGATTAGAACAAGAATCGCTGCGGTGAGGGTAGCCTTTTGCAACATGAAAAACATACTGACCAATAAAAAGATGTCAATTGCGACGAGAAAAAAAGAGCGTTGAAGTGCTACATAGAACATGTACTTTTGTTTGGATGTGAGACGTGGACAGTGAGCAGACAAGCTGAAAACTAGTTAATAACAGTTGAAATGTGGTTTTTGAGGAAAATGTAAAGAATACTATAGACAGACAGGAAAACCAATGAGCAATTTCTACAAGAAACAAATTAAAACCGTACATTGATCAGCGAAATTAGACACAGACAGTCAAGATTGTTAGGCACGTTATGAGAAGAAATTGGATAACTTGGGGGAAACTGGCAAGATTGATGCAAAAGGAGCAAGGGGAAGACAGAGAAGTAAATATCTAGATAGCTTGGCCACATGGCATGATCGAGACAAGAACATAGAGCGAATATACGACTCTGGTGATCATGTGATATGGCGAAACATGACCACCCAGGCTTATCGGCATGGCACATGGCACATGGCGATGATGATGACAAAACAATCTGTTTTCCAGCCATGATGCTCACATACACATCAAAATACAGCCTATTTACAGCCGAGACATTCAGATTAACAAAAGAGATGTTTTTACGTTGAGAACTAAAGAGACCATTTCAATGGCAAATGGGGAAAACAATTTTCCACGTCAGAACACAGACGCAATTTATCATTTCAGATAAATCAGTTACCAAACAACTGAAGGTTTACATTAGCTGAAAGGGTCGCAAGGCATGACTGTAATTAGTGCATAATTAGACCCAGACGGGTAAACATGTACCCAGTGACATTGAGAACTTGTCTACTGTCGTGGGATATGTTTTTTATTCGGCAGTATAGGACATGAGGATTAAAACAACAGAACTGCAGCTTTTAGCTTCCGCTTGTGTTTGTACATGCATGTTTAACTGGCTCAGTGGAGTGAGTTTAAATCAATGATCAGTCCCTGTGAAGGGACAGTTTCTATCTCAATGAGGCATTCGGCGTCCTATGGTTGTTGTGATGAGAGATATACAGCGAGCAATTCTTCACAAGTGTGTGGGGAGTCTCCGTGGTAAATGGTTACTACGCCAGCCTCGCCCTCCGAAGGTTGTGGTGGGTTCGATTCCGGTATATGTCGTTCGATTCTCGAGTGCAATTGTCTCGGGGACTCCCGCGGATCGTTGCTGGAGCTACGGAGTTCGAGCTTTGTGCAGCGTTTTCCGCCGGTCGTCCAGGGGAAAGAGATCGTACGATATTGGATAAAACCCCTGCAGTGAAGTTGATCCTCTTACATTTGAAACCCATGTCTTTCACATGTGCGACAGGATGGCTCAGGAGTAAGGTAAAGAGAGTGTCCAGGCAGCAACTGACGGCACGTGTTCTAGGCCAAGAGATAATGTGGTGGGATGACAAACACTCGTGCTCATCGCCCTGTCTGTCGAGACAATTGTCGGTAAATTCTGAAAATTATCCTGTGCCATTTGATGGGCCTGGGTCGACCCCAAGCCCCCCCCCCCCTGGTTTGAGAAAATAATCCGGACACAGCTGGGGATTGAACCCGGTAAATGCTGGCGTATAGGACTCTCTAACACGTCTTGAGATATTGATATATGGTGCTAGCCCCGTATTTTATAGACCAACCGACTCTCTGTGAGTGATGTGTTTACTTTCACACTGGCCATATCTACTTCCCATGACATTCCCTGCGTGCCCATCTTAGGCCTCATCGTACTGAGGGCCCACTTTAGTGAAACGATCAGTTTAGATATGGATTCGAACACATTACCATTGAGCCGACATGCAAACATATTAGTAACTAGGAGCACTTTACAACACAACCTTCCTACCAACTCTATGCTATTAATGCCAAACCTGGACAATGACTGAAAAAGTGAAACGAAAAATCACAACAACAGAAATGAGATTCTTGAGAACAATACTCAACGTATCAAGAAGAGATAAGATCAAAAATGAAGAAATCAGGACTAAAGTGGGGGTTATAGCTGCACTAGATTTTATTAGAAGGTAGCAAGTAAAATAGTTTGGCCATGCATGTATATTACCAGCTAACCACCACAACAAGCAATGATGTACAAACCAAATAGAAGCAGAGAAAGAGGCCGACCACTTAAATGATGGACGGATGGAATAGCAGAGTCCATGGTAATATCGATACATGAAGCCCATAATCGGGCACTCTCACGATGTTTATACCGCAAGGTACAAGAGGAACATGATGAGATGAGATGAGATGAGGTGACCGTGGTCCGCAAGCCCAGATGTAGGAGGGTAGAAATTCTGCGGACACGGTAATATGTTTTAAACCAGATCAGTGAGGTCGCTAGACTATGATCGTGAATATCTCCTTGATAGAGCGTATCTACAAACTCGGTGTCCAGTCTGGCTCACGTTCCATGGATTGGCATGCCTCTTTCAAGAAGTTTCAAAGCGAACTGGTGATGGGGTGGAATAAAAAAAAAGGGGGGGGGGGTATTCCACGTAAGAGCACAGACGCATATTAACATTTCAGGTAAGTCAATTAACAAACAATTGAATGTTTACACTACATGAAAGGGTGGCCAGGCATGACTGTAATTAGTGCGTAGTTAGACCCAGACGGGTAAATATGTACCCAGTGATATCGAGAACACATCTACTGTCGTGGACTATTGTTGTGTATGGCAGCAGTACAGGACACGAAGGTTGAAACAACAGGACTGCAGCCGTTAGCTTACACTTGTGTTTGTACATGCATGTTTAACTGGTTCAGTGGAGTATAAATCAATGACCAGTTCCTGTGAACGGACAGTTTCTATCTCTGTGAGACAGCCGGTGTGCTCTTGTTGTTGTCATGTGACAAATCTAGCGGGCGTCTCTTTATATTATCGGCCGGATAACTCCGAGTAAGGTAAAGGGAGTGACATGACAGAAGCCCTTCACATATTATAGGCCATGGGATAAGAAGGCGGGCTTGTGTTTTCTCTTTCTCGCCACCTTTCCTTCTGGGGCAGTTTGGAGAAAATTATGAATATTATCCGATGCTGATTTGATGTGACTGGGTCGACCCCACAATCCTAGTGGTGTTAAGTCAAAATAAAACTGTCATTACTGAGGATTGAACTCTGTAAGCCCAGAAGATAATTAAAAAGTAAGGGACCCGTTTTCACGCCTTGAGGCTATTGGGTATATGGTGTTTGCCCCTTATTTTTTATAGACCAACCCACACTAGGTGGCTGATATGATCGCCACCACACTGGCCGTCTTTACATCTCATGAGATTTACTCCACATGTATTTTAGGCTGCACCGTCCTGATTGCCCATTTCAATGAAAACATACCTCTTGATAAGGATTCAGACACATAACCATCCAGCAGAGAAGCAAAAGTATTAGTCACTGCGTTACCCTGGTACCCAATCGCAGAAGTAGGAGGGTATACATTTTGTGGACACAGTGATACGTTGGATACCACGCTACGGGTTACTAATGTCTCTAAATTAGGATTGTGATTTACACGGGGCACGACCTAGGAGAACATCAACGTGATAGAGCCTGTACACAGACCGAGTTCCGTCTGGCTAACTTTGTCTTTAGTTAGAAGTTAATAACAATGGTGGACAAATATATATGACGCCGGAGCACAGATGCAGTTTAGCATTTCAGATAAATCAATTAATAAACAAATGACATATTACAATTATTTAATGACTGTAATTAGTGCATAGTTCGATCTAGACGGGATAACAATTATGTACCCATTGACGCTGAGAACCTGTACACTATACTGTCGTGGGATGTTTGTTTACACTTCAGTATAGGAAACAAAGATGAGGACAACAGAAATGCAGCCTTTATCCCCCGCTTGTGTTTGTACACGCATGTTTAACTGGCTCAGTGGAGTATAAATCAATGACCTGTCTCTTTGAATGGACCGTTTCTGTCTCAGTGAGGCATTCGGTGTCCTCTGGTTGTTGTCGTGTGACATCTAGCGAGCGTTTCTGCATATGGGCAACATGACGGCTCACCAGTAAGATAAAGGGCGTGTCATGGCAGAAATGACCCTGTAATTTTTCTGGCCTTGACATAATAAGGTTGCGAGGCCAGTTCACTTGCTCGTGGCTATTACTTCCCAGACACTTCCAAGAACATTCTGAAAATGATCTGATGCCGAGTTTATATAGCTGTGCCCACCCAAGAGTTCTAATGATCTAATAAAGATACAGCTTCCACTTCTAAGGACTTAACCCAGTAAGTGGAGAAGTGGAAAATGAAGGCACTGTTTACACGTCGTGAAATATATAGGGTGTATTTTTAATGACTGTGAAGTGTTTGAAAATATTACCGCTCCAAGTTTTGTATTCACCCTCTGTTAAGTTCATGCAACATAATAGGCAAATACAAAACTTGGACCAGCAATAGTTTTAAACACTGCACAGTCATTAAAAATACACCATGTACTAGGAATAGAGCGCCAGATCCTATTTTCATAGTCCAACCGGCACTCAATCGGTAGTCTGTAGGCAGGCAGCACCAGAGAGCTGCTCCAAGGTGATGGTCAGTGTGAGACCTGATGCTGGTCTGAGGCTGGAGTGCCCGATGATCTGGTTTCAAACAGATAACCGGAGGCCAGCATGGCCGAATGGATAAGAGCACGTGATCTTAAACATCTGATGTGCTAATGCCGAGGTTACGAGTTCAACCCTTATACTCGACAGTTGGACTAAAATGTTGACTTCTCGTGAATTGACGTGGGATCGTCAGTATCGAAGTACCTCAGAAGTCGGAGTGGGTTCGCCTGATGGCGAAGGCACTGGTAATAGGGCAAACTGCCGGCTCTTTGGCAAAGGGGTTACGAATGAAATTCGTAAACCTGCATATCGCGCTCGAAACACAGCTGCGGGCGATTTGGAAGCAGACTGCCTTGCGTTGGTTTCTATACAAAGGTATGAATGCCGTTCGTTCAGAAACAATGGCAAACTACTGAAGGTAGACTTGCCTAGGAATCACAAACAGTGAAAGGATATGCATCTAACAAAACTTGTAATCCACACGCAAGAATCAGTCAAGTACTCTAGAACTGCAGTTCGTCATCCCGCATACCCGCTTTAGAAACACAGCTACGCGCGATTTGGCAATTGACCGCGTTACATTAGTAGCTTTTTTACAAAATGGTGTGAGTGTCGTTCGAATGCAAAGAATACCATGGACAGACAGAAAAACCAATGAACAAATCCTACAAGAAACAAATGAAGATCGTAAACTGATTAGAGTCATTAGACGTAGACAGTCAAAATTTTTTGGGCATGTTATGAGAAGAAATGAATTGGAGAACTTGGTGGCAACTAGCAAGATCGAAGGGAAGAGACCAAGGGGGGGGGGAACCAAGAATTAAATACCTGGATGGCTTTCCACGTGGCATGGTCGAGACAGAAAAAAGGTGCTAATCCACGACTCTGGTGATCGAGTGAGATGGCAAAACATGACCGCCCACGCTAATCGGCATAGCACATAATGGATGGATGGTCGGTCATTCAGAAAGCAAGGGCAAACTACTGAATGTAAACCTGCCAAGAAATAACAAACAAGCAACAAAAATGGTGGGGATGACTGTCACGTCCTGTAAAGGATAGGCAAATAACACAGAACCAAGCTACCGATAATATGAATATTTTTGTAATTATTCAGCTAAATCACACGGGACTGTGGATTCGAAATTTAAATATTGACTATGGCTCCCAGGTTGATCTAGCCTAAAAATGGGTGCCATGGCATTTTTGGAAAGTAAAGGAGACCTGTGTGTTACTGATCACATTCCCCACGAGAGCCGAATGGTCTATACAAATATTTATCTGGCAAGACATTCCCCATGCGTCTTAAGGCGTGAGCACATGATCTTTACATTACTTTGATACATGTTAAAAAGTGGAGGTAAATCACATGACAAAAGTGGAGCTAACGCACATGAGAAACAGTGGCGCTAAATCACATGAGAAACAGTGGAGCTAAATAACATGAGAAACAGAGAAGCTAAATCACATGACAAAGAGTGCAGCTAGCTCACACGAGAAACAGAGAAGCTAAATCACATGAGAATCAGTGGAGCTAAATCACATGAGAAACAGTGGAGCTAAATCACATGACAAACAGTGCAGCTAGCTCACACGAGAAACAGAGAAGCTAAATCACATGACAAACAGTGCAGCTAGCTCACACGAGAAACAGAGAAGCTAAATCACACGAGAAACAGTGGATCACATGACAAACAGTGGAGTAAGCTGAAGCTTAAGCTGACACTTAGACAAACAAAGAACTAATTTCAGGATCAGACGAGATAGACAAACATGTGTAACTTGTATGTAAAGTTAATAATAAACCAGTCACATGATATGCACATAATTAGCTATAGTTAAACGATGCGAAATATATGTAAACAGAAATGTGATTTAGCTAAACCACACGAAATGAATAGAAATGACATGTATCACTTGTGCAAATAAAGCCACTTTGAAAGAGGCATCTCGAATTTTTATTGGGCAAAAAATAAATTTGATAAATGTGCATACAGCTTTGGGCGACGTGGTTAATGGACAGAATACATTCTTAATCTTCATCACCTCAAGAAAAGATAGTAAATAATAACATTCAGACAAGACACAAATCTTGGTAAAAGTGTTGATATTAATACAGAGTGTGTCGGAGGGATAGGCTCACAAGCATCAAGAATGGAAAGTCAGAAGGAATATTAAGATGACGGATCCTATGGGTTGTTACAAGGGCAGTATAAATGCAGTTGGGTTGGGGCGAGTTGCTTGGATAAAAAGAAGACAAATAAGAAAGTTGTTGAGCAATTCAATATAAAAAAGACACTCATCATCATCATGTTCTTTGCAAAATGGCGTAGGCGTTCCTGTCTTTTCAGATATCCCGAGCCTTTGTATTCTAGATGATATTCATTTATGCCATCGTCTCAGACCATCAAGCAGTATATTTTTCAGTCTGCCTCTGTCTTTCTATCGGCCATCTTTCCAGTCAATAGTGTGTTATCTAATGCCTTTCTTATCATAACAATTTCACTACCATTAGATGCGTTTTATCTTGGCTTCTCTTTGTCCACGTCTCACATCCATTCAGAATCTGTGATTTTTCATCAGTGTGAGACGTGGACAATGAGCACACAAACCGAAAAACACCGTAAAGGTAGTAGAAATGTGGTTTCTGTGGGAAATGCAAAGAATACCATAGACCACGGGTGGGCAAACTACGGCCCGCGGGCCGCATGCGGCCCGGAAACTGATTTTATGCGGCCCGCGAGGGCATTTAGAAATAAAATTTTTTACTTCGTTTTTAAGTTATTTTGGTGAATGTTACAGAATTTAATGTACCGATATGATTGTTTTAACATTTTTGATAAAATTTCTTTCTAATTATATATTTTTGTAAACAGTCCTTGACCTTCGTAATGTAATGCTTCTTCTCCTTCTTTCGTTCGCCTTAACTGTTCTTTTAAGTTCACTCAGCAGTCCATAGAGTTTATCTTCCACTGTCGTCTCTCTAGGCCAGAAGGTTTGCCTAGACATGTTGTAATTTGGGCAGTCTGTGAGTATGTGCTCTGCTGTCTGCGACGTCAATCCACATGTACACATGGCTGATTCACCAATCTTGAATCTTGTATACATGTGGCTGCGTAATCTATTGTGTCCTGTTCTGAGGCGAAGAATAGTGACTTGTTCTGGTCTGTCTATAACGTGGTAGTCGTCTTGAGCAGGTTTTGGTGGCCTTCTGACTGATTTGGTCATTCTTTTCTTTTGGTAGTATGTAACGGGCACATCGGGCTGATCTTCTTTTGCTCCTTCCTTAGCCAATCGATCAGTTCTGTCGTTTCCGGGTACTCCACAGTTGGATGGTATCCACTGTAGGATGACCTTATGCTGACTGCTAAGTTCAGAAAGTAGTGCCCTTAGTACTGGCAATTTCCCAGACATCATTTCGTTTTCTTTGAGGTTAGTTTCTTGCAAGCAACATACGCTTAACATTTCTTGGTCCAAGATGTTTTCTAGTTCAATTATTTTGTTGCTGACTCCCTCCGCATTCCTGTGCATTAGTTTTAGTCTTTGTTTGGTATGGCCAGACGCTCTATTCTCAGGTCCCCAGGCTCCACGTGACATTTGAGAAAAACCTCCAGTTGCTGTGGTTGGACCCTTTCGAAGCTTAGGGTCCAGCACTGCACGTGTCTGGAGGTCCAATGCAGGGCGAGCACCATAACAGTTAGCAGCAGTCGACATATTTCGTTACGCGAGATTGCGTGGCATCCTGATTTCTGTGGTGCGCCTCCTGGTTGGTTGCCTCCGTCTTAAGCAGCTTTCCTTTGCTAGAGCAGACAGTGGTCTTATTCGAGTTTAGGTGTGTATGCACGCACACACATGTCTGCGCATGCATGTACGTGCATACACATCTAGAGCGTTCTGGTTATTTCTCGGCGCCAGTGATTCGACGCCGCCCCTTCTCCTGTTAGTTAAAACAGTTCAGCCACGAGAAGGCCAGGAGTTAGACTTTTGCTGCATAGATGATGAATAAACGGGCCATTGGGGTATTTATGCAAGGTTGGGCGCTCATCCCACCCCCCCCCCCCCGGCTACATACAGCAACATTTGGAACCATGTAATACTAAAATACGAATTTATCGATTTTCATATATATGTAAACATTTAATAAGGATGATTTTATAAAAACCAAATATTTCTCCGGTGAATAAAATGATTTATTTCGCAAGAAAATATTAAATTAAATTTTTTTCCTGTTATAAATTATCTCCATAATTACAATGTTCAAATTAATTTATTTGTTGTAGTAGTCTTGATATATTTCTGAAATTTATTCTGAGTTTACTACTTGTTTTCCGAATATTTTATTTTCTCACACAGCCCGAAGTAAGTTGTGTTTCATTTTCGTTTTAAAGTTTTGTACAGTTCTAACTGTTCGAATTTTATTAAAACAATGAGTGTCAATAATAAACGTAAGATTGAAGACGAATCCCGTGTTTTTAATGATGCATGGACAACTAAGTACTGTTTTATAAAAGTTGGTAGCAAATCAGTTTGCTTGTTGTGTCGTGAGTCAGTGGCTGTCTTCAAGGAGTACAATTTAAAAATACATTATCAAACAAAACATTCCGATTTCAGATACAATTTAACAACCGAAGGGAGGGAAAGGAAATGCTTGGTGTTGGTGAAAAATTTGGAGAAACAGAAAACTGCTTTCTCTAAAAGTCTTTAATTCAAGATGCTGCAACTGAAGCTAGTCTTGTGCTGTCACACAGAATTGTAAAACAGAACAAGCCATTTTCTGATTGCGAGTTCATCAAGGAATGTTTGCTAGATGCAGAAAACATTATGTGTCCAGAACAACCCCCCCCCCTCCCCCCCCCCCAAAAAAAAAAAGATTTGACAACATTACTCTTTCACGGAGAACTGTGGTCAGACGTGTTGACAAGATAAGTGACAATTTGATGCATAAACTTCAAGATGCAAGTAAACAATTGGTGTGGTACTCTCTTGCATTGGATGAGTGTACCGATGTACATGATACTGCCCAGTTATTGATATTCATACGTAGAATAAACACTTCTATCAAACTCACCGAAGAGTTACTGTGTGTTGAGTCACTCAAAGACACAACCATAGGCCATGATATATTCAATGATGTTACTAACTGTATTGAAAGAACTGGGTTGGTTTGGAACAAGATGGCAAGTGTTACACCTTATGGAGCTCGTGCTTTGTCTGGAAAAAAATGTAGGTCTGGTAAAGTTGATAAGTGATAAGATTAATGCAGAATATCCAGACCACACATAATTACCACTTCACTGTGTGATTCATCAAGAAGGTCTGTGTAGAACTGTTTTGAATATCAAGCATGTTATTGACCCAGCTGTCAGTGTCATCAACCTCATCAGATCAAAAGGAATTAATCACAGACAGTTCAAGGTCATTACTTGACGATTTGGAAACTGAACATTCCGATGTCCTGTACCACACCCGTTTTCGATGGCTGAGTCTCGGCAAGGTGTTGAGGCGAGTGTGGGAACTCAGAGAAGAAATAGTGATGTTTCTAAAGATGAAGGGCATTGAATGTGACTTTAGTACTAACATTGTCAATGAAGAGTGGACGTTAGACTTTATGTTTGCCATTGACATTATGGGAAAAGTTAAATGAACTGAATGTCAAACTTCAGGGCATTGGTGTGTTTGCACATGAATTGTATGTACATGTAAAATCATTTCAAGCAAAACTCTCACTGTTCTCCAGACAAGCAAGTGGAAAACGATTTTGTCACTTCCCTTTGCTAAAACAAGAAACCATTTCTGGTGAAATGACTGAAAAGTACAAAGATGCATTGAATGAAGAATTTGGATGGAGATTCCTAGATTTCAAGAACTTAGAGCAACGGTTCAATATTCTCAGTTCCCCTTTTAGTGCATAAGCTGATACAGCCACAGAGGACATACAGTTGGAGCTGCTTGAATTACAAGCAGATAATGATCTGAATAAGAAATTCAAGTCAGATGGTTTGCAGGATTTCTATGGTTCTTTATCACAAGAATCATTTCCCAACTTGAAAACCATTGCAGCTAAATTTTTATCATTGTTTGGATCAACATACATTTGTGAACAAGTATTCTCTTGCTTGAAGATCAACAAATCTAAGAATAGGTCTATATTGTCGGACGGCAACGTGCATGCTGTCATGCAAATTTCAACAAGTAAACTTGCTCCAGATTTCAATAATATTGTCAAAATGTTGCAAGCAGTTACATACATCTCATTAGAAATCAAAAATTATAGTGACAATATAGTAGGTTTGTGTCTAAATTAAAGCCATTGATAGATAATAAAGAATATTTGTTATAATAACAAGTTGTAAAATCTTGTTAACAAATTAGTAAACGTTTTCTTTTTCCATATTGTCAAATATAATTTATACGTGTATAAGTAAAATGCAGTCATTAGGAAGAAGAATGCCAGACATGTATGGTTAAATGACATCAATAACATCCAAAAGGAAGAGCATTATAGAAATGAATGTAAAGAGGCTACAAAAATAGTCAGACAGCAGAAGCGAGAATATATGAGTAATATAATCAAAGATATGGAAACTAATCACCAGAAAAATGAATCCAGAAACTTTTTTAAAGAACTGAAGTCAATGAAACGAGGGCACCAACAAAACACATATGGTTTAAAAGACAAAAATGGGAATATGATAAATACCAATGAGGAAATGTGCAACACATGGAAAGAATATTTTATTGAATTACTAAATTGTGAAGCTCCAAGTCACATTTTCCCACAGGAAGAGGTTCTAACATGCGAACCACAAATTGAAGAACCTACATTTGAAGAAATCCTATATGTAATCACACGACTTAAAAACAATAAGGCAACTGGGACTGATGGAATTGCTGCTGAATTTATAAAGGCAGGTGGCCATGCATTACATCTAAAGCTATATGAACTAATAATAAAAATCTGGAGGACAGAAGAATTACCCCATGACTGGAAAGAGTCATTATTGATACCTATCTTTAAGAAAGGAGACAAGTTCCAATGTGGAAATTATAGAGGAATATCACTACTGTCCACAAGCTATAAGATACTATCCGCAGTATTACTAAATAGACTAAAACCATATTCAGAAGACATATTAGGTGACTACCAGGCGGGTTTTAGACAAAACAGATCAACAATAGATCAGATATTTATCTTATGACAAATAGCCGAGAAACATTGGGAATATAAAAGAGATCTCCATAACATTTTTGTTGATTTTAAAAAGGCTTATGATAGTGTCCATAGGAATAGTCTATGGAATGCTATGCAGGAATTTGGAATACCAAGGAAGTTAATCAACATGACCAGACTATGCATGGAAGATACTTATAATATAGTAACATATAAAGGCAGGAAATCAGACCCCTTCCAAATAACATCTGGCTTGAAACAGGGTGATGCACTATCGCCGCTACTCTTCAATCTGGCTCTAGAGAAAGTTGTAAGGAAGGTAAAGGAGGAATGTGATATTGGAGGAACATCCAAGCTGCTTGGTTATGCAGATGATATAGATATTATAGGGCAAAGTGAACAAAAGACATTGGGAATATTGACTCACTTAAAGGGAAAAGCCCAACAGATGGGGCTGGTTATCAACCAAGATAAGACAGAATATATGGTAATTTCAAGAGACGGAATGGCTAGAAACTCTGGCCACATATAAATAGATAATATGACCATTAAAAGAACGGAAACATACAAATACCTGGGTACAATCTTCAACTGCTCCAACATCATAAGGGAAGAAATACAAACTAGAATCAACTCTGGAAATAAGATATACTATGCACTACAACATCTACTAAAATCAAACGCGCTATCTCGTAACACCAAAATCACAATATACAAAACACTGATCAGACCAGTTGTGCTGTATGGCTCTGAAACCTGGAGTACAACGAAAGGAGACGAAGCCTTGTTACAAACCTTTGAGAACAAAATTTTAAGACGCATCTTTGGACCCATTAGGGATACACAAAGTGGAGAGTGGAAAAGAAGAAGTAACAAAGACATTTATGATCTGTTTAAGTTCCCGCTAATCACTGGTATGATGAAGGCTAATAGACTACAATGGCTGGGGCATATAGAAAGAATGGAAGATAATAGGGAAACAAAACTCGCTTACACTCAGGAAATAAATGACCGTAGACCCCGAGGTAGACCAAGAAGGCGGTGGAGAGATAATACATGTACAGACCTACAAGCACTTGGAATCAACGACTGGCAAGAGAAGGTCCACCAGAGAGACGAATGGAGACGGATTGTATTTGCAGCAAAGAACCTCAATGGCTCGGAACGCTGAAGAAGAAGAAGAATAAATAAAATAAAATTGCAATAATTAGTTATTTATACTGCTTAATAACCTATAAATAATTAATAATTATTTATTGTGATAGGTTGCTGTAAACAAAATGGACATTATATATTAATATATATATATATATATATATATATATATATATATATATATATATATATATATATATATATATATATATATATGTATATATATATATATATATATATATATATATATATATATATATATATATATATATATATATATATATGCCCCCCCAATAGCTTTACATTTGTCAATGCGGCCCTACGCACAAAAAGTTTGCGCACTCCTGGGTCCTGATAACGTGACTACATTGAAAGTATACAAATAAAATTTAAGAAATAAATTTATAAATCCAAAGTTGGTTCTAAAATGTAAGTATCTAAAAATTTGAAATATTTTCTATAAGAAATCTAAATGTATTATGTTTGACATTAACATATTTTACTTCCGCATCGATAGTTTTATTTCTAAGGCGAAAAAGGTAGGGGTATGAAGTTAATTTTTGTTATTCCATCCATCCATCATGTGCCATGCCGATAAGCGTGGGCTGTCATGTTTTGCCATCTCACTCGATCACCAGAGTCGTGGATCAGCTCCGTGTTCCTGTCTCGACCATGCCACGTGGCCAAGCCATCCAGGTATTTACTTCTCGGTCTTCCCTTTGGTCTCCTCCCTTCCATCTTGCCAGTTGTCACCAAGTTCTCCAAGTCATTTGTTCTCCTAACATGCCCAAACAATTTTGACTGTCTACGTCTAATTTCTCTAATCAGGTTATGATCTTCATTTGTTTCTTGAAGGGCTTGTTCATTGGTCTTTCTGCCTGTTCATGGTATTCTCTGCATTTTCCTCAGAAACCACATTTCCACAACCATCAGATGTTTTTCAGCTTGACTGCTCATTGTCCAAGCTTCACATCCATACACAAGTACAGGTTCTATGTAGCACCTCACCACTTTTTTTTCTCGTTTCAATTGATATCTTTTTATTGGTCATTTTGTTTTTCATTTTGCAAAAGGCTACCTTCACAATGACAATTCTTGTTCTAATCTCTTCAAGGCATCTCCCATCAGATGTTATGACTGATCCGATATAGCTGTACCGATTAACTTGCTTAAGAATATGCCCATTTCTTCGTATATCGCATTGTAGTATTTCCTTCTTCCCAGTGACTTCTTACTGTTCAATTCTAACCCTAGTTGCTCACTGTTTTCAACAACCGCATCTATTAAATGTTGCAGGTCTTGTTCATTGTCTGCAATCAAGACTGTATCATCTGCATATCTAATGTTATTTATGTATCTTCCCCCAATGTTGATTCCTTCCATATCTTCTATATTTCTGAAAGTATTTTCACTGTACCGGACAAAAAGATCTGGAGACACCACACATCCCTGTCTCACACCTCTTTTAATAGGCTGATATTGACCTACTTCATTATCAATTCTGATGGCAGCTTGTTGTATCCAATATATGTTTTTTACAAGTCAAAGGTCTTTTCCATCAATTTGTAGATCTTCAAGCATCCTTATCATGTTGACAAGTCTCACTATATCGAAAGCCTTTGTGTAGTCAATAAAGCAAAGATATAGATCTCTGTTTACTTCTATAGAACGTTCAATTACTGTTCTCAGAATATACACAACATGTATTGTACCCTTGCCTTATATAAACCCACAATGTTCTTCTCCTATTTCGGGTTGTATTTTCTTCCTAGCTCTTTGCATTATAATTCTCAGCAAAATCTTCGTGATGTGGCTCATTAAACTAATTGTTCGATGTTGCTCACATTCCAAGACTTCTGATTTCGTCGGGATTGCAAGAAATATAGAATTTCATAACTCAGGAGGTATATCCCCAGTATCATATATTGCGTTCAGCAGTCTGGTGACTTGGACTATTCCATATTCTTCTAAGGCATTGATCATTTCTATTGTAATTTTATCTATACCCGGGGTCTTGCCAGTTTTCATATGGTTAAGAGCATTCTGAACTTCCAATTTCAAGTAAAACAGTGTAGGCTGTTATACGGGGTTTAGTTAGCTGGCACGGCGTGCAAGGAGAAAAGAAATAACTAGATGATGCACGACTGAGCACCGTAGCTAGGGAGTTGGGGACGCTCACGGGCTGACGTAGAGGTAAACAGGGGATCAGTTGTGACTTTGCCGTCCAGCCAGCAAGATGTTTTGACTTTTGTAGTTGCTGTACGCATTTTTATATTGCTGAAGATTCTTCTAATAAAATGAATTTTATAGTCACCGCTGGCTTAACTTCATATCTACCGTTGCTGTTGAGTCTCGTCACTCTGCAATAGACTCAAATTGGTGCCGTATAAACCAGGATCCTGAATCATGGGTTGTTGAAGAAAACGCAAAGTACTTCCCACGGCAGGAATTTTCCGAAGTGCGTTTAAAGAAAGTCATGCTACGTTTCTAAACTATTGCTGAACGCAGTTGGAAAAGATGGATTCTTCTAGTACCATAGCCGTGGCCTGAAACGGTCGTTCTTAAGAAGCTGCTGCTGCTTCACATCGTCATTTTCAAAGGGCTATAAGAGCTCGTTGTCAAGTCAGCTTCAGGCTCTGTTGGGTCACTCCTATACGCTGCTGTTGGATACTGGATACATCATCTAACCGAGTATCTCAATGTTGCGAACCTGAATTGCTACCATGCAATTTCTTTCAAGGGCCTACCTGCAATCGTAAAATCGTTTTGCTGATTTGAAGACTGGTCTAATTGGGCAGCCGCAACAACGCTGAAGCTTACTCAAGTTTGAGAGGAAAATGTCCAGCTCATGAAGATGTTAATCATAAAGTGCGATCCAGCTGCATTGGGCTCCTCTGAGGCGGTTGGGCATAATGGTTGCCGACCCAGCTAAAGATGAGAGCCTATTTCAATCGCCTTGTTCCTCTGACCAAAGTTGAGCTCGAGGCGTTTCCAGACCAAAACGATACAGAAGTACCCATCCACGGGCGAAATTAAAAGCCAAAACGTTACAGAAGTGCCCAACCACGGGTGAAGTAAGTCAGAAGTGCCCTTTCACGGGTGAAGTCAGACGTGCCCAACCACGGGTGAAGTTGCTCATCTCACTAGCGAAGCCAGATACCTGAACCCAGAGGTTTTCCAGGATCGAAACTAACAGAACAGAAGTAAATATCAAGCTCACGTCATTTGGAAGTATTTTGAAGAACACTACTCGCTTGGAAAGTTACAGCCTCAAGGGTATCCTTACATAAAAACTGTATTGATTATATCTGATTTTAATTGTAATTGTGCAATATTTTTTTTTCATTGATTGACCTTATTAGAGTATTTAACAAAGACACTAAAATGGCACAGGATGAGGCGTCGTTGACACAAATTTTAGGTGGAGTGGGTAGAGCAATAGGCAGACTTAACACAGCAATAAAACAGCAGTGGCTAGGTACAGACATTGAAAAATTCAGTGGGCAAGCAAGAGATTTTAAGAAATGGATGACAGCGGTAGAGAAACATGCATTCTTGGTAGGAGCCACGGCCGAAGAAAAGAAAAAAATTTTCTTACCAGGCCACTGTAACACCGGTTTCGGATCATATTAGGAGGAAATTAGAAGCTGGGGCAGATGAGACTTGGGAACATTTTAAAGATGACCTGGCCCATAAATATGCGGAGATCACAGATCCAAAACACGCTTTTTCAGTACTGAGACAGTCTAAGCAAAACAATGGAGAAAGTGTGCAACTATACAGCGATAGGTTAATTAATTTAGCTGAGGAGGCGTTTCTAGGACAGAAAGTACAGGGTGAAGAGGTGGAAAGGATGTTAGTTGGGATATTTGTTGACGGGTTAAAGTCGGATGGCATTAAATTCAAGCTTATGAGGGAAAATCCTGCAAGATTATCACAGGCTGTGGATATAGCTATACAAGAAGAAAGCTTGAGAAGGAGATTTAAATTAAGGGTAGGACGAGAAATAGGAAGCAATAGAGGAGATATAATTGAGGAACCTATGGAGATAGGACAAGCAAGGTATGGATGGAGAAATACAGACACTGCAGGGAAATAATAACGAAAGTAATCAAGATAGAGGAAGACAATTGAGAAATCCTATAAGAGAGACAGTAGCTAATACAAATATGGTCTGTTGGAATTGTTGACAGAGGGGACAAACTTTTAGATTTTGTGGCAACAGACGTGCTCAGGTTAGTGCACCGAATGGAAGAGTGAATAGTAGATCAAATAGGAATTTTGGAGAAATGCAAAGAAGACGCGGAGTTAATCAGACCAGCGCAGAAATACTGACACTGGTAAGAAATTATAGAAGACAACGTAAATTATAGAAGACAACGTAGTCGAGGTTTCCAATTGAATGGCCAGTATGATACCATTACGCTAAGGCCACGTCAAAGTTCAATCTGCTTTAGAAGACAACGACAGAAACTACCGCAGACGGGAGGTAAACGACGTGACGAGAACTCGAAAGTATGAAGAGAAACAATATAACAAGCCAGAAGTCAATACTTATCAGAGAAAGAATTTTTATAAAAAACGATGGAACTGGCCATCCAATAATAAAGATGCGAGAACATTGCGAAGTCAATGGTTTGAGATCAGAAGGTTGAAATATGCACTCGCAAAGTCAAACAAAAGAGAAAATCAGCATCAGACTAATAGAACCTTAGCTGATGATCGACAGGTATTTTCAGTTGTTAGAAGTAGACAAGAAAGAGCGACACAGACACATATGCAGACATGTAATATGATAGACAATAATACACAGACTCAGGTAGACACGGTACAACCGACTAAAAAGATAGGAAGGGGAACACAAACTATTAAGACGGTAGAACTTACAGAACCAGCACAAGTAAAAATTGAAAAGGTTGCGCCAGTAAAAATTAAAGAGAATGTATGTAAGCCGTTAAAACCAAGAAACACCAGACAGAAAGTTAGAAAAAGTGTTAAAGCCAGATCTGCAAGTTTGCTAGTAAACGTAGGTACGACTGGCGTAGTAGCAGGTGCCTCAGATGGAGACATTGAGTTTCTCCCTGACTGCGACATGAAAGGTAACGGTATAAATAAAAAGAATATTGGTTGTTGGAGTTCCGACTACAGAGATGTTGCTTCCTCTTCTACAACATGTAATCAACAGGTTGGGGGAACGACCATATACAGTGATTATTCAGAGGACGAGGGAGGAAGATATAAAATATATCGGACGTATACTGAAAATAGTGAGCAGACCGACGCGGTAAAAACAAGAATAGCAAATAAAGGAAATAGAAAGAAAGCACTTAAGAAGAAGAATAGTAATAGACAGATAGCAGAAATTTACTCGACTACGGAAGATGACATAAGAAAGATCAGAGAATATATGACCATAAGACCTGAATACTTTAATGACAGTCTGACAGTTATAGATACTGAAGATGAGTTAGATGAAGAGAGACACACACTAGTAGTAGGAGACAATGAATTATTTGGGTTAGATACGCTCTATAGCTCTTAGAATTCTGAGGATGATGAATGGCATATTGCATCGTTTTGGCTTACGAGATGAATTGCGGTTTGAGCATATACATATGTTTCTGTCTAAAATAGGCAGATACATTTTTTTTGGGTGTAGTATCACAATATATGGTGCAGGCAATAGTGTCATTTTGGGTAGAGAGTCACAGCAAGTGATAGATAATTTTAAAGCTGGTGAGTGCTAGAATATTCTACGTGGGTACGCTATAAAGAATATCTTGTGTTTAGTTGTGGTGCGGGGAGAATAGACAATGTGGAAATTGAAATGTCCCTTGTCCGGAATGGCCGGATGGAGTGGGTTGATCATGTTGAGTGATGTATAAATGGTGTGATTAAAGTAGGGTAGACTCAGCACAGAATTTGCACGGAGAGAGATAAACTAATTATGAATGCTCGTACTAGAGTTGACGCGTTGTTTGAGATGGCTTGACTCAGAGCTTTTGGAAGAGTAACTGGAGCATGAAAATGCTATGACGTGATGTCTGAGATAGAATTAAAGTTTCGCTTGTTGGTTTGGGAAGTAGATATAGTAGCATTGGCAGAGGTAAGATGAACCGAGCGTGTCTGATAAGGAGATGTAGATTGAGGAGGAAGTGAGTATCCTGTGTAAAATAGCCAGCTGAGCGTGAGAAGTATTAAGAGTAGAAGACTGTGGAAGCTGATGCTTGAAGAATGCGAGATCTTGGTGAGGGGGATGAAGTAATTACGTGATGGCTGCGGAGAAAGAAGAGGCGACTAAATCTGAGAAAGTTGCTGTGTGGAGAAGTATGGAATGATGGTTACGAGGTTAGTGGCTCATCGGAATGAGGTTTGTTGTGAGAGATCGTTGATAGTTATGGTTAGTATATAAAAGAGATATAGTTTGCTAGATTATATGTGCTGAAATGATTCTTGTCCGGATGTGTTTCTGGTTGTTGGTTGATGCGAACGTAGTCCGAGAGATATGAGAAATATAGCCGCCAACGTTGTATGCTTGAACGAAGTTAAGAGGGAGTTGATGTGTCAGACGAGAGTTGAGAAGTTGATGGAGATTGCTTGGAAGAATAGAGAAGTCTGTGTAAATAACCAGTTAACCGTGAGACGGTTATGAATAAAAGATTGTGCAAGAAGATGGGTAAATATGCGGATATTCGTTTGTCAGAATGGAATGTTGTTAAGGAGATTGAATATAGTAATGCGGGAGAATGAGATGTAAGTTGTGATAGTCCAGAGAAGACTAGTTGCAAGTGAGAAAACAGATAGGCTGGGTTAAGCTTATCTATAATAAGTGGAAATAATTGTCAAATTCCAGAGAATCTGTTAAAAGTCGTCATTGTTGATTTGTGTTTTTTATTTCATTTCATTTCATATTTAGAAATGATGGGTTCATATACGAAAAATTCTGCAGATAGCAGAAGAGAAATTTGGTTTTGACTTAATAATGGTTTGGCATATAGGTGATTGTGTTAAGACTTTTATAGTAATAATACCTGTAGTTCGCAGTGCATATAAATGTTAAACTTGTTTTAGAATAGTGGAATAGGCATGACTTGTGTTCTTTGTAGTGAATAGATATATATTACATTGGTTCATATAAGAGACTAATGTTGTTTGGTTACAATAAGTAGTTGATTTTATTTGAACTTGATTACTATTTCATTATGTATATTTATTTTGAAAAATGTGGGGATATATGAAATCATGTGTGAAAACCAGGGGGTGGGGGGGGGGGGGGGTGTGATATTGTTCTATTTTGATTTGTCTTGACTCCAGTTATTTATGAATTGTGGTTTTATTTAGGTTATATATTACCTTGTTTGTTTATTTTCATTTGCAAAAGTTATAATGATTTTGCTTCTTAAGTTGCCTTGATCATGTTTAAAATAGTTTTCCTTTTGGCGTTCAGTTGTGGGGAATTATAAAATAGGAACTGGTCCATATTAAAGAGACTTGTTAATAGGGTCCTTGGGAGCTCTGGATGCAGAGTTACGTTCAGAAAATATGAGACAACTTTAAGAAATGATCTTCATGGGGTAGAGAGAAACATATGGATTGAGAGCCATGGAAGAATATAGTTGGCATTGAAAATGGCTGCGGTTGTCAGCAACGATTGGAATAAACGTGGACTGAGAGCCATGGGGAGTGGATTAAGTAAGCAAGTTCACAAAAAAGGGGGAAAGTGTTTTGTTATAAATTATGATTGGTTATTATGTTCAATCGTTTTGCATTGTTCAATATATAAATTTTTAAGTTATTGCCAGTTGCTCGCTATGAGTTAATAGAAATACATGGATGTGGGGGATGAAATAGGAGCTGCATTAGACAGCGTTACATGGATGTGGGGGTTAAAATAGGAGCTGTATTGAACAGCGTTAATACATAGATTGAATGCCATGGGAAGAGAGTGGTTTAACTCAAAAAGGGGGGCGGCTGTGCTTATCAGCATAAAATAAACATAAGTATATTGGGTATATCCTCTAAAAGTACTGGAGAGTTTTGGTCAGAGACCATAACTTTATGAAGGGAATATCCCAACTGCACCTCCCCGCGTTAGAGGATGGAAACACACTACGGTGTAGCTAACACAGCTCTGGGGACCGAGTATCCACCGGGATAAGTGGACAACTCTGCAGCTGAGCAGAGCAGGGCACTCACTTGTCCTTACAGTCGGAAATGGCTGTCAAAGGCAGAGGTAAAAAGACCACCATGTGAATGTGGAAGGCAAGGGGAAACCACCACATTATCTTCCCAAGACTTCATGGCAAAACATATATCAAAGTTAGTGAAGGACGTTAATGGCTGTCTTAGGGCATCCTCGTCCGGTAGGGACAGTCATGAGCCACAGGTGACGCCAGACCGTCATCCAGCTACTGATGGCAAAATCTTAACTAAAATAAATAAATTTAGAGTAGGAACATGGAATGTTAGGACATTAAATGAGCTAGGAAAGTTGGCCAATGTTCTAAGAGAGATGGATAGCATAAAAATGAATATACTAGGCGTTAGTGAGATGAGATGGAAGGGATCGGGCAAAATTATAGCTGACAATCACACAATAATTTATTCTGGAGGGGATACACATGAAAAAGGTGTAGGAATAATATTAGACGAAAAAACAGCCAAGTCAATTAATGGATACTGGTGTATTTCAGATAGAGTTATTATGGTAAAAATCAAAGGCAAACCAATAGACATAAATATTATACAAGTATATGCACCAACAGCAAGCAGTAGTGATGAAGAAATACAACACTTTTACGACGAAATAGAAATGGGATGGCTCAAATTGGACCACAAGAAATAAAGATAATACTTGGGGATTTTAATGCAAAAGTAGGAAAGGGAAAAATGGAGGATGTAGTGGGGAATTATGGTTTAGGTACCAGAAATGAAAGAGGGGAAAAGCTAATAGAATGGGCAAATATCAATGATATGATAATTGGAAACACATGGTTTAAACACCATAAAAGACGACTGTACACATGGATAAGCCCTGATAAGAAAATACGCAATCAAATTGACTACATACTAATTAATAAAAGATTTAGAAATGCTTTAATTAATGTAAAGACAATGCCTGGTGCTGACTGTAATAGTGATCATGTACCACTATGTGGACAAATAAAAGTAAGATTAAAGAGAGGGAAAAAAATGGTTAAGAACATGAGACTTAATATAGAGGTTCTGAAAATAGATAAAGAAATGCAAGAACAATTGAGAGTGACTGTGAAAAATAGGTACAATGCAATAACTAAAATACAGAGTATAGATGAACAATGGGAAATGTTAAGGGACTCCATTAATCAAACTAGCAAAGAAGTATTACCGGAGAGAGGCAAAATAGCTAAGAAAAAATGGATGAATGAAGATATTTTAAAACTGATGGACAAAAGAAAACAGAGTAAAAATGACAAACAAGAATATGCTAAGATAAATAAAGAAATAAAAGATAAATGTGGGAAGGCTAAAGAAAGTTGGTTAAACGAGCAATGCAAAAAAATTGAATTAAATTCCATTAAAGATACAAAAAATATGCACAGACAAATCAGTGAGCTTACAGGAAGAAAAATAAGAATAAATACAGGGTGTTTGAAATCAAAAACAAGAAAGATAATATTAGAGGAAAATGCTATAATGAAGAGGTGGAATGAGTACATAAGAGAATTATATGAAGGAGAAAGGGAATTAACAGAAGATAGTAACTTAGAAGGTCCACCTATTCTGAAAGAAGAAGTCGCTGACGCTATGAAACGTATGAAGAAAGGAAAAACAGCTGGGCCAGATGAAATCACAATAGAAGAATTAGAAGTATTGGGAGAATTCGGAGTAGATATATTAACCAAAATGTTGAATGATATTTACAGCAGTGGATATTTACCCAGTGATATGCTGAAATCTGTATTTATAGCTATACCAAAAAGACCAGGAGTAATTGATTGTGAAGATTTTCGTACAATTAACCTTATAAACCATATCACTAAGCTTCTACTCAGAATCATAATGAGAAGAACCAAAAAGAAAATAAAAATGGAAATTAGTGAAGAACAGTATGGATTTGTGGAAGGAAAGGGCACAAACAATGCAATTTATACATTACGGAAACTAATAGAAAGGTCAATAGAGAAACAGAGAGACATATATTTGTGCTTCATAGATTATACTAAGGCATTTGATAAAGTAAAACATGATGAACTGATTAAAATGTTGGAAGATATCAACACTGATGGAAAAGATTTAAGAATAATAAAGAATATTTACTGGAACCAAGTAGCAGCAATTAAAATGGGAAATAAAGAGGGTAGTTACGAACAGATAAAGCTAGGAGTACGACAAGGGTGTGTCTTGTCACCAGATCTTTTCTCCCTGTATAGCGAAGTAATAATGAGAGAGATCAAAGAGAAGCCAGGAATACTAGTTGGAGGTTATAATATAAATAATATACGCTATGCAGATGACACAGTATTGGTGGCGGATAATTCAACAGACCTACAACAATTATTAGACGTTGTAGTAACAGAGAGTGCAAGGAAAGGACTCAACTTGAATATCAAGAAAACAGTAACAATGGTAATATCAAAGAAAATGGTGACACCAAAATGTGACATAGAAATAGAAGGGAAAATCCTTAACCAAGTTGATAATTTTAGATACCTAGGGGCATTTATAACATCAGATGGAAGATGTACAACAGAGATTAGGAGCAGAATAGGGCAGGCAAAAGCCGCATTTCATAAAATGAAGAGTATCTTGTGCAATAAGTCACTATCACTGAATGTAAGAAAGAGAGTGCTGATATGCTATGTAGAACCAGTTTTGCTGTATGGCACGCGCCTACCTCAGAATTAACGCAAACACACAGCATCCACTGCATAGTGAAATTAGGAAGGTGAAGGGCAGCAGGTTAAAAAGAGGACGGTCGTGGATGGGTCAAGCCGAGGACATTCTTCAACAGGTGTGTTCACTTGAGGACTTAGAACCTGGCGAGGAGTGGGTGCAAGTGCCAACAGACTTCTGCACATCCTTTTCAGTTTGCATCCAACTAGATAGAAAATGCAGACAAGAAAATCCGGCTGCTGTTGAGGCTGAAGTACAAGCGTTGATTTTCGAGAATTCGCTAGACAGTGACGCGGTCATCTACACAGATGGGTCGGTCATCCGACATGTGAGAAGCTCATGGGCCTTTACAGCTCGGGCCGGAGGGAGAATTGTGAAGGAGGACTCTGGTGCTTTCACTGAAACCACAAGTAGCCTGACCATGGAAGTCATGGCAGTAAGTAAAGCAATAACATGGCTCGAGACACAGACATTCACTAGGGCTTGTTTCCTTAGCGACTCAATGAACATGATCAAGAGGATAGAGGAGGGGTCGATCCGAAGAGAATGGTTGCTGCCTCTGAAGCGGTCTCGGCTGGCAAAGATTAGTTTCATCTTCGTGCCAGGGCATGCGGGAGTACAAGGAAATGAGCGGGCTGACAAGCTCGCAGGTGAGGCTACTGTTGAGGGCGGACGCGCCATGGACCAGGCTGACATTCTGAATGCTCTACGAGAAGTGAGACTTTTGCAAGAACCAAGTGATGACTGTGAATCTACAACAATGGCCAGACTGCGAGAGCAGCAAATTAAAAGAGGGGTGGCCAAACAAGAACACTACGCAGGAAGCCAAAGAAGATTGATAAACCAACACAGAACTGGCGTCGTTAGCCGCTACACGCTGCGGGATTTGCTGAGGAGGGGATCCGAGCACTTATGGACTGAATGGTCCGATGTGCAACGAGGATGATCTGTCGACTAACTAACTAACTAACTTGCTGTATGGCAGTGAATCTTGGAATGTAAATGAACAAATTAAGAAGAAATTAGAAGCAACAGAGATGTGGTTCCTGAGACGAATGTTGCGAATTCCTTGGACTGCCAGAGTAACTAACGACGACTGCCTGAAACAGGCTAATGAAACTAGAACATTATATACAACAATAAGACAGAGACAAACAGCTTTTCTCGGTCATGTGATGAGAAGAGAGGCATTGGAGAACATCGTAACAACTGGAAAGATCGAGGGGAAGAGAGGCAGAGGTAGACCAAGAGAAGTGATGCTGGATGGATTGAGACGGTGGCATGGAGGAATATCAGCAGCAGAGGTGATCCAGAAAACCAAAGACCGAGATCTATGGAGAGCAATGAACGCCTACGCCAACCGGCACGGCACTTGATGATGATGATGATAATATTGGGGGATGCTGTGCTTACAGCATGAAAGAAGAAGTAGAGGTTGGGAAGGTGTGTTACAGATAGAAAGTGCAGTCATATATTGCTGGCTGTTGTTGGCAGCGCAAATAATACAGGTTGGAGAGTAGAATAATATTTTTATTACTGAGTGTAGAAGGCTGAAGATTTAGATCGATGTAACTTTTGACAAGAGCATTTATTATTAACAAAAATGAAGATTAGCGGATTATGTATTTGGGTTTTTGAAAACTTTATTTTATAAAGTTTTGAAAGTGCATGGGAGGATAAATGTGATAAGTGTGACTACTTCTTACTACTCTTCGGTGCGCACCAACCACTTTCCTGTCTATCTTTCCTGTGTTGTTAATGTTAGTGAGAGTATGATAGCTTGTAGGGAATTTTCAATTTTTGTTAACCATAATTTCGATCGACATTTTATGAAATGAAGCGGGTTGCTTTGTGAAGAATATTATACGATGAGTTTTTGTGATATGGACTTACGATATGTAAATAATGTATGTGGATATTATAATGAAGAACGAAGTGTAGAGTAGGGGCAGTGGCGGCTGGCTATGAGATGAATTGTGGGGATAGAGAGAGGTGTGTAATGAATAAGAGTTCCAGGTTAGAGTTAGAGGTATATGGATTTTGTAGTGGTAGTAGAGGTAGGTTCAGATTGTTTAGTACGGGATAGGTAAGCGGATTGCTTATGATTTATAGAAACGAAGAAGAAGTAACTTTAATTTTTGTGGGATTATTGGGTTAAGTGTCTGGGGTTATGGATTTGGGGGTAAATGCGTTGTGGAATTAAGACTTTTCGGAGAAAAGTCTTGTTAGGGTAGGAAGGTAATATAACACTGTAGGCTGTTATACGGGGTTTAGTTAGCTGGCACGGCGTGCAAGGAGAAAAGAAATAACTAGATGATGCATGGCTGAACACCGTAGCTAGGGGGTTGGGGACGCTCACGGGCTGACGTAGAGGTAAACAGGGGATCAGTTGTGACTTTGCCGCCCAGCCAGCAAGATGCTTTGACTTTTGTAGTTGCTGTACGCATTTTTATATTGCTGAAGATTCTTCTAATAAACTGAATTTTATAGTCACCACTGGCTTAACCTCGTATCTACCGTTGCTGTTGAGTCTCGTCACTCTGCAATACAAGTCCTTCATTATTATTCCGATGATCATATTGTTCTTCTCTTGTATCATCATAAAGGTCTTTCACAAAATCTGACCACGCATGTAAAATCTGATCTTTTTCTATTATAATTTTGCCATCTTTGGTTTTTAGGCAACCCGTTGATGTGTGTGTTCTTTTGTTAGTGATGTCATTAATTCTTTTGTGCATAAATTTGGTATTCTGGATGTATGTTGGTTGTCAATTCCCTTGAAATTTTTCTCAAGCCATGTTTCTTTTGCCTCTTTGCATAGCTTCCTAATTTTCCTGTGAATCTCTTCATATTTTTCCTGGTTATTTTTGTTATTTCTTCTTTTTTCCATGAGTTTTAAGATGTCTTCCGTCATCCATTTCTTGCGTCTTATTATCTTTATTTTTGGGATGAGTGTTTCTGCAGCTTGGTTGACTGATTTCTTTAATATTTCCCATTGGTCGTTGACATCTTGATATAATATTTCCATATCGGACAATGCATCAAATCTGTTCCTTACCTCTACGTTGAATTTATCTTTTATTTCCTCACTCTTCAGTGCCCATAGATCAAATTGTGTGCTTCTTGTTGTATATTTGACTTTATTTAATTATGTGTATCTATCTATCAATATGTCTGTCTGTCTGTCTGCCTGCCTGCCTGCCTGCCTGCCTGTCTGTCTGTCTGTCTGCCTGCCTGCCTGCCTGCCTGCCTGTCTGTCTGTCTGTCTGTCTGTCTGTCTGTCTGTCTGTCTGTCTGTCTGTCTGTCCAGGACAGGCTTCGCCCAGTCCCTGATGGGGAGCATCTAATTTAGTTCATATAAGTAGTCATATAAGTTCCCGTTCCAAACTTTCTGTCTGTCTGTCTGTCTGTCTGTCTGTCTGTCTGTCTGTCTGTCTGTCTGTCTGTCTGTCTGTCTGTCTGTCTGTCTGTCTGTCTGTCTGTCTGTCTGTCAGTCTGTCTGTCTGTCTGTCTGTCTAATAATTTATTGGTTGCAGTTAGAACAACCTTAGATAAACGAAGACCAACTTACAGAAAGCATTAGAAAGAGCACTTGAAAGATCTGTACATCGTCCCCCAACAATTAACTTGCGTAAATGGAGCGGCAGCAGCAGCAGAAGAAGAAAAAGGAGGAGGAGGAAGGAGGAGGAAGAGGGAGGTAGAGGAGGGAGGAGCAGGGAGGAGCAGGAGGGAGGAGGAGGAGAGAGAGGAGGAGGAGGAGAAGGAGAAGGGAGGAGGAGGAAGGACGAGGAGGGAGGAGGAGAGAGGAGGAGGAGGGAGGAGGAGCGAGGGGTAGGAAGAGGAAGGAGGAGGAGGAAGAGGGAGTTGGAGGAGGAGGGGGAGGAGGAGGGAGGAGGAGGAAGCAGGAGGGAGGAGGAGGAGGGAGAGGGAGGAGGAAGGAGGAGGAAGAGGGAGGTGGAGGAGGGAGGGGGAGGGAGGAGGAAGAGGAGGGAAGAGGAGGAGGGAGGGGGAGGAAGGAGGATGGAGGTGAAGAGAGGAGGAGACAGGAGGAGGAGGGAGAGGAGGAGGAGGGAGGAGGAGAGAGTAGGTGGTGGATTAAATAACATTAAGTAAATAACCGTTTTTACACTAACATACTATGACAGTTGGCAGCACGGGAATGAGAGGAAGACATGTAGAAAATTTCATTTCAAGCAGATGGACCGTTCGCGAACGCATAAAGGACATACATACATACATACAGACAGACAGACAGACAGTCTCTTTTATATATATAGAAGACTAGCTGACCCGGCCCGACTTCGCCCAGCTCCTGGCAGGGATCTGTCTGTCTGTCTGTCTGTCTGTCTGTCTGTCTGTCTGTCTGTCTGTCTGTCTGTCTGTCTGTCTGTCTGTCTGTCTGGCAAATGGTGAATTGCTTTCTAACAGCTGTCTGTCTGTCTGTCTGTCTGTCTGTCTGTCCAGGACAGACTTCGCACAGTCCCTGATGGGGAGCATCTAATTTAGTTCAAATAAGTAGTCATATAAGTTCCCGTTCCCGACTGTCTGTCTGTCTGTCTGTCTGTCTGTCTGTCTGTCTGTCCCCTATTTCTTTAACATAAATAAATAAATATCTCAGATAATAATAATCAGCATCAAGTGCCCTGCCATTTGGCGTAGGCGTTCATGGCTCTCCACAAATCTCGGTCTTTGGTGTTCTGGATCAACTCTGCGAATGATATTCCTCAATGCCACCGTCTCAATCCATCCAGCATAATTTCTCTTGGTCTGCCTCTGCCTCTCTTCCCCTCGATCTTTCCAGTTATCACGATGTTCTCCAATACCTCTCTTTTCGTCACATGGCCGAAGAAAGCTGTTAGTCTCTTTCTTATCGTTGTATATAATGGTCTAGTTTCATGTTCTGGTTTCTGGTTCCACATAGCATTTCAGCACTCTCTTTCTTATATTCAGTGATAGTGACGTATTGCATAAGGTACTCTTCATTTTCTAAAATGCGGCTTTTGTTAGCCCTATTCTGCTCTTAATCTCTGTTGTACATCTTCCATCTGATGTTATAAATGTCCCTAAGTATGTAAAATTATCCACTTGGTTAAAAATGTTTACTTCTAATTCTGTGTCACAATTTGGTGTCAACATTTTCTGTCATATCACCGTTGCAACTGTTTTCTTGATATTAAAGGAGAGTCTTTTCTTTGCACTCTCTGTTATCACAATGTCTAACAATTGTTGTAGGTCTGTTGAATTATCCGCCACCAATATTTTATTGCCGGTCTCTCTGGCCGAGGGGTTACAACACTTTCTCCGTAATCCCGTTTATCACGCAGAGTCTCGTAAGCGGGCGAGAGCTGGCAGCTGTTGACCCCCGCTGGTGACTTGTGGGATAACAGAGCCGGCCGCTCAGAAAGCAATGGCAAACTACTGAGCGTAATCTTGCCAGGAGATCAACAGACAGCTGAAAGATGCTGCTGTTGACAGCTAAGTCCTGTAAAGGATACGAAAGAAAAAAAAAACATTATCAGCTGCATAGCGTATATTATTTATATTATAACCTCCGATTAGTATTCCTGGCGTCTCTTTTATATTACTTCGCTATATATAGGTAGAAGAGATCCGATGACAAGACAAACCCCTGTCGTACTCCTAGCTTTATCTGTTCGTAACGTCCCTCTTTATTTCCCATTTTAATTGCTGCTACTTGGTTCCAGTAAATATTCTTTATTATACTTAAATCTTTCCCATTAATGTTGATATCTTCCAACATATAATAATAAATCATGTGATTCAACTGCGCATACACTTCCCTAGTTGCTTAGAGCTTAGTTTAATTAGTTAAAAGATCGTAATAACATGATAGTAATGCCTTGATTGATAATTATGTTCAAGCATTCTGAGGAATTACAAAATATCTAAATGGAAAACACTTAGATAAGCAAAATGTAGGGTACATTTCGGGAGTCTACGTGGCGAAGTGGTCAAGCCATTTAACTCGGGCTCCGAAGGTTGTGGGTTCGATTCCGGGCCGCGAACCTTCGGTTCACGAGTGCATGTTTTAAGAGAATCCTAAGGGTCGTCGCTAAAGCTAAGGAGATCGTGTTTTGTGCCACGCTTTCCGCGCTGCGGAAAGAGACCGAGCCATATGCGATAAAAACCCAGTGCAATGAAGTCGAGCTGTCGACTTTTAAACGATCCGTACTTCTTGAGTAGGGGACATAAACAGCTTATATAGTTCCAAGGGAGAATACTTAATTTGAGAAACAATAAATAATATTATGGCGATAATAATAAAAATCAACTTCTAACGTCTATCCTTTTGCAGTATAAATTAAAAATTCAGTACATAAATAAAATATGTTAATAACAAATATAATACTTATAGATTTCTTAGAGAAAATATTTTTAATTGTTAGATACTTACATTTTAAAACCAACTATTGGGTTATAAATTTATTTCTTAAATTTTATTTGTATACTTTCAATGTATTCATCTGTGTTCACTATACCATAATTTCCCTCCTATATGGGGAAAGAACATTTTTTGACTGGTCTCCTAGGGCCACATAAAGTGTACAGGAATTTAACAACACACATCCCTCTCCTGTCTCTTCTCGTGTCTGTCTGTCTGTCTGTCTGTCTGTCTGTCTGTCTGTCTGTCTGTCTGTCTGACCGGCCCGGCATCGCCCAGAACCTGGTGGTGAGCATCTCTTTTAATTCATATAAGTAACCATATAAGCTCCCGTTCCCGTCTATCTATCTATCTATCTATCCATCTATCTATCTATCTATCTATCTATCCATCTATCTATCTATCTATCTATCTATCTATCTATCTATCTATCTATCTATCTATCTATCTATCTATCTATCTATCTATCTATCTATCTGTCTGTCTGTCTGTCTGTCTGTCTGTCTGTCTGTCTGTCTGTCTGTCTGTCTGTCTGTCTGTCTGTCTGTCTGTCTGTCTGTCTGTCTGACATGGCCAGGCTTCGCCCAGCTCCTGGTGGGGAGCATCTCATTTAATTCATATAAGTAGTCATATAAGCTCCCGTTCCCGACTATCTGTCTGTCTGTCTATCTGTCTGTCTGTCTGGCCCAGCCCGGCTTCGCTCAGCACCTGGTGGGAAGCATCTCTTTTAATTCATATAAGTAGTCATATAAGCTCCCGTTCCCGTCTATCTGTCTATCTGTCTATCTGTCTATCTATCTATCTATCTATCTATCTATCTATCTATCTATCTATCTATCTATCTATCTATCTATCTATCTATCTATCTATCTATCTATCTATCTATCTATCTATCTATCTATATATCTATCTATCTATCTATCTGTCTGTCTGTCTGTCTGTCTGTCTGTCTGTCTGTCTGTCTGTCTGTCTGTCCAGGACAGACTTCGCCCAGTCCCTGATGGGGAGCATCTAATTTAGTTCATATAAGTAGTCATATAAGTTCCCGTTCCCGACTGTCTGTCTGTCTGTCTGTCAGTCTGTCTGTCTGTCTGTCTGTCTGTCTGTCTAATAATTTATTGGTTGCAGTTAGAACAACCTTAGATAAACGAAGACCAACTTACAGAAAGCATTACAAAGAGCACTTGAAAGATCTTTACATCTTCCTCCAACAATTAACTTGGGTAAATGGAGCGGCAGCAGCAGCAGAAGAAGAAAAAGGGGGAGGAGGAAGGAGGAGGAAGAGGGAGGTAGAGGAGGGAGAAGCAGGGAGGAGCAGGAGAGAGGAGTAGGAGGGAGGAGGAGGAGGAGAGAGAAGGAGCAGGGAGAAGGAGAAGGGAGGAGGAGGAAGGAGGAGGAGGAGGGAGGAGGAGAGAGGAGGAGGAGGGAGGAGG
>OY992890.1:77890259-77979463 GCA_963921405.1 Cepaea hortensis | reverse complement strand
GTGGTGGTGGTGGTGGTGGTGGTGGTGGTGGTGGTGGTGGTGGTGGTGGTGGTGGTGGTGGTGGTGGTGGTGGTGGTGGTGGTGGTGGTGGTGGTGGTGGTGGTGGTGGTGGTGGTGGTGGTGGTGGTGGTGGTGGTGGTGGTGGTGGTGGTGGTGGTGGTGGTGGTGGTGGTGGTGGTGGTGGTGGTGGTGGTGGTGGTGGTGGTGGTGGTGGTGGTGGTGGTGGTGGTGGTGGTGGTGGTGGTGGTGGTGGTGGTGGTGGTGGTGGTGGTGGTGGTGGTGGTGGTGGTGGTGGTGGTGGTGGTGGTGGTGGTGGTGGTGGTGGTGGTGGTGGTGGTGGTGGTGGTGGTGGTGGTGGTGGTGGTGGTGGTGGTGGTGGTGGTGGTGGTGGTGGTGGTGGTGGTGGTGGTGGTGGTGGTGGTGGTGGTGGTGGTGGTGGTGGTGGTGGTGGTGGTGGTGGTGGTGGTGGTGGTGGTGGTGGTGGTGGTGGTGGTGGTGGTGGTGGTGGTGGTGGTGGTGGTGGTGGTGGTGGTGGTGGTGGTGGTGGTGGTGGTGGTGGTGGTGGTGGTGGTGGTGGTGGTGGTGGTGGTGGTGGTGGTGGTGGTGGTGGTGGTGGTGGTGGTGGTGGTGGTGGTGGTGGTGGTGGTGGTGGTGGTGGTGGTGGTGGTGGTGGTGGTGGTGGTGGTGGTGGTGGTGTATTCTGTATTCAAGCGGCGTGGGGAGGAATAATTTGCAAACCAGTGCGCGGTGGGCAGCACTGTATAGTATCATTCCATGTGATTGTACAATATCTTTGATGTCATCAATCCATTTTCTTCTTGGATATCCTCTTGGTCTCGTCGCAGATGATCTTTGATGTAAGGCCATTGATGGTAGTTGTTGGTGTTGCATTCTAACGACATGACCAAACCACTTGATCTTCTGTCTTTCAATAAATGTGGCATAAGGTGTTGATCCCACTGTCTGTCTGATAGTAGCATTTCTTACTCGGTCTCGGATTGTTAAGTTGGCAGCTCTCCTCAGACATCTCATCTCGCAGGTGTTGAATTTGCGAAAGTGTGATTTGAATGAAGTCAAAGTTTGAGATTTTTAGCAAAGGGTTGGTGTGGTGTGAATATGGTGTTTATTATCTGTCGTTTTGCGGACATGGGTATGTTTGGATGTTTCAGTAAGGGTGATAGGTGATATGTAAGTGCACTAGTTTTTTGACATCTGATTTAGATTTCTCTGCCCAATCTGCCATATTCTGTGAACATACTTCCAAGACATTTGAATTCTTTAACTTGTTTCAGAGTTGTGCTATTTATCTGTATACTTAGTGGGCCCAGCGATCTGCTAACTTGCATTACTTCGGTTTTGGCTGTGTTTATACTCATATTGCATCTGTTGCAGGTTGAACTCAGATTAGTAATATGATTTTGTAGTCTGCCCTCATCGCGTTAAAACAGGCACTGATCGTCTGCAAATAGAAGTTCATTTATTTTCTGTGGGTCAGTTGTTTCAACTGGAGTAAGGAGTTCTAAATGTTCTGAATCTGTTCTGCCAAGACTTGCTTCTTTGGAAATTCTGTCCATGTAGATATTAAATAGCAAAGGAGAGAACACACATCCCTGCCTCACTCCTGTATTGACTGTGAACATATCTGATATTCCTTCTTGTGTTCTTACTGCACTTCGGCTCGAGTGATACATGGCTATGTTGTTTTCTAGCAATTTCCCCAGTGTCCCATAGTCTTCAAGGATGGTCCATAATTTCTGTCTGTCTACTCTGTCGAAAGCCTTTTCCTGATCAACGAACACAATAATCTGCTGATCACTATATTTGATAGTTTTTTCCCCCACATATTGTCTAAGTGTAAATAGTGCATCCGTGCAAATTTTACTTTTCCGAAAACCGAATTGTACTTTGCTTAACTGTTGTTCAACTATGGGTCTAGCTCTTTGTTCCAATAGTTTTGCGTACATTTTCCCTTTATGGCTCTGGAGTGATATACCTTTGTATGTTTCGCACTCACTCATATTGCCTTTCTTTTTCCATATTGGTACTATTATTGCCTGTTGCCAATCATCCGGGACTTTTCTTTTTTCGCATGATATATTAAAAAGTCTTGTTAGCCATTTAACTGCTGTTTTCCCACAGGCCTGAATAGCTTCTGTGGTTATTCCATCTGGACCCGGTGATTTGTCTTTAGGACTTTTCTGTATAACTGTTTTGACTTCTGCAGGTATGAAATTTGGTTCTGGTTGAACATGAATTTTAGGTATAAGTTACTGATATCATGGTTGTTGTTACAACAGTGTTGGTATATCTCTTATTACTATAAATATCGTTGTTATAAATGTCGTGGTAAACCTTGTTGGCTAGTAGACCAGACCAAGCTATAGGGTATTACAAAAGGTACTTAGCTTAATTCCACCAAGTTGGGTTGCTTTGCCATAGGATTCCATATTGTTCTATAGAAATTCGCTCTTTCAATAATGTCAAGGGGAATCCCTTCATCTTTCATAGATGACCTTGACTCTCCTGATGACAAGTTACAGCAATCATGACTCTACCCCAGTGGAAGGTAAAATAAAGACCACCTTTCCCTGTATAAGATAGGTGCCAAACATATAGCCACATTCACAGAAACGAGAGAGGGGGGGGGGAGGAAAATGAAAAAAAAAAGAAAAAGGAAAGACAGAGAAACAGAGAGGGAAAAACAACTGGAGGGAAGGTGAAGGGTTTAGCACATAGGGGCAGGCTAGTTCAACCCGGTCCTGTTGACTGCCAAGTCCCCAACAGTCTGATATGATCTTCGCCTCTCATATCTGCACGATATGCCCCCTTCACCCTTGTGCTGTGCAGGCGGATCATCCTCGTGTTCGCAAGGCCCAGTCGCCTCGACTATCTGGCTGGCCAACAGCAATACTGACACCATGTCACAGTCCTGACATTGTCTCTCCTCTCTAGTGTAAATGGTTGCATAATATCAAATCATATGCATGTCGTATATTTATATTTATAGAGAAGATTATTATTAATCACCCCATACATTAATGCATACATAAGAAACATATTCTCCTTGTAATACATCAAGAGATTATACATTATATTTCTGAAAATATCATTCGTAAAGAAATCAGAAGTGATATCACAAAAAAGTATCATCCATACAGACATTATGAGTGATAGTTCAAACCAAGAATCTTAGTAGCAGCTCTCTCAAACATCATGAGCTACACATAACGATTCTGAGTAAAGGGGTAGTTCACCCCTCGGGATGTACATAGACCAACAAAGAAATATATTTTCAAAGTCAGAGAAAAATCACCTATCATCTGAGAATCTCTCAAGATCTTCACCAAGAAATCCCTGCTATAGATTCTGATCCTTTATATTATATTTACTAGTCTAAGGCTATTCACTATAATCTCCAACTTACCAATGTCTTCGAGAATTAAAAACTGCAACATGTCCTGGACCAAACCACATGTCCTTCACTGATGAAGCATTCCGGCCATTTGCACCCATATATTGGGATTTCCTGAGCTCCATCATTTGTCCCGAGCTCATCACATCAACATAAATTGTTACTATGAAACCTTTTCCCCGCACCAATGAAAACAGCTGTTGAGCTCAGCCTCGCGGTGGGAAAGATGGCGTCACTCTGGTGGTGGTAGGTGCCGATTGTTCCGGGAATTGTGGAGGAGGAGGGGGGGAGGTAATTTTGTAGTTGCCTGTCCCTTCCTTGCGCAGTTGTTAATTCTCAACCGTGTGGGCGAATTCTATTTTTAGGTGTTGTCAATCTCAAAACGTCGTGATTCTAGTGTGCCAGTCTCCAGAAGGGCAGGGGGGAGGTGGTTTAGTGTTACTTTTAAGAACTCGGGAGTGTCCTGCTTCGAGTATCTTTCAACATTGAAACGGTCTTTCTCTCTGTATTCCTGTTGGGTTTCTGAATTTATCAGGAACTGGACATAGAAATGACACACCAACATTGCCATGTGGTCAAGCCATCCAGATATGTACTTCTCTGCCTTCCCTTTGTTCTTCTCCGCACAATATTGCCAGTTTTCACCATGTCCTCTAGTTTACTTCTTCTTATAACGTACCCAAAGTAATGTGACTGTCTCCGTCTAATTTCTCTAATCAGTTTGCGATTGTCATGTGCTTCTTGTAGGACTTTCTCAATGTTTTTCTGTTTGTCCATGGTATTCTTTGCATTTTCCACATAAACCACATTTTCCCGGTAGATGAGTTTCAGCTTGTCTGCTCAACGTACACGTTACACATCCATACAAAAGTACAGTTCTATGTAGCATTTCAACACTCTTTTTCTCGTTGCATTTTACATATTTTTACTAGTCAGTATATTTTCCATTTTGCAAAAGACTACCTATTCCATAGCGATTGTCGTTATAATCTTTTCAAGGCATCTCCCATCAGATGTTAATACTATTCCGAGATAGGTGTACCGATTCACATGTTTAAGAATATTCCCATTTATCCTTATATTACATTATGGTATTCTTCTTAGGCCGGTCTCCCTGGTCTAGAATTAACACGACTTTCTCCGTAATCCCGTATACTCTCGTGAGTAACGTGACGTTGCGCGAGAATCGGTAGTGGTTGTCTCCTCGTCGGTAACTAACGGGGTATGTGAGCCGGTCGCTCAGAAATTAATGGCAAACTACTGAGTGTAAACTTGCCAAGAAATCAACAATCAGCTGAAAGATACTGATATTGACAGCGATGTCCTGTAAAGGATATGCGAACAACAACAACAAAAAAAAATTCTTCTTTGACACGGCCACAATCTTTGTCTTAGAATTTAATTCTTATCCTAGTTGTTCACTGAGTACAATAACAGTGTATACTAAATGCTGTAAATCCTGTCATTATCTATAATCAATGCTGTATCACCCGCATTTCTAATGTTATTGATGTTACGTCACCCAATGGTGATTCCTAATATCTTCTAAATTTCTAAAAATATGTTCACTATATAGTGAAAAAAGATTTAGCGTTATTACACATCTATGACACTATCCAGTGCCGTCCACCGGGCGCTGGAACGCAAATTATTCCTCCCCACGACGCTTGACGGCAGAAGTGGAAGATGATGATGATGATGATGATGACACATCTATGTTTCTCACCTCTCTTATTAGGTTGATATTGACCTACTTCATTATCAATCTTTATGGTGGCTTGTTGTTTCCAATATATGGTTTTTACAAGTCTAAGGTCTTTCCAATCAATTTGTAGATCTGGAAGCATCTATAGAAAATAGACACTCTCATCTGCAAGAGATGAATGAGCGGGGCAGCAGCGAAAGTTAGAAACATGGCAAATATTTAGATTTAAAATTGACGAAAGAGTGGGGGGAAAAGAGACGATTCGGCGGAATGCGGGAAAAAAAGGGTTAAGGAGAAGGAGGGCTGTGGCAACGACCAGCGAAGCGGCAAAATTCAGAGGATTGCTGCTTGCTAAAAATTAACATGTATAATGGTTAGCACCACATCTAACGAGACACCAGGGGACAGTATCCCAAATGGAACGCAGGAAGTTATACATTTTATGATCAAAACTTGACCAGCAAGCTATAATCTCTGACAGTATAGACAGAAACGCCGATATTTTATCTGCTACGTTTAGGGAGAAATTATAGGAACACGGGCGGCCGTTAATTTGTTGACAATCTTTTTACCGACAGTTAACGCAATATTAGCAACAAAAAAAAATTAACTTACCGCCGCATATACGGACACAAGTTACCAATAACACAATTGGAATTATTGGGTAGTAAATAACATTAATTAGCTGGAGTCCGTGGCTAAGGACTTATGGACGCGATTCGTGAGCCCGCTTACCTGCGTTCGAAACACAGCTGCGACCGATTTGGCATACGAAACGGAGTTGCTCTGGGTTTTAATGTGTTGGTATGGGAGCCGGTAGTTCAGAAAGCAATGACAACCTACTGAACATGAACTTGTCAAGACATCAACAACAGCAGTGCTGGTGTTGACAGTGATGTCCTGTAAATAGGACATGAAAAAAATGACATTAATAGTGGCTTTAAAATAAAACAAAAATGATGGAAGGTGTGATTCCCCGGAGAAGAGGCATGGCTATACCAGCACAAAGGGGGACACAGGACGTTGCAGTCAGACACCTATGGCATGACTCGTTAGACGGTGATGTATACTAATTAACATTTACACAGATGAGTCGGTCGTCCGACATGTGAGAAGCTCATAGGCATTTACTGCTCAGGCCCGAGGGAAAATTGTGAAGGAGAACTTCAGTGCTTTTGGTGAGACGACAAGTAGCCTGACTAAGGAAGTCATGGCAGTAAGTAAACTAATAACATACAAGTAGCCTGACTAAGGAAGTCATGGCAGTAAGTAAACTAATAACATGGCTTGAGACAGACATTCACTAGGGCATGTTTACTTAGCGACTCAATGAGCATGCTCAAGTGGATAGAGATGGGGTGGATCCGAAGGGAGTGGTTGCTGTCTCTGGAGCGGTCTCGGCTGGCAAAGATTAGTTTCATCTTCGTGCCAGGGCATGCGGGGAATATAAGGAAATGAGCAGGCTGACAAGCTCGCAGATAAGGCTACTATGGATGGCGGACGCGCCATGGACCAGGCTGACATTGTGAATGCTTTACAAGAAGTAAGACTTTTGCGAGAACCAGGTGATGACTGTGAATCTGCAACCATGTCCAGACTGCGAGAACAGCAAATTAAAAGAGGTGTGGCCAAACAAGAACACTACACAGGAAGATAAAGAAGATTGATAAACCAACACAGAACAGGTGTTGTTAGCCGCTACACGCTGCGGGATTTGCTGAGGAGAGGATCCGAGCACTTATAGACTGAATGATTCGATGGGCAGTAAGTATGATCTGTCGACTGACTAACTAAGTAACTAAGTAACTAACTAACTAACTAACTAACTAACTAACTAACTAACTAACTAACTAACTGACTAACTGACTGACTGACTGACTGACTGACTGACTGACTGACTGACTGACTAACTAACAAACTAACTAACTAACTATCTAACTGACGAACTGACGAACTGACTAGCTGACTGACTGACTGACTGACTAACTAACTAACTGACCTATGGCATGAGGGTGCAGGAGCAATGGCAAGAGATCTAGAGACTTTACGATACGCCGCGAGGAGATCAACGTTCTGCAAAGGACCTGCTACATGAAGAGAAGGGAATAAATACGAAAGGTCAACTTCACTGCACCGGGTCTTATCCCAAATGGTTTGGTCTCATTCTGAATGGTGTCTGTCGAAAGCGTCGCACAATACACGAATTCAGTATCTCCAGCGACGACAGCCACGATAAATGCGTGAGATCGACTTCATTGCACCGGGTCTAAGCCCATATAGTTTGGTCTCTTCCCGAATGGGGGACTGTCGACCTCGTCACATAATACACTAATTCGGTATGTCCAGCGAAATTCCCCCCCCCCCCTCCCCGAATGACAGGGTCCGGAATCGAACCCACAACCTTTGGAACGCAAGTGAGGCAGTTTAACCACTTCGCCATGGAGACTCCCATCTACTACGTGAGGATGGGTGAATGGCATTGCTGTGTCAAATGATGCACGTGCTGCACTTTGACCCTGTTTCAACTGGGTTGTATTATATATATTATATATATATATATTTGCGTTGGCTTGCTTTGAACATGTTGATACATGTGTTACTACTTTTAGTGTACTGGGTTGATTTTTGCGTGTGGATTAGCTTTCACTTTTACTAGTGTCACTCGCCATCAGACAGGCACACCCACTCCGACTTCTGAGCTACGTGTAATTTACGTCCCCAAGGCAAGGACGAGAAATCAACATTTTAGTCCAACTAATCGGTGTGGGGGGTTGAACCCGCTACCTCGACATCAACACACCGGAAATTTAAGGCGATGTGCGGCAGTAAAAACATCGACTTTTGGTCAACTTGGCTATTTTTGGAATAGTTCATTTTTAGACACCTTATCATGTCTTCTATCAGATTCTGTACTTGTTTTTGTTTAAAAACTGTTATTTTTATGCAATATTCATAATTTACTGAACCCACCCTCTGTGTCAAATTGTCTAATTATTGAAAATTGTTGTGAAATTGACGGTTTTCAAATCCTAACAACGATATCTCAGGAAAATACGACACGCACGTGTAAGGTATCCCTGGAAAGGTCGTGATCTTCCGTAACTGTTCGTAAAACTACGAGTTTGTCTAATCGGAAGCTCTTCTGTGTACATCGGGTTTATTCGTGTCTATCATCTTCCGGAAACTTCCATATATGGAACATCGTAAGCAATCCGCGTTCGCCGATGGCTGAAATTGATCACGTGGGTTTCCAAAATGGCGGCTTTGTGTTGTTTACACCTGGCGACGTGCTGAAAGTTCATTGTTGACGACAGACTGACACGCATTGAAATATGCCTCGTTCTAAGAAATTTAACATAAAGTCATCTACTCAACGTAAGTAATCCCTCAGACTACACCTCGCAAATGCTCGTAAGCAGCGAAAAGCCTATCAGAACGTCGTAAACGATTCTGACGATCAAATGATCAGACAATTCTGAAACTACTGAAGCGACCCAGCTAAAGAAAGTGCACATGCCACTTATTCCAAATCCAAGTGTTTTGACAGTGAATCTGAATGAATCAGTGCTATCGTGTTCTTCTCAAAATTGTGGAAGTGATTCTTTTATTACCCGAAGCCAATTTAAAAGAGATACGTATAAATACACAACATCCACTAGCAGCATGTATGATTCTGGTGACGACAATGGATATCAAAAACGGGAACACAGAGCAATAGTTGATTGTTCAGAAATTGAGGCAATAATCAAATTGTTATGTTGTCCAGTTTGTAAAAATGATAGTCTTATTTTGAAAACTGACAGCAAGAAAGCCAAGGGATTAGCTGTGTATGCAGAGGTTTACTGCTCTTGTTGTGAAGAAGTGGTGTGTTGAAGATACCTATCTGCAAGAAGTAATGATGGGGATAGATCTTTTGCTGTCAACAGCCAGTCAGTATATTCAGCATTAGTCTGTGGGATGGGTGCAACGACATTCAACAATTTTTGTGAAAACATGAACCTGCAAGGCTTCATCACAAAACATTTCACAGCAAAGCGAATAAACTATATTCAGAGATAGAAGATCTGGAGGACACTGTTTTTTCTCAAACCGTAAAGTATGTTCGACAGGCTCATGCACAACTGTCAGGCATAACTCTACATGACAATGATGTGCTAGATATTAGTGTCAGCTTTGATGGCACTTGGCTGACTAGAGGCCACACATCCCACATTGGAGTTGGCTGTGCAGTGGATGTTCTTACAGGACTTTGCATAGATGCCCATGTTATGTCCACATTTTGCCAGGTGTGTGAAATCACTGGTAAGACACTTTCCAGGGACAAACCAGATGAATTTGCAGTATGGAAGGCAGAACATCTTCTAAACTGTGACAACAATTTCACAGGATCTGCTGGAATGATGGAGGTGGAGGCTGCAAGGGTGCTGTGGCGATGGTCTGTGGCCCGTCATAAACTTCGCTACACGTCAATACTTTCTGATGGTGACACCAAAACATTTGCGGAACTTACCAAGATCAAACCATATGGGGATGACATTCAGATAGACAAAGAGGAGTGTATCAACCATGTCAGTAAACGCCTTGGAACAGCACTGCGCAAACTAAACTAAACTACTTAGTAGATGTGTGTCAGGATAAACTCAGAATTCAAATGAGTGTTTACACAGCTTGATATGGGCTCGATGCACTAAAGACAACTTTGCCTCTCGCAAGTGCGTTCAGTTTGCAGTTGTAACTACAGCAAGAGAGTTCAACTTTGGAGCTGCTGCTGCCCAAGACACTGCCCAGTTTTATGGACCTTCTACAGGCCTGCATATGCAGAGACTAGGAACATTTAGGATGCAGAAGCAAGTAAGAAATAGTCTGAAGTACAAGAAGGACAAACAAACTAAAAGACGCGACACTGTACGAGCGGCCAAACTGAAGAGACAAGGCGAGCTGCATGCTCTGGAGGGAGGTCCTGCATATTCAGCAGGACAATTTTAACACTCAAGATACAGTTTTACACTTTTTTTCTCTGTAAAAGAGTGCATTAGTAATAAAAACAAAAAAATAATTAGTTTTTCCCCGTTTTCTCATTTCGCCAGTTTTTTATACATAAGTACAATTGTTTTAAAAACTATTCGTTAGATTTCACTCAAACTTTGCAGAGATATTCTTTATTATATCACTTACATTGTGAGTAGATTAATCTTGAAAATTACATTTTAGTTTTTGTGCTACACTAAAAAAAAAAAAATGTCATGAAAAATGTCATTACCATTTTCACATTTTGAAAAAAAAAACTGCAAAGAGATATCATTAGAATTTTCTACTAAACTTGTAAAGGGTCTATTTACTTACACATAAAACAAAGAATTTAGCCTGTACATTAAAAAATAAATGTTTTATGGGTATGTTAAGAAATTCAATATGGCCGCTGTTTATCTTGGTTTCCATAGCAACTGTTAAGTGCAAAGTCAATTTGACAATATTTTATCGACTAGCAGTCTTTAATATCAAACCCTTTACCATAAAAGAACATAGAAATTAAGTATTATGGAATTAAATTTTTTAAGGTTAGCATTGCCTTAAGAGCGAGCGCTTTTATCCCTTGGGCCATATAATGCATTTCTTTTTTTTTATTGAAGGTATATCATGTTTTTTTCTCCGTAATCCCGTTTATCCACGTAGTGTAACGCAGCGCGCGAGAATTGGTAGCGGTTTTCGCCACGTTGGTGAATTACGGGATAAGTGAGCTGGCCGCTCAGAAAGCAGTGGTAAACCACTGAGCGTAATCTTGCCAAGAAATCAACAACAGCGGTAAAATGCTGGTGTTGACAGCGATGTCCTGTAAAGGATATGCGAATAAAAAAATATTTTTAACCCATCCGGATTGTCTTCATCAAGTGTTGCAAGTCCTTTGCAAGTCGTCGCTCCCGGCGTATATAACGTGTCTGCAATGACCTGTGTCCATCTTCGTGCTGGTCGACCAGTGCCTCGTCTTTCAGGAACCGTGCCTTACATCATTGTTCTTTCCAAGCCAATGTGACATTTAATATGACCAACGTATTTCCAAGCCAATTCGACATTTAACATGACCAACATATTTCCAAGCCAGTACGACATTTAATATGACTAACGTATTTCCAAGCCAATGTGACATTTAATGTGACCAAAGTATTCCCAAGCCAATGTGACATTTAATGTGACCAAAGTATTTCCAAACCAATGTGACATTTAATATGACCAACGTATTTCCAAGCCAATTCGACATTTAACATGACCAACATATTTCCAAGCCAATACGACATTTAATATGACTAACGTATTTCCAAGCCAATGTGACATTTAATGTGACCAAAGTATTCCCAAGCCAATGTGACATTTAATGTGACCAAAGTATTCCCAAGCCAATGTGACATTTAATATGACCAACGTATTTCCAAACCAATGTGACATTTAATATGACCAACGTATGTCAATTCCCTAGTCACGATAATGTTAATGAGCCAGTTTTCTTCGATGTTCACGTCTTGTAGAATTTCAGAATTGTACGAGAGTGAGTCAATAAGTAAGTCACATCCCCCCCCCCCCGAGTTTCCATCCTGTTTCAGGGTATTGCGGTCAACACCAGCATATTTCAGCTGTATGTTGATTCCTAGGTTAGATTACGCTCATCAGCACGCCATGACTTTCTGAGCGACTGGCTCCATACTCTCGTAGGTCACTGGCGCGACTCGAACCGCTTCCAATTCTTGTGCGCTCACGTTAACCACGAGAGTATTCGTTCACCTGAAATATGTTTATAACTGCAATGTTGTCTCTTGTATGAATCTAACAATCTTTTTTAGTTCACTCAGCGGTCCATAGAGTTTATCTTCCACTGTTGTCTCTCTAGGCCAGAAGGTTGCCTGGATATGTTATAGTTTGGGCAATCCTGGAGTATGTGCTCTGCTGTCTGCGACGCCAATCCACATGTGCACATGGCTGAGTCACCAATCTTGAATTTTGTATACATGTGGTTGCGTAATCTATTGTGTCCTGTTCTGAGGCGCAGACTATTAATAATGCAGTTACTCAAGTAGGCCGGCTCTGTAGTGCGGGAATTATGGACCCAATTCGTAATCTCGCATCCCGCGTTCGAAAAACAGCTGCGGGGCATCTGGAAGCAGACCACCTTGCGCTGATTTTCATACAATGTTATGAGTGCTGGTTGTTTAGAAAGCAATGACAAAGTACTTAACGTAAACTTGCCAATAAATCACAAACAGCCAAAAGGTGCTGGGGTCGATTACGACGTCCTGTAAAATGATACGCAACTTACTTAAGTAATCTCGGTCTCTCAATGCAGAACAGCAATCTCGTGTTCTCCATCGGGCCAATTCCTCTCCCAATTTGATGTCATCACGATGTAGGTAGCTGTGGAAGCGTAGTGTCTAGACGTGTGTCTGTCAGCCCGATGATCTTGGATTGGAATCCACATCCAGGAGGATGTTCAAAATGGGCTTGGGTTTCCAGGTCGATCTAGCCTAAAATGGATACCAGGAAATGTGAAGTAACGGCGAGCCTCGTTATGTTGACCACGCCACTCCTGGAGTGCCGATTGGTCAATACAAAAATGGATCGATCACCATATACCTAGTGTGCCTAAGGCGTGAAAAGGGGGACTTTTACTTTATATGCCATGGTCATCATCATCATGTGCCTTGCCAGTAAGCGTGGGCGGTCATGTTTAGCCATCGTACACGACCACCAGAGTCGTGGATCAGCTCCGTGCTCCTGTCCCGACTGTGATATGAAAAGTAAATTTTGAACAGGGAAGATAGATATCCCTATCAACTAAGACCGACGACTAAAGAAATCTTGAATTGGCTCGTGAGATTCCATTGGGGTGGAGACGGGTCGTAAGGTAAGGTATTAATAGATATAAAACAGGTTTTCACGTAGAGGGCTTTGAGAGCCAAGAAAGTCACCTCACTTCAGAGATGAGCAAACTCACGCTTTGGTACCTGAAGGCGTATTGTCTTCTCGCCACACTCTGCTCTAAAAAGCTGATATTTCATTTTATAATAGTATCAAAATTAACAAAATAAACAAAGACACAACTCTCCATGAAAAGAGAATAACTCTTACATACAAATTATAGTATTATAATGGGATAACAGGGGGCCGCTGGTGTTCAACTGGCATGACATTTTACACAACTCAAAAATAATACATAAATAAATACCACGAGAGAATCACTAAATATCTCTACGAAGTACAAGGAGGCCCCGCTTTACATTGCTTCGGTTTACGTCATTTCGCTATATCCTCGTTGTCACAATAGGACTTAACTTCACTTTACATTGCTACGTTCCGCCATAACGTCGTCACCTGTGTTGCTATGCTGTGTTAACGTCGCCATTTTACATGTTGTGCAGTGCGTTTTCCCAGGATTTTATCGTGTAATCACCCATAGTTATGAGTTCAAAGCGCACAGTAAGTGTTGATAGTGTGTCTGGTTGTAAGAGAACTAGGAAAAGTGTTATAATGTTATTCTTTAGGTGAAGTTAATTGTGTTACGTCATTTTGAGGCTTGCGATCGGGCTGTTGATATAGGTAATGTCCATGGTTTACCTCCAACTACGGTAACGACAATTCTTGCACGTGCTGACAAAACAAAGAGGATACTAAAAAAGTAACACCTCTGAGTGCTTCCAAGATCCCTCGAACCAGAAGTACTCTTATGGAGAACATGGAAGCACCATTGGTTGCGTAAATTGAAGACCAGAATAAACGAAATAGGCATGTGAGATAGATGGTTATCCAAGTAAAAGCAAATTCTCTCTATGAAGATCTAGCTAAGAAAGCGGATGGGAGCAGTAGTAGTAGTGCTGATGATAGTATTGGAGCGAGTCATGGTTTTAATGCCTCTACGTCCCAATAACTCTACTACTCGCCCTCCAACCCACATATATTTAGCCAATAAATATCAACAACCACCAAAATAAACAGTTCATAATACACCGTATTTCATTTAATTCTATGGGAAATAGTGCTTCGCTATATGTCGTTTCACTTAAAGTCGCGTTTTCCAAGAACATAACCCCGACGTTAACTGCGACCTCCTTGTATTAAACTCTGTTCCGGTGTCCTCACATGAGAGTAATAAAGTAACACTGTTACTACACTCCTGAGTTGCTGTACTCTTCCTAAGTTCACAGAACATATAAGACTACAAGTTTATGAGATCACCACACATCTATTTAAATAAAGTCCATGCGGTTAGCACACGTCTACAAATGTCCATGATGCTACAAACACTTTTACAAATGTAAGTGAAGCTATCACACTTTCTAAATAAGTCCATGGTGGTAATATATATATAAGACTATGAAATTCGGACACTTTATATCGTCGCCGCCGCCGCCGCCGCCGCCGCCGCCGCCGCCGCCGCCGCCGCGAATACAGAAGTGACTTCTTGAATACAGAAGTGGGTGGTGGTGGTGGTGGTGGTGGTGGTGGTGGTGGTGGTGGTGGTGGTGGTGGTGGTGGTGGTGGTGGTGGTGGTGGTGGTGGTGGTGGTGGTGGTGGTGGTGGTGGTGGTGGTGGTGGTGGTGGTGGTGGTGGTGGTGGTGGTGGTGGTGGTGGTGGTGGTGGTGGTGGTGGTGGTGGTGGTGGTGGTGGTGGTGGTGGTGGTGGTGGTGGTGGTGGTGGTGGTGGTGGTGGTGGTGGTGGTGGTGGTGGTGGTGGTGGTGGTGGTGGTGGTGGTGGTGGTGGTGGTGGTGGTGGTGGTGGTGGTGGTGGTGGTGGTGGTGGTGGTGGTGGTGGTGGTGGTGGTGGTGGTGGTGGTGGTGGTGGTGGTGGTGGTGGTGGTGGTGGTGGTGGTGGTGGTGGTGGTGGTGGTGGTGGTGGTGGTGGTGGTGGTGGTGGTGGTGGTGGTGGTGGTGGTGGTGGTGGTGGTGGTGGTGGTGGTGGTGGTGGTGGTGGTGGTGGTGGTGGTGGTGGTGGTGGTGGTGGTGGTGGTGGTGGTGGTGGTGGTGGTGGTGGTGGTGGTGGTGGTGGTGGTGGTGGTGGTGGTGGTGGTGGTGGTGGTGGTGGTGGTGGTGGTGGTGGTGGTGGTGGTGGTGGTGGTGGTGGTGGTGGTGGTGGTGGTGGTGGTGGTGGTGGTGGTGGTGGTGGTGGTGGTGGTGGTGGTGGTGGTGGTGGTGGTGGTGGTGGTGGTGGTGGTGGTGGTGGTGGTGGTGGTGGTGGTGGTGGTGGTGGTGGTGGTGGTGGTGGTGGTGGTGGTGGTGGTGGTGGTGGTGGTGGTGGTGGTGGTGGTGGTGGTGGTGGTGGTGGTGGTGGTGGTGGTGGTGGTGGTGGTGGTGGTGGTGGTGGTGGTGGTGGTGGTGGTGGTGGTGGTGGTGGTGGTGGTGGTGGTGGTGGTGGTGGTGGTGGTGGTGGTGGTGGTGGTGGTGGTGGTGGTGGTGGTGGTGGTGGTGGTGGTGGTGGTGGTGGTGGTGGTGGTGGTGGTGGTGGTGGTGGTGGTGGTGGTGGTGGTGGTGGTGGTGGTGGTGGTGGTGGTGGTGGTGGTGGTGGTGGTGGTGGTGGTGGTGGTGGTGGTGGTGGTGGTGGTGGTGGTGGTGGTGGTGGTGGTGGTGGTGGTGGTGGTGGTGGTGGTGGTGGTGGTGGTGGTGGTGGTGGTGGTGGTGGTGGTGGTGGTGGTGGTGGTGGTGGTGGTGGTGGTGGTGGTGGTGGTGGTGGTGGTGGTGGTGGTGGTGGTGGTGGTGGTGGTGGTGGTGGTGGTGGTGGTGGTGGTGGTGGTGGTGGTGGTGGTGGTGGTGGTGGTGGTGGTGGTGGTGGTGGTGGTGGTGGTGGTGGTGGTGGTGGTGGTGGTGGTGGTGGTGGTGGTGGTGGTGGTGGTGGTGGTGGTGGTGGTGGTGGTGGTGGTGGTGGTGGTGGTGGTGGTGGTGGTGGTGGTGGTGGTGGTGGTGGTGGTGGTGGTGGTGGTGGTGGTGGTGGTGGTGGTGGTGGTGGTGGTGGTGGTGGTGGTGGTGGTGGTGGTGGTGGTGGTGGTGGTGGTGGTGGTGGTGGTGGTGGTGGTGGTGGTGGTGGTGGTGGTGGTGGTGGTGGTGGTGGTGGTGGTGGTGGTGGTGGTGGTGGTGGTGGTGGTGGTGGTGGTGGTGGTGGTGGTGGTGGTGGTGGTGGTGGTGGTGGTGGTGGTGGTGGTGGTGGTGGTGGTGGTGGTGGTGGTGGTGGTGGTGGTGGTGGTGGTGGTGGTGGTGGTGGTGGTGGTGGTGGTGGTGGTGGTGGTGGTGGTGGTGGTGGTGGTGGTGTATTCTGTATTCAAGCGGCGTGGGGAGGAATAATTTGCAAACCAGTGCGCGGTGGGCAGCACTGTATAGTATCATTCCATGTGATTGTACAATATCTTTGATGTCATCAATCCATTTTCTTCTTGGATATCCTCTTGGTCTCGTCGCAGATGATCTTTGATGTAAGGCCATTGATGGTAGTTGTTGGTGTTGCATTCTAACGACATGACCAAACCACTTGATCTTCTGTCTTTCAATAAATGTGGCATAAGGTGTTGATCCCACTGTCTGTCTGATAGTAGCATTTCTTACTCGGTCTCGGATTGTTAAGTTGGCAGCTCTCCTCAGACATCTCATCTCGCAGGTGTTGAATTTGCGAAAGTGTGATTTGAATGAAGTCAAAGTTTGAGATTTTTAGCAAAGGGTTGGTGTGGTGTGAATATGGTGTTTATTATCTGTCGTTTTGCGGACATGGGTATGTTTGGATGTTTCAGTAAGGGTGATAGGTGATATGTAAGTGCACTAGTTTTTTGACATCTGATTTAGATTTCTCTGCCCAATCTGCCATATTCTGTGAACATACTTCCAAGACATTTGAATTCTTTAACTTGTTTCAGAGTTGTGCTATTTATCTGTATACTTAGTGGGCCCAGCGATCTGCTAACTTGCATTACTTCGGTTTTGGCTGTGTTTATACTCATATTGCATCTGTTGCAGGTTGAACTCAGATTAGTAATATGATTTTGTAGTCTGCCCTCATCGCGTTAAAACAGGCACTGATCGTCTGCAAATAGAAGTTCATTTATTTTCTGTGGGTCAGTTGTTTCAACTGGAGTAAGGAGTTCTAAATGTTCTGAATCTGTTCTGCCAAGACTTGCTTCTTTGGAAATTCTGTCCATGTAGATATTAAATAGCAAAGGAGAGAACACACATCCCTGCCTCACTCCTGTATTGACTGTGAACATATCTGATATTCCTTCTTGTGTTCTTACTGCACTTCGGCTCGAGTGATACATGGCTATGTTGTTTTCTAGCAATTTCCCCAGTGTCCCATAGTCTTCAAGGATGGTCCATAATTTCTGTCTGTCTACTCTGTCGAAAGCCTTTTCCTGATCAACGAACACAATAATCTGCTGATCACTATATTTGATAGTTTTTTCCCCCACATATTGTCTAAGTGTAAATAGTGCATCCGTGCAAATTTTACTTTTCCGAAAACCGAATTGTACTTTGCTTAACTGTTGTTCAACTATGGGTCTAGCTCTTTGTTCCAATAGTTTTGCGTACATTTTCCCTTTATGGCTCTGGAGTGATATACCTTTGTATGTTTCGCACTCACTCATATTGCCTTTCTTTTTCCATATTGGTACTATTATTGCCTGTTGCCAATCATCCGGGACTTTTCTTTTTTCGCATGATATATTAAAAAGTCTTGTTAGCCATTTAACTGCTGTTTTCCCACAGGCCTGAATAGCTTCTGTGGTTATTCCATCTGGACCCGGTGATTTGTCTTTAGGACTTTTCTGTATAACTGTTTTGACTTCTGCAGGTATGAAATTTGGTTCTGGTTGAACATGAATTTTAGGTATAAGTTACTGATATCATGGTTGTTGTTACAACAGTGTTGGTATATCTCTTATTACTATAAATATCGTTGTTATAAATGTCGTGGTAAACCTTGTTGGCTAGTAGACCAGACCAAGCTATAGGGTATTACAAAAGGTACTTAGCTTAATTCCACCAAGTTGGGTTGCTTTGCCATAGGATTCCATATTGTTCTATAGAAATTCGCTCTTTCAATAATGTCAAGGGGAATCCCTTCATCTTTCATAGATGACCTTGACTCTCCTGATGACAAGTTACAGCAATCATGACTCTACCCCAGTGGAAGGTAAAATAAAGACCACCTTTCCCTGTATAAGATAGGTGCCAAACATATAGCCACATTCACAGAAACGAGAGAGGGGGGGGGGAGGAAAATGAAAAAAAAAAGAAAAAGGAAAGACAGAGAAACAGAGAGGGAAAAACAACTGGAGGGAAGGTGAAGGGTTTAGCACATAGGGGCAGGCTAGTTCAACCCGGTCCTGTTGACTGCCAAGTCCCCAACAGTCTGATATGATCTTCGCCTCTCATATCTGCACGATATGCCCCCTTCACCCTTGTGCTGTGCAGGCGGATCATCCTCGTGTTCGCAAGGCCCAGTCGCCTCGACTATCTGGCTGGCCAACAGCAATACTGACACCATGTCACAGTCCTGACATTGTCTCTCCTCTCTAGTGTAAATGGTTGCATAATATCAAATCATATGCATGTCGTATATTTATATTTATAGAGAAGATTATTATTAATCACCCCATACATTAATGCATACATAAGAAACATATTCTCCTTGTAATACATCAAGAGATTATACATTATATTTCTGAAAATATCATTCGTAAAGAAATCAGAAGTGATATCACAAAAAAGTATCATCCATACAGACATTATGAGTGATAGTTCAAACCAAGAATCTTAGTAGCAGCTCTCTCAAACATCATGAGCTACACATAACGATTCTGAGTAAAGGGGTAGTTCACCCCTCGGGATGTACATAGACCAACAAAGAAATATATTTTCAAAGTCAGAGAAAAATCACCTATCATCTGAGAATCTCTCAAGATCTTCACCAAGAAATCCCTGCTATAGATTCTGATCCTTTATATTATATTTACTAGTCTAAGGCTATTCACTATAATCTCCAACTTACCAATGTCTTCGAGAATTAAAAACTGCAACATGTCCTGGACCAAACCACATGTCCTTCACTGATGAAGCATTCCGGCCATTTGCACCCATATATTGGGATTTCCTGAGCTCCATCATTTGTCCCGAGCTCATCACATCAACATAAATTGTTACTATGAAACCTTTTCCCCGCACCAATGAAAACAGCTGTTGAGCTCAGCCTCGCGGTGGGAAAGATGGCGTCACTCTGGTGGTGGTAGGTGCCGATTGTTCCGGGAATTGTGGAGGAGGAGGGGGGGAGGTAATTTTGTAGTTGCCTGTCCCTTCCTTGCGCAGTTGTTAATTCTCAACCGTGTGGGCGAATTCTATTTTTAGGTGTTGTCAATCTCAAAACGTCGTGATTCTAGTGTGCCAGTCTCCAGAAGGGCAGGGGGGAGGTGGTTTAGTGTTACTTTTAAGAACTCGGGAGTGTCCTGCTTCGAGTATCTTTCAACATTGAAACGGTCTTTCTCTCTGTATTCCTGTTGGGTTTCTGAATTTATCAGGAACTGGACATAGAAATGACACACCAACATTGCCATGTGGTCAAGCCATCCAGATATGTACTTCTCTGCCTTCCCTTTGTTCTTCTCCGCACAATATTGCCAGTTTTCACCATGTCCTCTAGTTTACTTCTTCTTATAACGTACCCAAAGTAATGTGACTGTCTCCGTCTAATTTCTCTAATCAGTTTGCGATTGTCATGTGCTTCTTGTAGGACTTTCTCAATGTTTTTCTGTTTGTCCATGGTATTCTTTGCATTTTCCACATAAACCACATTTTCCCGGTAGATGAGTTTCAGCTTGTCTGCTCAACGTACACGTTACACATCCATACAAAAGTACAGTTCTATGTAGCATTTCAACACTCTTTTTCTCGTTGCATTTTACATATTTTTACTAGTCAGTATATTTTCCATTTTGCAAAAGACTACCTATTCCATAGCGATTGTCGTTATAATCTTTTCAAGGCATCTCCCATCAGATGTTAATACTATTCCGAGATAGGTGTACCGATTCACATGTTTAAGAATATTCCCATTTATCCTTATATTACATTATGGTATTCTTCTTAGGCCGGTCTCCCTGGTCTAGAATTAACACGACTTTCTCCGTAATCCCGTATACTCTCGTGAGTAACGTGACGTTGCGCGAGAATCGGTAGTGGTTGTCTCCTCGTCGGTAACTAACGGGGTATGTGAGCCGGTCGCTCAGAAATTAATGGCAAACTACTGAGTGTAAACTTGCCAAGAAATCAACAATCAGCTGAAAGATACTGATATTGACAGCGATGTCCTGTAAAGGATATGCGAACAACAACAACAAAAAAAAATTCTTCTTTGACACGGCCACAATCTTTGTCTTAGAATTTAATTCTTATCCTAGTTGTTCACTGAGTACAATAACAGTGTATACTAAATGCTGTAAATCCTGTCATTATCTATAATCAATGCTGTATCACCCGCATTTCTAATGTTATTGATGTTACGTCACCCAATGGTGATTCCTAATATCTTCTAAATTTCTAAAAATATGTTCACTATATAGTGAAAAAAGATTTAGCGTTATTACACATCTATGACACTATCCAGTGCCGTCCACCGGGCGCTGGAACGCAAATTATTCCTCCCCACGACGCTTGACGGCAGAAGTGGAAGATGATGATGATGATGATGATGACACATCTATGTTTCTCACCTCTCTTATTAGGTTGATATTGACCTACTTCATTATCAATCTTTATGGTGGCTTGTTGTTTCCAATATATGGTTTTTACAAGTCTAAGGTCTTTCCAATCAATTTGTAGATCTGGAAGCATCTATAGAAAATAGACACTCTCATCTGCAAGAGATGAATGAGCGGGGCAGCAGCGAAAGTTAGAAACATGGCAAATATTTAGATTTAAAATTGACGAAAGAGTGGGGGGAAAAGAGACGATTCGGCGGAATGCGGGAAAAAAAGGGTTAAGGAGAAGGAGGGCTGTGGCAACGACCAGCGAAGCGGCAAAATTCAGAGGATTGCTGCTTGCTAAAAATTAACATGTATAATGGTTAGCACCACATCTAACGAGACACCAGGGGACAGTATCCCAAATGGAACGCAGGAAGTTATACATTTTATGATCAAAACTTGACCAGCAAGCTATAATCTCTGACAGTATAGACAGAAACGCCGATATTTTATCTGCTACGTTTAGGGAGAAATTATAGGAACACGGGCGGCCGTTAATTTGTTGACAATCTTTTTACCGACAGTTAACGCAATATTAGCAACAAAAAAAAATTAACTTACCGCCGCATATACGGACACAAGTTACCAATAACACAATTGGAATTATTGGGTAGTAAATAACATTAATTAGCTGGAGTCCGTGGCTAAGGACTTATGGACGCGATTCGTGAGCCCGCTTACCTGCGTTCGAAACACAGCTGCGACCGATTTGGCATACGAAACGGAGTTGCTCTGGGTTTTAATGTGTTGGTATGGGAGCCGGTAGTTCAGAAAGCAATGACAACCTACTGAACATGAACTTGTCAAGACATCAACAACAGCAGTGCTGGTGTTGACAGTGATGTCCTGTAAATAGGACATGAAAAAAATGACATTAATAGTGGCTTTAAAATAAAACAAAAATGATGGAAGGTGTGATTCCCCGGAGAAGAGGCATGGCTATACCAGCACAAAGGGGGACACAGGACGTTGCAGTCAGACACCTATGGCATGACTCGTTAGACGGTGATGTATACTAATTAACATTTACACAGATGAGTCGGTCGTCCGACATGTGAGAAGCTCATAGGCATTTACTGCTCAGGCCCGAGGGAAAATTGTGAAGGAGAACTTCAGTGCTTTTGGTGAGACGACAAGTAGCCTGACTAAGGAAGTCATGGCAGTAAGTAAACTAATAACATACAAGTAGCCTGACTAAGGAAGTCATGGCAGTAAGTAAACTAATAACATGGCTTGAGACAGACATTCACTAGGGCATGTTTACTTAGCGACTCAATGAGCATGCTCAAGTGGATAGAGATGGGGTGGATCCGAAGGGAGTGGTTGCTGTCTCTGGAGCGGTCTCGGCTGGCAAAGATTAGTTTCATCTTCGTGCCAGGGCATGCGGGGAATATAAGGAAATGAGCAGGCTGACAAGCTCGCAGATAAGGCTACTATGGATGGCGGACGCGCCATGGACCAGGCTGACATTGTGAATGCTTTACAAGAAGTAAGACTTTTGCGAGAACCAGGTGATGACTGTGAATCTGCAACCATGTCCAGACTGCGAGAACAGCAAATTAAAAGAGGTGTGGCCAAACAAGAACACTACACAGGAAGATAAAGAAGATTGATAAACCAACACAGAACAGGTGTTGTTAGCCGCTACACGCTGCGGGATTTGCTGAGGAGAGGATCCGAGCACTTATAGACTGAATGATTCGATGGGCAGTAAGTATGATCTGTCGACTGACTAACTAAGTAACTAAGTAACTAACTAACTAACTAACTAACTAACTAACTAACTAACTAACTAACTAACTGACTAACTGACTGACTGACTGACTGACTGACTGACTGACTGACTGACTAACTAACAAACTAACTAACTAACTATCTAACTGACGAACTGACGAACTGACTAGCTGACTGACTGACTGACTGACTAACTAACTAACTGACCTATGGCATGAGGGTGCAGGAGCAATGGCAAGAGATCTAGAGACTTTACGATACGCCGCGAGGAGATCAACGTTCTGCAAAGGACCTGCTACATGAAGAGAAGGGAATAAATACGAAAGGTCAACTTCACTGCACCGGGTCTTATCCCAAATGGTTTGGTCTCATTCTGAATGGTGTCTGTCGAAAGCGTCGCACAATACACGAATTCAGTATCTCCAGCGACGACAGCCACGATAAATGCGTGAGATCGACTTCATTGCACCGGGTCTAAGCCCATATAGTTTGGTCTCTTCCCGAATGGGGGACTGTCGACCTCGTCACATAATACACTAATTCGGTATGTCCAGCGAAATTCCCCCCCCCCCCCCCTCCCCGAATGACAGGGTCCGGAATCGAACCCACAACCTTTGGAACGCAAGTGAGGCAGTTTAACCACTTCGCCATGGAGACTCCCATCTACTACGTGAGGATGGGTGAATGGCATTGCTGTGTCAAATGATGCACGTGCTGCACTTTGACCCTGTTTCAACTGGGTTGTATTATATATATTATATATATATATATTTGCGTTGGCTTGCTTTGAACATGTTGATACATGTGTTACTACTTTTAGTGTACTGGGTTGATTTTTGCGTGTGGATTAGCTTTCACTTTTACTAGTGTCACTCGCCATCAGACAGGCACACCCACTCCGACTTCTGAGCTACGTGTAATTTACGTCCCCAAGGCAAGGACGAGAAATCAACATTTTAGTCCAACTAATCGGTGTGGGGGGTTGAACCCGCTACCTCGACATCAACACACCGGAAATTTAAGGCGATGTGCGGCAGTAAAAACATCGACTTTTGGTCAACTTGGCTATTTTTGGAATAGTTCATTTTTAGACACCTTATCATGTCTTCTATCAGATTCTGTACTTGTTTTTGTTTAAAAACTGTTATTTTTATGCAATATTCATAATTTACTGAACCCACCCTCTGTGTCAAATTGTCTAATTATTGAAAATTGTTGTGAAATTGACGGTTTTCAAATCCTAACAACGATATCTCAGGAAAATACGACACGCACGTGTAAGGTATCCCTGGAAAGGTCGTGATCTTCCGTAACTGTTCGTAAAACTACGAGTTTGTCTAATCGGAAGCTCTTCTGTGTACATCGGGTTTATTCGTGTCTATCATCTTCCGGAAACTTCCATATATGGAACATCGTAAGCAATCCGCGTTCGCCGATGGCTGAAATTGATCACGTGGGTTTCCAAAATGGCGGCTTTGTGTTGTTTACACCTGGCGACGTGCTGAAAGTTCATTGTTGACGACAGACTGACACGCATTGAAATATGCCTCGTTCTAAGAAATTTAACATAAAGTCATCTACTCAACGTAAGTAATCCCTCAGACTACACCTCGCAAATGCTCGTAAGCAGCGAAAAGCCTATCAGAACGTCGTAAACGATTCTGACGATCAAATGATCAGACAATTCTGAAACTACTGAAGCGACCCAGCTAAAGAAAGTGCACATGCCACTTATTCCAAATCCAAGTGTTTTGACAGTGAATCTGAATGAATCAGTGCTATCGTGTTCTTCTCAAAATTGTGGAAGTGATTCTTTTATTACCCGAAGCCAATTTAAAAGAGATACGTATAAATACACAACATCCACTAGCAGCATGTATGATTCTGGTGACGACAATGGATATCAAAAACGGGAACACAGAGCAATAGTTGATTGTTCAGAAATTGAGGCAATAATCAAATTGTTATGTTGTCCAGTTTGTAAAAATGATAGTCTTATTTTGAAAACTGACAGCAAGAAAGCCAAGGGATTAGCTGTGTATGCAGAGGTTTACTGCTCTTGTTGTGAAGAAGTGGTGTGTTGAAGATACCTATCTGCAAGAAGTAATGATGGGGATAGATCTTTTGCTGTCAACAGCCAGTCAGTATATTCAGCATTAGTCTGTGGGATGGGTGCAACGACATTCAACAATTTTTGTGAAAACATGAACCTGCAAGGCTTCATCACAAAACATTTCACAGCAAAGCGAATAAACTATATTCAGAGATAGAAGATCTGGAGGACACTGTTTTTTCTCAAACCGTAAAGTATGTTCGACAGGCTCATGCACAACTGTCAGGCATAACTCTACATGACAATGATGTGCTAGATATTAGTGTCAGCTTTGATGGCACTTGGCTGACTAGAGGCCACACATCCCACATTGGAGTTGGCTGTGCAGTGGATGTTCTTACAGGACTTTGCATAGATGCCCATGTTATGTCCACATATTGCCAGGTGTGTGAAATCACTGGTAAGACACTTTCCAGGGACAAACCAGATGAATTTGCAGTATGGAAGGCAGAACATCTTCTAAACTGTGACAACAATTTCACAGGATCTGCTGGAATGATGGAGGTGGAGGCTGCAAGGGTGCTGTGGCGATGGTCTGTGGCCCGTCATAAACTTCGCTACACGTCAATACTTTCTGATGGTGACACCAAAACATTTGCGGAACTTACCAAGATCAAACCATATGGGGATGACATTCAGATAGACAAAGAGGAGTGTATCAACCATGTCAGTAAACGCCTTGGAACAGCACTGCGCAAACTAAACTAAACTACTTAGTAGATGTGTGTCAGGATAAACTCAGAATTCAAATGAGTGTTTACACAGCTTGATATGGGCTCGATGCACTAAAGACAACTTTGCCTCTCGCAAGTGCGTTCAGTTTGCAGTTGTAACTACAGCAAGAGAGTTCAACTTTGGAGCTGCTGCTGCCCAAGACACTGCCCAGTTTTATGGACCTTCTACAGGCCTGCATATGCAGAGACTAGGAACATTTAGGATGCAGAAGCAAGTAAGAAATAGTCTGAAGTACAAGAAGGACAAACAAACTAAAAGACGCGACACTGTACGAGCGGCCAAACTGAAGAGACAAGGCGAGCTGCATGCTCTGGAGGGAGGTCCTGCATATTCAGCAGGACAATTTTAACACTCAAGATACAGTTTTACACTTTTTTTCTCTGTAAAAGAGTGCATTAGTAATAAAAACAAAAAAATAATTAGTTTTTCCCCGTTTTCTCATTTCGCCAGTTTTTTATACATAAGTACAATTGTTTTAAAAACTATTCGTTAGATTTCACTCAAACTTTGCAGAGATATTCTTTATTATATCACTTACATTGTGAGTAGATTAATCTTGAAAATTACATTTTAGTTTTTGTGCTACACTAAAAAAAAAAAAATGTCATGAAAAATGTCATTACCATTTTCACATTTTGAAAAAAAAAACTGCAAAGAGATATCATTAGAATTTTCTACTAAACTTGTAAAGGGTCTATTTACTTACACATAAAACAAAGAATTTAGCCTGTACATTAAAAAATAAATGTTTTATGGGTATGTTAAGAAATTCAATATGGCCGCTGTTTATCTTGGTTTCCATAGCAACTGTTAAGTGCAAAGTCAATTTGACAATATTTTATCGACTAGCAGTCTTTAATATCAAACCCTTTACCATAAAAGAACATAGAAATTAAGTATTATGGAATTAAATTTTTTAAGGTTAGCATTGCCTTAAGAGCGAGCGCTTTTATCCCTTGGGCCATATAATGCATTTCTTTTTTTTTATTGAAGGTATATCATGTTTCTTTCTCCGTAATCCCGTTTATCCACGTAGTGTAACGCAGCGCGCGAGAATTGGTAGCGGTTTTCGCCACGTTGGTGAATTACGGGATAAGTGAGCTGGCCGCTCAGAAAGCAGTGGTAAACCACTGAGCGTAATCTTGCCAAGAAATCAACAACAGCGGTAAAATGCTGGTGTTGACAGCGATGTCCTGTAAAGGATATGCGAATAAAAAAATATTTTTAACCCATCCGGATTGTCTTCATCAAGTGTTGCAAGTCCTTTGCAAGTCGTCGCTCCCGGCGTATATAACGTGTCTGCAATGACCTGTGTCCATCTTCGTGCTGGTCGACCAGTGCCTCGTCTTTCAGGAACCGTGCCTTACATCATTGTTCTTTCCAAGCCAATGTGACATTTAATATGACCAACGTATTTCCAAGCCAATTCGACATTTAACATGACCAACATATTTCCAAGCCAGTACGACATTTAATATGACTAACGTATTTCCAAGCCAATGTGACATTTAATGTGACCAAAGTATTCCCAAGCCAATGTGACATTTAATGTGACCAAAGTATTTCCAAACCAATGTGACATTTAATATGACCAACGTATTTCCAAGCCAATTCGACATTTAACATGACCAACATATTTCCAAGCCAATACGACATTTAATATGACTAACGTATTTCCAAGCCAATGTGACATTTAATGTGACCAAAGTATTCCCAAGCCAATGTGACATTTAATGTGACCAAAGTATTCCCAAGCCAATGTGACATTTAATATGACCAACGTATTTCCAAACCAATGTGACATTTAATATGACCAACGTATGTCAATTCCCTAGTCACGATAATGTTAATGAGCCAGTTTTCTTCGATGTTCACGTCTTGTAGAATTTCAGAATTGTACGAGAGTGAGTCAATAAGTAAGTCACATCCCCCCCCCCCCCCCCGAGTTTCCATCCTGTTTCAGGGTATTGCGGTCAACACCAGCATATTTCAGCTGTATGTTGATTCCTAGGTTAGATTACGCTCATCAGCACGCCATGACTTTCTGAGCGACTGGCTCCATACTCTCGTAGGTCACTGGCGCGACTCGAACCGCTTCCAATTCTTGTGCGCTCACGTTAACCACGAGAGTATTCGGGGTTACGGAGAAAGCTGCTAATCCCTCAACCAGGGAGACCGGCAAGTCACAAATGGTTGTAGAAAAATAACTAAATACGAAAATAACTTGAAACCAATTTATATTTATACATACATTGTTTGTCCTTTTATTTCTGAACATAATTTTTCATATCACATTCAACTTCGGCGTCATTCGCGAAATGTCTCCCGCCAATGTGGCTTTTCAGTGGACCAAAAAGGTGGAAATCGCTAGGGGCTAAATCGGGACAGTAAGGTGTTTGTTCCAGAACTTCCCACCTTAGCTGGTTAATTTTCTCCTGAGTTAATCGAGCCGTATGTGGTCTGGCATTGTCATGGAGAAGCAACACTCCTCTAGTCAGCATTATGCTTTATGTTGAACCATGTGAGCACCATATTGCAGATGATACAGAGACTATTGTTACTCGCCTGTCACCTTTAATCATCTCCTTCACCCTCTGTACGGATGTTCTGTTGCAATCTCAACAGGACGACCAGATCGGATTTCATCAACAATTTTAGAGCGTCCTTGAGAAAATATTTCTACCCAGCTATGCATCGCTTTACGGGGCAAACATTTGTCAGCATAAACAGGAAGCATTTCCTTATGAATGTCCTTTGCAGGCAGTCTTTTTGTCCACAAAAAAAAACGTACAACAGCATGTTGCTATTTGGTTGTTCACTCCGTAAGTACAGTCCGGGCAAAATTTCGAGTTAAAAATCTACCCAAAAAATATTTCAGGATCCTTGCCGGTGCTACGGAGTTCGTGCACTGAGCTGAGCATCTCCAGACTCAGGTTTGAGTTAGGAGGAGAACGGAGCACTTAGGGTTACACCCGTGTGCCTTAATGTTGATCCATCGACTAAACTAAACTAAACTAAACTAAACATAGTCGTCATTTTGTTTATGCGCTGCGCATGCGCACGAGACACCTAGCGCCACCTGACGAGCGGGAATATAAAGTTCGATGTTGTTGCCACCTAATGACATCTGTAGAAAACCCAGTTACATTTACCTACCATCCCACAGAGCTGTGTGACTTACTTATTGACTTGGTCCACTATATTCTACGAATTGTATGTGACAGTTGAGCTCAAACAGTATTCTTTTGTCATGTAATGAGAAGAGAGGCATTGGTAAACATCGTTACGACTGAAAAATCAGTGGGAAAAAGAGGCAGACGAAGCGAAATGAATGAGACCGTGACGTGGAGGAGTATCATCAGCAGAGTTGACCAAGAACACCAAAACCCGAGATCTGTGGGGAGACATGAACGTCTACGCTAGTTGGCAAGGCACATAATGATGATGAGGATGCACTCCTCTTTTGGTCTGTAAGCGACCTGGTCCCGCTCATTTGTGTTTTGAAATTCTCATTACACCAATGTTAGTTCTTTGCTTGTGATTTAACGCTTACAAAGTTGCATATGCTTTACAGGACGTAGCAGTCAACTCCAACAATTTTTGGCTGTTTGAGATTCTTGGGAAAGTGTACTTTCAGTAGCCATTGCTTTCTGAACGACTGGCACTCATACCATTGTATGGAAACCAAAGCAAGGCGGTCCGCTTCTAAATCTATCGCAGCTGTGTTTCCAACGCGCTATGCGGGATTACGAATTGCACCCATAACCCCTTTGCCACAGCCTTTATTCTGTTTTCTAGTTTATGTCTCTTTGAGATTGTATAGTTAGTTGAAGTTTTATGTTAGTTATTTCGATGATAAAGAAAAGGCTGTATTGATTTAATCATCATCAAACACCATGTAGATAATCGGTTGCGATAATATCGCGCCGTTGCACACGATCACCAGAGTCGTGGATCGTGTCTGTGTTCTTGTCTCGATTATACCTTGTGGCCAAACATCCAGATATTTATCCCTCTGCCATCCTCTTGCTCTTCTCCGCTCATTCTTGCCAATTGTCACTAATTTATCCAGTTAATTTCTCCTCATAACGCGCCCATTAATCTTGAATAACAACCTTCCGGAAAACTTCTCAGTCATTAGCAAGATGTCCCGCGTCCGATACACCCATGTGGAAATTATCTGCCACATCCTGCACCCATCTTCTCTTTGGCATTCCTCTTCTTTTCTTCTCTTCCCTTCCATGATCGTTCTCTCCAAACTTTAATGACGTTTCAAGTGGCCAAAATATTAAAGTACAGCAAGCAAAGAACTCTTTCACACGCCTTAATGCGCCTTGGGAATACACTGCTAGATCCATATTTTTATTAGACCAAACGTCACCCGGTGGCTGATGTGGTCAGTAATTTGCAGGGCGCCTTTACTTCTCAAGACGTTTTCTGGTATCTGTTTAGACTGGGTCGAAATGGGAGCCCAAATACAAATCCAAACCCGCCCTGATGCTGATCAAACCCATGCCCACTGTGCCGGCAGGTCAGTGTCTAACCACCACTTTACCACGCACTGACCCATTATCTGTCTCTAATTCTCTCGATCCGACCTGTAAGAGTGAGTACTAACAGTATTTTATGTGACGTGTGCAATCCTCTGTAAAATTTCTCCTCTCTGGGACATTTAATATCAGCTGATGGCAGAAGTGAAATCGACATCAAGAAAACAATAGGAATGGATGAACATATGTTTGACAGCTTGAATAAAACATCTTGGGCGATAAATAACGTATTAGAAATGAGAATTTTCAAATTATACACATACATATACTCACCCTCGCACGCTCATACCTACGTACACACACACAGGCACACACTCACTCAACACTATAATGACAATGATCAAGCAGTTGGGAAATAGAAAAGAAGCCCGGAAAAGTGGATATACCAAAGGATATTTAATGGAAACAAAAACAACCAAACACAGAGCTTCTGGAGAGGCTGAGAATGAAAAGAAAATTGAGCAAATAAATAAAATAAACATTCCAGCGGCATTAAAAAACAAAGCACTCTTATAAAGTTAATGCTCGATAGACGAGTTGAATGGAGAAAAGCAAGGGATAAATAGCGATACAAGGGGGACGAAAATATCTAGACATGGGCAAACTACAGTCTGCCAGTGTGTACAATAGCGAGAGACATAGAAATTTGGTGATTTATTGCAGTCAATCTTAATTGTGGATAAACCATTTGATTTATAAATTGAATTTTCGTTTGTGGATATTTTTGTTCTAATATCTGTTTATATCCTCTGATCATACTGGAGAGGTTTGAGGCATGCCAGGATGGCCCCATAAATTTAGAAAGGGCAAATCCCAGATGCACCTTCCAGTGGTTGAGGATGAGAAACACGCGGCGGTGTGGCAAACACAGCTCTGCAGACCTTGTATCCACCTGGACAAGTGAACAAGGCTGCAGACGAGCAGAGCAGGACAATCACTTGTCGTGACAGTCGGAAATGGCAGCAGTAAAATTACCACGTGTTGATGTGGAAGGTAAGATGAAACTACCACATTATCTCACCAAAATGCTATGCATTTAAACAGCGATTTCTTAGGACAGTGATATTAGATAGAGACTGTCACAAGCGGCAGGTGAACCAAAAAGACACCAACCTAAATAATGCTGGATGGAGTAAGACGGTGGCATGAAGGAATATCCTCAGCGGAGCTTTCCCAGAACAGAGTTTAGAGTTTAGAGTTTAGTCGTTGGATCAACATCACGGCACACGGGTTTAACCCCATAAGTGCTCCGTTTTCCTCCTAACTAAAACCTGAGTCTGGAGAAACTCAGCTCACTGCACGAACTCCGTAGCAACGGTAGGATCCTGAAATACTTTGGGTAGATTTTTAACTCGAAATTTTGCCCGGGCAGCGCCATTAGGCTACTCTTTTTCGATTTCCAACTGCCAAAGGATTCTTTACGTGCGCAACAATACACACGGGTGTCCGATCTCACTACCCAGAGACCAGGGGAAATTACTGGAAGTCCATGTGGATTTTTTTAATAAATCCCGGTCCTCACCGGGGCCTGAACCCGGGGCCTCCAGCACTCGAGGCGGACACCATACCTAGAGACCACTCAGCCCCCCCTACCCCAGAACAGAAAGGACAGGGATGTGTGGAGAGATATGGACGTCAACGCCAGGTGGCAGGGACAATGATGATGATGATGATGATGATGATGATGATGATGATGATGATGATGATCTTGTTTATTTCTGCTCTGCAGTTCTCTAAGGCTTTCTGACCTTTACACGTTATTCATTGTCCCACGTTCATTGTAGTTATTCTATCTGTTAGGCTCAACTTCTGCAGTTGTCAGAGTGGCATAATAATATTTCCACCCTCATCGTTACATAATTGAAAAAAATTACACCACTAAAAATTATAAATAAAAATACACAACAACCTAAACATAATCAAAAGTCAATATAATTATCACCAAAATCGGATCCCCCTGTTGCTAATATAACGCAAGCATAGAGATTAAATTTCAATTGTTGTCTGGCCAAGGATTACCCGTGTTTCCATGGCTCTTCAATAAAATGAAATATCGATTAATCGAAGCAGATAACGTTGAAAGTATCGGACTGTGTCCTGTGTGGGGATTCTGGGAAAATCATTGATGTCACTTGCTGATGATTAAACGCAAATTTGTTGTAATGATTTGTGCATTTCGGCAGACGGGGCGTTGGGAATAGCTTGGCGTTCAACAGTCAACTAACTGTCTCTAAGAAACTGGTTGGTAAAGGATGGGCTTAAGAGAGCTAAGTAATCTAAATTGAATACAAGAAAATAATTACGGAACCTACCATAGTTGGTGTCTTGTTAGAAATAGAGTTTTAGTACAACGTCGTCGTAGTCATCATCATCATCATCATCATCATCATCATCATCATCATCATCATCATCATCATCATCATCATCATCATCATCATCATCATCATCATCATCATCACGAATATCTCAGTCACCATTATCATCGTCACCATTATCATCGTCATCATCACCATCCTCATTATCATCATCATCTTCATCGTTGTTATTATCATCATCCTCATTATCATCATCATCATCATCATCATCATCTTCATCGTTGTCATTATCATCGTCGTCATCATCATCGCCATAATCGTCATCATGATCATCATTATCATCATCATTATCATCGCTGTCATTATCATCGTTGTCATTATCATCGTTGTCATTATCATCATCGTCGTCGTCGTCGTCGTCATCATCATCATCATCATCATCATCATCATCATCATCATCATCATCATCATCATCAACATCATCAAGTATATCAGCCCAGTTGGTAGTTGGCTAGATGATCACATGCCGAATTAAACGTATTCTGTTAGCTATTCTACGTCGACATATTGATGTGACGGGTTCGAATCTAGTATTAATATGTTTGTCCTGTTTTATGTTATCCAGTTTCTTCTAACATCTGTTGTCTCCTATATGAGTCGTGGGGACCCGGGGAACCAAACAGGACTGAACAGGGCTTAGAAGCGCCGCGTCCTATCTACATCGAGCAGACCTGGTTCGTTCCATGGGTGAAATGAAATGTAAACGGCAAGAGACTCGATTTCATAGCACCGAGTTTTATCCCATATCGCTCGGACTCTTACTGCGGGGACACCTGCTGAAAGCGTCGCAGAAAGCACGAACTCTGTAGCTTCAGCGACAACCCCCAGGAGTCTCCAAGAATATTGCACTCGTGAACGAACGACGTAGCCTGGAATCGAACGTACAACCTTCGTAGCGCGACGCAGGCGGCGTAACCACTTCGCCACGAAAACTCCCAGATGGAATGGAATTTTACAAAATGAGGAATGTATGTTATAACCTCCGACCCTGGGTCAGTGGACTGGACAAGAGTAAAATCTCTGATCCTGTTCCAGTGGACTGGGCAAGAGTAAACATCTCGGAGGAGTCGTGTGTACGTTGCATTCGTTAAAAACCCCTAGACATCGAAGAGAGCAGTACGGTTAGAACGTTGTCCTCGCTAAATTAAAAATTTACTAACCCTATCCACACAAGCCGTCGCTGTGGCGAGGAGGTTACGAAAGCAATTGAGTTCGAAACACAGCTGTGGGTGATTTGGATGCAGACCATTTTACGCTGGTTTTCATACAATGGTATAAGTGCCGGGCGTCCAGAAAGCAAAGGCAAACTAATGAATGTAAGCTTGCCAAGAAATCACAAACAGCGATGTTCTTAAAGGATATGCAGCTAACTAACCCACACAAGAATATATATAACATATGTGATTCTGATATACACAAATTTTGACCCTCGTCGACGTTGCGGAGCTCGTGTACTGTTCTGAGATTATCCGTGTGCGAGCCATTAGAGAAGACTGTATTTATTATGGAGAAACCCGTTTGCAATGACAGGGATAGGTTATCAAAAACTGAGCTACAAATTACTGCCTTGATTGTCTGAACAGTTGTCTATTGTTCACCATTTCCCTGCATCACTCATTTCTTTTGTTTGAACGTCCGAACCGATTGTTTAATTAACCAACCAACAGAGGCAGGTCGCTGTAACAAAGATGCTCTAATGAAACACGCAAGAAAACAGATTAGAATTCATTATTCTGTGATGAACCTACTTGAGGTTGATTAATAGCAATCACATGAGATGTAGACTTTTGTGTTGCAATGAGGAAGCAATGATCAAGAACAGTTTATGTTTCAGTTGTATCGATCAGCACTGTCTTTGATCTTACGGTCATCCTGAGGGTAAACAAAGAAGGAAAATACACGCAGCTTTTTCAAGGAGTTATTGTAAAGACGTAGAGAGCCCGAGTCATTCACCTTATTCGTCTCCAGTCGTCTTGACTCGTCTTGCCAACAATAGATTCAGATGGGCACAGGCGAGGGAGTGTGGTCGACTAATTGCGCAACTCTACCTCACCTTAATCCAATTCATCGCGCAAGTCATTCTTCATCTAACTTCTCAACCCCACAGGATGAAATGAATGGTTATCATCATTCTTGATGATGGACACCATTTTAATGGCAATACATTTTCAAATTACCGGATACCGGTTATAAGAAGAACAACGTATAAGACGAGGTCACGAGGTTAATATTTCCGGTTGGCTAGTTCTGCCACCGTGTAAATAGTTGTCAGGTTATCATCGCTGTCTTTGGAATCCCTCAATCCACGAGTGCTCATATTCCCTCATTAAGATATCTCCTGGTGTGTAGCAGCTAGCCGTACCAGTTTCGTGTGAGTTAAATATTCTTCTCTCCCAAAATTGGGTCATAAATGAACCGAACTGGACATAAAGAACTCTGTGCAAGATTACGCTCAGTAGTTTGCCATTGTTTTCTGAGCGACGGGCTCACATACCCCATAAGTTAAAAACTCGGCGAGAATCGCTACCGATTCTCGCGCAGGTTACGTTACTCACGAGGATATACGGGATTACGGAGAAAGAAGTTAACTCCTAGGCCAGGGAGACCGTCGTGAGGGATCTAGATAGGATTAATTTTGCGTGAAAGACAAGACCCAAAGAGTTAAGATATACAACAGTTCAACGGAAACAGACAATAGAGAGATGTAAATAGTAACGAGAATCAAGGCTAGCCAGTGAACACTATAGTCTGTTTACTTTTGTCTGCCCCAATATAAAATTCCATATCTCAGTAACCAACTGAGGGTAAATGATGAGATTTAGCATATAACCTTATCATTATGTCCACCCAAAAAAAAAAAAAAAAAAAAAAAAAAAGGTTCTGGAGATTGTACAGCAGATTTCAAAGTTTGTTTATATGCGGTATATAATTTACGGGTCAGAGATGAAGTGCACATTATTAAATGTATTACGTCTTCACACGGAAACATTATCGTTGAATAGTTAATGTTCTCGTGGGAAATTTTGGGACATGGTATTGTCCTTATGACAAGAGTGGAACGGGGCATTAATGTAAAAAACGTTTGTTAGCGAGAAATCACTAGTTTTTCACCAAAACATCAAATAATTGTCGCCGCTTTCCATGATTTAAGTTGCTTTTGGACCTGTCAAAGACATATTCCTTGGGTAGGGGTAAATATAAAACGGCAGGAAAAAAATTCATAACGATGCAACAGACAGTTTTCAAAACAATTGATCGTGAATGAAGGCATTCATTCCTGGACAATCTATAGTACCACGGGCACTGCTTTCTGCACTTTGCAGCAAGGGCAAGGTCACCGAACAATGGATACCATCGCACCCTGGAGTACACTGAAAAGAGAGACCTGATTTATGACCCCTGAATTGTCATAGTTAATGAGACGATGCTCGTCAGTGATCCCTGAATTGTCATAGTTAATGAGACGATGCTCGTCAGTGATCCCTGAATTGTCCTAGTTAATGAGACGATGCTCGTCAGTGATCCCTGAATTGTCATAGCTAATAAGACGATGCTCGTCAGTGATCCATGAATTGTCATAGTTAATAAGACGATGCTCGTCAGTGATCCATGAATTGTCATAGTTAATCACTATACCATGATGATCATCAATGATCCATGAATTGTCATAGTTAATCACTATACCATGATGATCATCAGTGATCCCTGAATTGTCATAGTTAATCACTATACCATGATGATCATCAATGATCCATGAATTGTCAAAGTTAATAAGACGATGCTCGTCAGTGATCCATGAATTGTCAAAGTTAATAAGACGATGCTCGTCAGTGATCCATGAATTGTCATAGTTAATAAGACGATGCTCGTCAGTGATCCATGAATTGTCAAAGTTAATCACTATACCATGATGATCATCAATGATCCCTGAATTGTCATAGTTTGTCACTGTACGGTGAAGTTTGTCAATCAAGTCTGTGATATTTTTAATGTCTTTATTGCTCCACATGGCGGTAGTCGCATTACAAAGTTCAGTCTATATCTAAGTGTCTGAAGTCCGAATTACTTACCCTGCTCCACGAGTTGTTACCAAAATCTATCTGGCTGCTAATATATATACTTTTCCTGTGTTATTAGGCCATCACCCTTAAGTTTGTTAAGTGCACCCACTAAAACTGTACCATCATATTCCAAATTCCCCTTAAGGTATGTAAACGGGTACTTTATTTACTTACTTACTTACCTACTTAATTACTACTTACTTAATTACCTACTTACTTACTACTTACTTACTTACTTACCTACTTACTTACTTACTTACCTACCTACTTACGTACTTACTTACTTACCTACTTACTTACTTTCTTACTTACTTACTGACTTACTTACTTACTTTCTTACTTACTTACTTACTTACTTACTTACTTACTTACTTACTTACTTACTACTTACTCACCTACTTACTTACCTCTTACTTACTTACCTAGTTACTACTTACTTACTTACTTACTACTTACTTACCTACTTACCTCTTACTTACTTACCTACTTACTTACTTACTTACTTACTTACATACGCACTTACGTACTACTTACTTACCTACTTACCTCTTACATACTTACCTACCTACTTACCTACTTACCTACTTACTTACATACCCTCTTACGTACTACTTACTTACTTACCTACTTACCTACCTACTTACTACTACAGATGAGGACTAGAAAGGCTACCGCCATCCATTTCCTCAACACGACATGATGCAAGAAAAACATCAGGGCATCGATTCTATTCGTGAACTTTGCTCTCTGAATGGCAAACACGAAATTACTAATATTTACCTGTGAACACGCGTTTGCCAAAGATCACCAGGAAAAGTTATAGGTCAGTGCAGATGTGCATCTGTATAATCTGCCAAGTATAAATTGTATATTTTCTAGAACAGCGGAAGTCTGGAAAACGAACTGGAAAAGTCGGAAGGAAATCATTTTGTTTCTTTCAGGCCACCAACGAAAATGTCGAGGGAAAAAGGCCCGCCATTTATACTATTAACTATTAACCCATGCTGTATCAAACAACTGGGGGGGGGGGGGGGGAGAAGGGGGGAGGGGTCTGCATGGCCGAATTGATAAGAACTCGCGTTCTTAAACATCCGGTGCGCTGATGCCGAGGTAAGGGGCCAACCCCTACACTGGTCAGTTGGACTATAATGTTGATTATCATCCTTGACTAGGGGACGTAAATTACAAGTATTTCTAAAGTCGGAGTGGGTTCGTCTGATGGCGAGGGGCACTGGTAATAGGAAAAAAAGCTAATCCCTACGCAAATTCCAATCCAGTGCTACTAGAAGTAGTGTGTATGAACAATGCTTGAGGTTAAAGAGCGCGAGCGCAAAAAAAACAACACAAAAAACAAAACAAAAAACAAAACAACAACTTGATCATTTGGTTGTTTCGGGATTTGAAATTTAAATATTGAGCACAACCTACTACTGGCAACGCTGATCGTATTCTGGTATGAACCTATGGCCTATCCACGTCAATGTGGAAGCACTACGTCCATATTGACGTGGATAGGCCTTAGGTTCATACCAGAATACGATCATCGTTGCCAGTAGTGGGTTTTGCTCAATATTCAAAACAACAACAACAACAACAACAACAACAACAACAACAACAACAACAACAACAACAACAACAACAACAACAAATGAGCAGGTGTTGATTTCTGGTTGGTTGGTGGTTGTTGATTTTGTTGTTGTTGTTGATTTTATTCTTGGTTGTTTTGTGTTTCAGTTGATTGATTTATTGGGCGATTATCTTTTAATTTTTGATGTTTTTGTTGGTTAATTAGTTGAATGGTTGTTTGTTGGCTGGTTTATTTGTTGGTTGATTTATTTGTTGGTTGGTTGAAGTGTTGGGTGGTTTATTTGTTGGGTAGTTGATTTGCTTAGTTGGTTTATTTGTTGGTTGGTTGATTTGTTAGTTGGTTGTTTTGTTTGGTTGGTTTTTCTTTGTTGTTGCTTTGTTGTTGTTTGTTGTTTGGTTGGTTTATTTGTTAGTTGGTTTGTGTTTTTTTTATAGATGGTTGATTTGTTTGTTCGTTGTTTTGCTTGGTTGGTTATTTGCTGGTATTCTGGATGGTTTATTTGTTGGTGGTTAGTTTACTGGATGGTGGGTTTGTTAATTGGTCGACACTCCTCTGGTATACATTACTGGTATACATACGTTACACTAGGCATGGATAAGTTACACCAAACATTGATCCTTCCATTGATGGCCAGCTGGCATGCATGTGGTAGTCCCCAGAGGGCCAGTGGTGTCTCAATAGTGGATAAAAGGACAACGATGACAACACCTACTGACCGCGACAAGTCCTTCGAAAAACCGAGAAGGCTAACCTGGTCAAACGCAGAAGTCGGATGTGTCGGCGGAAATGTACAGATATCGCAGCTATGCTGTGAACTGACACAACGTATTGACGTTCAAAACAAAACAAACAATATCTTACGAACAACGACGACGAAAGAGAAGAAGAGGTAGAATAAGAAGAAGAAGAAGGGGTCTTTTATTGTACTGTATGTCTATGTGTCTCAAATATTTGTATGCGATATGGTGTCATATACGAAGAAAAGTCAATAAGTAAGTCACAAATGGCTGTAGAAAAATAACTAAAAAAAAGTCGCTTAAAAGTCGACAGGGTCGACTTCATTGCACCTGGTTTTATCCCATATGGCTCGGTCTATTTCCGCAGCACGGAAAGCGTCGCACAAAGCACGAACTCCGTAGCTTTTAGCGACGACCCACAGGAGTCTCCGAAACATTTAACTCGCAAAGCGAAGGACACGGCCAGGAATCGAACACACAACCTTCAGAGCACGAGTCAAACGGCTTGACCACTTCGCCACAGAGACTCCCAGAAAAATAATTAAATATGATAACAACTTAAAACCAGTTTATTTGTATACATACATTGACCCTTCATTTCTTAACATAATTTCCACCAAAATTGTTACACTTATCCTATCGTTTTATCAGTCCTCCCAAATCGGCTGCATAGAACTGCGTGCTTTGTTTTCATTTACCTGCCATCCCACAGACCTGTATGACTTACTTATTGACTCGCCCTCGTGACTTTTCTACCCAGCAATGCACCGCATTACGGGATAAACATTTGTCAGCATAAACACTGAAAACCAGCCTTGGCGGGAAACATTTCGCAAATGACGCCGAAGTTTAATGTGAAGAGAAAACGTGGTTTAGAAAACAGAGCATGCAGTTCTATGCAGCCGATTTGGGAGGACAGATAAAACGATGGGATAAGTGCATCCATGTTGGTGGAAATTATATTGAGAAATAAAGAGACAATGTATGTAAAAAAATAAAAAAATAAACTGGTTTCAAATTGTTATCATATATAGTTATTTTTCTACAGCCATTTGTGACTTACTTATTAACTTACACTCGTAACAGTACAAGCACAGTAAAAGACTGTCACACGCTTTGAGGTAGAGTTAAGGCCAGCATGGCCGAATGGATACAAGCTCTCGCTCTTAAACTTTCGGTGTGTTGATGACGAAGTAACGCGTTCAACCCCTACACTGGTCAGTTGGACTTAAATGTTGACGTTACGTTCTTGATGTGGGGACGTAAATTGCAATTACCTCAGAAGTCGGAGTAGATTTGCCTGATGGCGAGGGATATTGGTAATAGGGAAAGCTATTCCGCACGCAAAATTCAGTCCTGTGTGAGCTACGCTGGAATTCATAGCGAGCGAACAAAAAAACACATATGGTGTTAGACTCATATTGTTATATACCCGGAGAGTAACCCGGCCAGAATTGTACCAGCCGCCTTCAATTCACAAGATATTTTAATACACCCAATTCCGGCTACATGGTAACATACCAGTTAGTTAAAAGACATTGTCTAGACAAAACGGATTGGAAACATCGATACCAGATCCTGGCCTTATCGACCTATAGGATTAATATTTTTATACACAAATCGGCGCTCGTGGGGTAGCTTGGTCAATATCTGACTGCATTTAATGTACCAAATAAAGGTTATATGGTAATATACGAGTTAATTTAAATGCATTGCCAAGACAAAACGAAACAAAAAAATTTAGATGTTTCACATTCGAACAATACCTGTGACTATGTGTTTAAATTTAATTTAATTTAACTATTGTTTATTTATTCACTTCATATGATATATAACATTTCAGTGTGCGCCTGACGAGATGCAGCGAAATATGCCAGGCAATAAATCGTGCAACATATAGTTTGTGACTTCTGTGTTTAAAACGTTTAGTAGGTATCCTGCCACGAACACTCGAAAACATCGGCACCATATCCTGACCTATCGACCTTTAAGAGTAAAGTCAGCTGAAAGGGCAGGCACTGATGCCAGATGGCTAGAGATAAAAAAAAGATCATAGATGTGTCAATGTGTTCCTGTTTGTGGGACCGTTGAACTGTAGACGGAGAACGGATACTGAAAGTTTGGCTAGCAGGCACACGTCAGTGGTGATGACAGGCAGATGGGGCAGGAATTTGTGGTCTTGGGTTTACTTACACAAGGAACATCGCGGTGAAACTATAGTGCGTTCACAAATGTTTACCCCCGTATAAATAAAAATCCATAACTCAGTAACCAACTGAGGGAACATGATGAGATTGGGACGTAGAGGTGTTTCCAAGGCACCAGGGCCGGGTTATATACTAGCCAAGACCTATTGACGTGTCCTTGTCGAGCATCCTCGGCAACAGATCCTTTCGGGGTCCTGGCTAAAGTCAGTAGGATCGCCGATTGCTCCGAAGTCGGAGAGTGTCTGCCTGTACGGCGAGGTACCACCAGTCTGCACACCAATAAGCCAGACATGGGACAACGGATACTCACGCAAACCACAGGTCCTGTATGACATCACACTGATGTTGGACAACAGGATGCCTTCATCCGACATACAGGACTTCGCATTGGAGCTCAAGCCAACGAACACAAGCAAGCAAGCAAGCAAGCATGATGAGATTCAGCATATAACCTTGTCAATTTGTACACCCAACAAAATAGATGTTTGTTCTGGAGAGTGTATAGCTGATCTCAATGTTTGTTTATATGCCGTATATAATTTACGGGTCAAAGATGAAGTACATATTATGAAATGCGTTACATCTTCACATGGATAAATCAGTATTCAATAGTGAATATTCTCCGTGGTGCACGAAAATTTCCATATGAGAAAGCGCGTCACATAGCGGAACGGAAGTGTTCAGAGGTCACATCAATCATTTCTGTAAAACATCTTTGTTCGCGTAAATTCACTACATTTCCGTCAAAACATCAAAGCAATTTCGCCGCTTTCGGTGATTTCATTTGCCTTTGGACTTATCAATTAGAGATTAGAGGACACAGTAGACAGTATAAACATTGAAAGACACAGCGACTAAACTGGAATTCACACATAAAGTTCAAAAAAAAAAAAAGGAATTTTGTATCGGGTATACGGTGCTTGTTCTATATTGTTTAGACCAATCGATATTCGACGTGTGATGTAGTAAATATCACTGCAACATCATTTACTTTCCGAAACATTTCCTAGCACCAACTCTAGGCTGGTTCAACCTGAAAGCCCATCAATTAAAAACAAATTACCTTCTTTATGGGGATTTGAACAACTGACCAACGGGCGGCTGGGCAAGTATTCTAACCACTGCACTACAGTGGATCGAGTATTCCGCTTCTAAATGATGTCATAACTAGGTTTCATTTTATTTTGCCCCGGGTAGAAGGACGGGAATGGATATTTGTTAGCGCTTAATGGTGAGCGAAGACTTTAAAGACAATCACAATAGCTTAACAGACAAATAGCATGTTGATGTGTGCAATACGCAACGGTTGTGGGAGAGAGAGAGAGAGAGAGAGAGAGAGAGAGAGAGAGAGAGAGACAGACAGACAGACAGACAGATAGTTAAAGTGCGAGAGGGAAGCGAGACAGACAGACAGACAGACAGTTAAAGTGAGAGGAGGAGGCGAGATAAATAGATAGATAGATAGATAGATAGATAGAGAGAGAGAGAGAAAGAGAGAGAGAGAGAGAGAGAGAGAGAGAGAGAGAGAGAGAGAGAAAGAGAGTAAGTGTGAGATTAGGCGGGCGAGAATAAGAGAGATAGATAAAAGAAAGAAAGAGAAGAGAGAGAGAGAGAGAGAGAGAGAGAGAGAGAGAGAGAGAACAGAGTGAGAAGAGAGAAGGAGAGAAGTAAAGCTAGCGAGAAAGAATGAGACAAGAGAGGGAAAGAGAAACAAAGAGAGAAAAAGAAAGAAAAAGAGAAGGAAAGCAAGCGAGAAAAACAGAGAGAGAGAGAAAAAAAGTTAAACGAAGAGTCAAATGAGAGAGGAAAGGCAATGGTAATAATTATGATAGAAAGTTTAATATCATCAAATGGCAAATCAGAAGACGAGATCAAAAATAGATTCAATAAGGCAAACCAACTCATTGGACAAATGGCACAATACTAAAGAACAAACATGTATCAATAACTACTAAGAAAGCACTTTACAACACAATCTTCCTACCAACACTATGTTACCAATTCCAAACCTCGACAATGACGGAAAAGGAGAAAAGAAATATCACAACAGAAATGAGATTCCTGTGAAGAATACTCAAAGTATCAAGAAGAGATAAGATCAGAAATGAAGAAATGAGGACTAAAGTGGAGGTTATAGCTGCACAAGATTTTATTAGAAAGCAGCAAGTCAAATGTTTTGGCCATGCAAGTAGGTTACCAACTAATAGTATACCACAACAAGCAATGATGTACAGATCAGAGGGAAGCAGAGGAAGAGGCCGACCACGTAAACGATGGACGCAGGGAATAACAGAGTCCATGGGAATATCGATACATGAAGCCCATAAGCGGGCACTCTCCCGCAGTGTATACTTCACCTCGACACCGCAAAGTACGAAAGGAACATGATCAGATGAGAGGCAATGATAATAAAAACAAATGAGAGAGAGAGAGAGAGAGAGAGAGAGAGACAGACAGAGACAGAGAGAGAGAGAGAGAGAATGGGAGAGATAAATAACGAGAAAAAGATTGACAAAGAGAATCTTTTTCTCGTTATTTATCTCTCCCATTCTCTCTCTCTCTCTCTCTCTCTCTCTCTCTCTCTCTCTCTCTCTCTATATATATATATATATATATATATATATATATATATATATGTATATATATATATATATATATATATATATATATATATATATATATATATATATATATATATATATATATAGAGAGAGAGAGAGAGAGAGAAAGGAGAGAAATAGAGAATGCAAAAAAAATAAAAATAAAGATAAACCATTATATGCGTGTCATATTTTCGTTCGAAACTGATCACGTGGTTGAAAGAGACAATGTGTTTCGCGCATTGTTTAACACACAAAATGGACGAAACCTGTTACAGATGGCAGACGTCATTGCAATTCATATAGTAAAGCCAACGATATAAAAAATATAAAACATAATAATCAGTACCGTGGTAAACAATTCAAATGATTGTGGTAATGTGTATTATGTTCTTCAGCTTGAAGTTTTTTCTCATTGTTAAGTTCATGTTTTGGGAATTCTACAGTATGCTTCTGACGAGATGCAGCGGAATATACCAGGCAGGAAATTATGCAATCTATAATTTGTGTCTTCATTGTTCTAAAATTTAAAATTCGTCCATACCCCCCCCCCCTTCCTCCCCACCCCCCAAAAAAAATCAAACCGTGCGCGCTCGCACACACACACACACACACACACACACACACACACACACACACACACACACACACACACACACACACACACACACACACACACAAAACGAGTAGACACATTAATTAGAAATATAAGAGCATATTAAATTTCCAGCGCACAGAAAAGAGTGAACACATTCGTTAGAAATAAGAGAGCACATTAAAGCTCCAGTGTTACAGAAGATGAACCCACGTAATTACAGCACCCCAGACCCTGGGATATATGAGCGGCTTGCACTCCAGTCTTCCGGAGTATAGCATCACCAAACTTGACCTAATTTTGACGTCTTCATATGTCTCAGATCAGGCACCACCGGAGACATCAATCAGCGGAACACAAGAGAGTTTTGATGTCTTCCTTCTGGCTACATCCGCTGATATGCTTGTCATGGAAAATATATGGATCAGAGAACCAGGAATGAAGACAAAGACACCAAAAGAAACCGAAAAACAATTTCAGAAACCGATGACAAGAACCATCAATGTCTGTTCAAGAATCTCATTCAAACATTCGTTTCCCCTCTCATTCTAATAATTTTCCGGTCCATTCCTCGAAGAATACATGCAGACGGGAGTTGCTTGACAGAACGGAAGCAGAATTCACTGGTACATTTGTCAGTCAAGATCTGGCAAGACTGCAACATTTACAATGTTATTCATCGTTTCTTTTCTTTCTTTTCTTGTCCCCACTTATGTTATTGATTTATCATTTTCAACATGCCAATATTATAAAAATTTATATGTGGAATAAATATTTTGTTTCTGTTGAATACAGGTGTATATGATCGTCTTTATGTGTACTTGTCCGTGTATCTGTTTGTCGAACTGTTTGTTTTTCTGTCTGACGATCAATGAATAACGCAATCAATAGCTCACTCACTGCCTTCCTGCCTGACTACGTACCTACCTGTCTGCCTGTCTGCTTGTCTGCTTGTCTGCTGTCTGGTAGTCTTTATGTCTGTTTTCTACCCCTCCATCTGTCCGATTGTCCGCCCGTCTATACGTCCGTCCATCTATTCGTCCGTCCGTCCGATTGTTCATCTGTTTGCCTGCCTGTGTGTCTGTCTATCTGCCTGCCTCTTACCTGGCTGGCTGGACTTGCTAGCCCAGAAAACTGCTATAAAACTTAACCAACCATGAATAAGTCACAAGAGAAGGCTAAAAGAATAACTAAAAAAACCTACAGTAAAAGAGGCTCCTCTAAATTAAGTATAGCGCAATGGTGAAAAAGCCACAAGAAGGTAGGATGGCCGACTTACCTCACATGACCTAGGAATTTCTATAGAACTGGCACCTGGTATGTTAGAGCCATGTATGAAGTAGGAAAGACAATATAGGTGGTAGGAGCAATGACATACTATACGATTCCAATACAACAGTAAAAAGTAAAGTAAATGACCATATTAAACAACTTACTGTTGCATATGATGCTAGATTCACATTATTATAAACCAACCGGCACTCGGTTTTTCTCACCATCTCATCTCATCTTGTTCCGCTTGTACCATGTTGTGTCCAGATGAAGCATAAACAGCGGGAGAGAGCCCGTTTATGGACTTCATGTATCGAGATTCCCATTGGCTTTTTATTCCATCTGTCCAGCGTTTACATGGTTGACCTCTACTTCTGCTCCCATTTAGTATGTACATCATAGCTTGTTGTGATATACTGTTAGTTAGAAACCTATTATAAAGGCCAAACCATGTAACTTGCTGATTAAATCTAGCGCTGCTAAACACCCACTTTAGGCCTGATTTCTTCATTTCTGATTTTCTCTCTTCTTGATACATTAAATACTCTGCACTCCTGTCCCAGGAGGAGTGACAAGCGAAAAATTGGTAACCGGCCGATGACCCGCAGACTACACAAGTCAACCTTACCTTTCCGTGGTGTAGACCGGGAAACCGTGACCATGGGCCAACGGGGCTCTGGCCCAATATGGGGGAACTAACTCCTGCGCCCTAAACCTGCGACTGGTCTAGCAAGCCGATAAGGGATTTTTCCTACTGCTCAAAGAAAATAAAGAAGCACTCGATGTGTGACAGGGTCAATATCACACCGGTCGCTTTTACTTCCCAAGACATTTCCTAATGCCAATTTTAAGCTGTGTTGATTTTAAAATCTTTCTGAATGGAGATTCAAACACATGACCGCTTGGCCGGCAGGTAAGCCTGAGACTAAAAACTATACGGAGAAGATAACTGAACAGAGAGATTAATACTATTGGGAGGGCTGAAAGTGAGCAGCTGGCGTGAGTTAGTTGAGGGTATATAATCTAATGGAGGATCTAGGGCAGAAGTAGAGATAATCACGCTATGGCAGCTGTGATGTAAGCCTTGTCGGCACACGATCTTCTTACATCCTAATGGTGCAGAATGAGTAATGATATTGTGATGAAACTGGAAATAGATCAGCTGTAGATTTTTATATATGTGAAGAATACTGTGGGCGGCGAAGAAAGCAAATACCCAGAGGGCTTCAAATGAAACCTTAAGGTGCTATAGAAATTACCATAACCAGGCCATTGCCTTGTAACCTGTCAATGGTGTTGTAAAGGTTATGAAGAGTGTTAAGCACATGACATCACAGTGCAGGTTAAAGATGGCAGCCACACTTGAGATGCACCAAAGAGGAGTAGAGTTCTATTATCTGCTTTTTTTATCAGTAAAGGGATAAAATCTATAGAAATTCATCGGCGAATGAAGGTCCAGTATGATGATGCATGCCTGTTAGTCCAGAAAGTGTATTAGTGGAGTAGGCAGTTTCAAAAATGTTTTGTCTGATGAAGAGGTACAGCAGATGGTGCATGAGTGGTTACACGCGATCAAGAACATTTTTTATACAGGAATCCAAGCACTTTATCGGCGCTGGAGGACTGTCATTGAACGCTGAAGTGACTACATCGATAAATGATACATTTGTTCTTTACTTTTTCAGAATAAATTCACGCAAAAAAACAAAAAACAAAAAACTACAAACATTTAAGATTTTCATTTGTAGCTCATCTCATCTCATCTCATCATGTTCCTCTTGTACCTTGCGGTGTCGAGGTGAAGTATAAACAGTGGGAGAGTGCCCGCTTATGGGCTTCATGTATCGATATTCCCATGGACTCTGCTATTCTCTCCGTCCATCATTTATGTGGTCGGCCTCTTCCTCTGCCTCCCTCTGATCTGTACATCATTGCTTGTTGTGGTATACTATTAGTTGGTAACCTACTTGCATGGCCAAACCATTTGACTTGCTGCTTTCTAATAAAATCTAGTGCAGCTATAACCCCCACTTTAGTCCTGATTTCTTCATTTCTGATCTTACCTCTTCTTGATACATTAAGTATTCTTCTCAGGAATCTCATTTCTGTTGTTGTGATTTTTCGTTTCTCTTTTTCTGTCATTGTCCAGGTTTGGCATTGGTAACATAAAGTTAGTAGGAAGATTGTGTCGTAAAGTGCTTTCTTAGTAGTTATTGATACATGTTTGTTCTTTAGTATTGGTCCCATTTGTCCAGTGAGTTGGTTTGCCTTATTGCATCTATTTTCTATCTCGTCTTCTGATTTGCCATTTGATGATATTATACTTCCTACATGAAACTCTTTACTTGTTTTAAGGGATGTTCATTTAGATGAATCGATGTTGCTTTTTCTGCTTTAGTTATAATCATTACCTCTGTTTTATTTGTGCTACACATTTCGCTTAGACTATTCATGTGGTCTTGCAATTCAGCTTCTGATTTTGCTATTAGTGCTTGGTCGTCCACAAACAAGAGTTTTCTAATGGTTAGATTTGCAGATGGTTCTTCTTCTGTGTTCTCGTCATTCGGTGTTCTTGTGGTCTCTGTTTGGCTGGTTTCTTTACACATGTTGTCTATATATATATTATATATATATCTTCTTTGGCTTCCTGCGTAGTGTTCTTGTTTCTTCTTCTTCTGCGTTCATCCGGAGTTTTTTTTTTTCGGACGTGATTGCGTTGTGCCTGTTTACAGGCGAGGGGACAGGACACAACCTTTTCGTACTCCGGATCTTACGGTGAAGGGTTCTGAGTGTCCTCCGGTTGCTCTCACTATGCATTCACTGTTGTTGTATAAGCTTCTACATAGGATTGTTAGATGTGTACCCACTCCATATTGATCAAGGATTTCCCACAGCTTGTTTCTATCTACTCTATCAAATGCCTTTTCTTGGTCGACAAAGGCTAAGTAGAATGTTTCATTGAATTCGATTGATTTTTCTATAAGTTGTCTAAGAGCAAAAATGGCATCTGTATATCCTTTATATTTCCTAATCGAAGTTGTGTTTCGCTTAGCTGGGGTTCTATAATAGTTCGTAATCTTTTCTCGGGAGTCTTTGCGGCGAAGTGGTCAAGCCGTTTGACTCGGGCTCCGAAGGGTGTCGGTTCGATTCCGAGCCGCGCCCTTCGGTTCACGAGTGAAATTTTTCGGAGACTCCGGTGGGTCGTCGCTAGAGCTACGGAGTTCGTGCTTTGTGCGACGCTTTCCGCGCTGCGGAAAGAGACCGAGCTATATGGGATAAAAATCCGGTGCAATGAAGTCGACCCTGTCGACTTTTTAAAATCTTTTCTCAAGAATTTCGTACAATATTTTTCCAGTATGACTCACAGGTCAAATGCCTCTGTATTGTGTGTAATCTCTTTTGCTGCCTTTGTTTTTCCAAATTGGGATAACTATGGCGTTTCCCCAGTCTCGTGGTGTCTGTTGTTCTACCCAAACATGACTGAATAGTCTATGCAGCCATGCTGTTCCTCCTTCTCTTGTTTCTTTAATTAGTTAATTTGGTATTTCATCTTGTCCTGGTGATTTGTTCGATGGGGCTAATCTGACGGCTCCTATAATTTCTTCTTTCAGTATGTCTGGTTCTAGTTCTTCGGTGGCATCTATGTCGGTTTCTTGAATTCTTGTGACATCTGATGGGATGTTGAGAAGTTGTTCGAAGTACTGTTTCCATCTTATTAGAATTTGTTTTTGTTCAAATATTGGTTCTCCATTTCCGCTGTTAATTATTTCAGTTGGGTCAAAGGGTTTCTCCTCTGGTTCTCAATGCACCTATCGTTTTGTAGAAGTTTCTAGTTGCCCCCTTGCAGTTTTTATTTAGGGTTTCTCCATATTCCTCCCAGTCTTTTTTTTTTTTTTTTAAATCTCTTTACTATTCTATTCACATGTCTTCTCACTATTCTATATTCATTTGTAGATAATTATGTGTCGTTATTTATGTTTACTGTCACATAAAATACAGGTTTTCATATTTGTGGGTGTCATTATCATATTTTTACTATTAGTTTAGATTCTTCCCCATATCCCGTTTACAGGGCACTGCAGTCAACACCAGCATTATTTAGCTAATGTTGATGTCTTGGCAAGTTTCACGTTCAGTAGTTTGCCACTGCTTTCTGAACGACCGGTTCACATACCTTTCCGTAAGAAACAAACGCGACGCGATCAGCTGCCATATCTCACGCAGCTGTGTTTCGTACGTGGGTATACCGGATTACAAACAACGTCATTATCCTCATCGCCAGGGTGACCGGCTACTATTAGTTAGTCAAACTAAATTAAGAGGCAATTTGTCAAATTGTTACCGGGATTTTGATCAGTAACATAACAAGTACAATGATAATAAACATGCGAAGCTAATTATATGAATGTTTGAGCAGCATAACTTGTTGTTAACTCACACACGCACGTGCTCACACGCACACTCACATACACAGATAAACACGGTCTCTCTCTCTCTCTCTCTCTCTCTCTCTCTCTCTCTCTCTCTCTCTCTCTCTCTCTCTCTCTCTCTCTCTCTTCTTCTTCTTCTTCTTCTTGCTATTCTGTTTTCCTTCTTATTCTTTGTGTCTCTCTTTCACACACTCAATCCCTCATTCTTTAGATTAACAAACTATTTGTCTGAAAGAAAAGTCAGTGCTCATTAAGGGATTTTTATTAGCCTAAGCGAATCGTTTATTCCTTCGGGCGCCGTGCCTTAATGAGACCCCCAAAAAATAATGTTCTGTGTCGTTGCATCACCATTGCCCGAAACATGACAATGATATCGGAATAAAGACATTCTGGCCTGTGCTGTGAACTGCTGGAAAACTTCACGTATGTGTGGTTTGACAAGGAATTTGTACGGGGTTTGACAAAGTATTTATGTATGGTTTGTCACGGTATGTATGTGTGTGCCAACACTGTATTTACGTATGATTTAACAAGGTATGGTGTGTGATAGATGGTATGTGTGGTTAGATAAAGCAAGCTTAATTTAAAGCAAAGCTCTCTTATCTGCCAAATCAAGCCTCTAGGCGCAAGATCTTTGGTTTCAGCAAAGATGTTTGTTCACGCTGGATGTTTTAGCCGTTAGCTGTCCCCAGTCTATGATGCACAGGCTCTAATTAGACATTCAAAGCATTAAAAGTACAATGAATCCTTTCCCACAAACAAAAACTGTTGAAATTAGATTCCTTGCAGCCTCAAAGATGGAGGACGAAAAATCCAAATTAAAAACAGGACATGTACTTTTTTCTTCCATTCATTCGCTTGGAACTCTAGCGTATCCATACACGCGCTACTACTTTGATTCTCCAGATCTTTTTTCCCATGTACAGTGAAAATATTTTCAGAAATGTTGACGATATGAAAGGAATCATCATTGGGGGACATAACATCAATAACATTAGATATGCTGATGATACAGTATTTATTGCAGACAATAGGCAGGATCTGCAACATTTAGTAGATGCGGTTGTTGCACACAGTGAACAACTTGGGTTATAATTAAATTATAAGAAGACACCGATTATGGTCTTGACTAAGAAGAAGAAAATACCACAATTTAATGTACAAGTAAATGGAAATATTCTCAGACAAGTGAATCTGTATAATTAACTTGGAACAGTCATAACATCTGATGGGAGATGCCTTGAAGAGATTAGAATAAGAATCACCGTGGCGAAGGCAGCCTTTTGCAACATGAAAAACATACTGACCAATAAAAAGATGTCATTTGCATCGAGAAAAAAAGTGTTCAGGTGCTACATAGAACCTAACCTGTGCTTTTATATGGATGTGAAGCGTTGACAATAAGCAAACAAGCTGAAAAACATCTGATGGCTGTAGAAATGTGGTTTCTGAGGCAAATGCAAAGAATACAATGGACAGACAGAAAACCAATGACATAGTCCCACAATAAACAAATGAACATCGTAAATTGATTAGAGTAATTAGACGTAGACAGTCATAATTTTTAGGCAACGCTATGTGGAGAAATAAATTGGAGAACTTGGTGACAACTGGCAAGTTCGAAGGGAAGGGAACAAGTTAAGGGTAGAGAAGTAAATACCTGGATGGCTTGGCCACGTTGTATGATCGGAACAAGAACACTGTGCTGATCCACAACTCCGGTGATCGAGTGAGATGGCAAAACATGACCGTCCACGTTTACCGGCAAGGCGCATGATGATGTTAATGATGATGATGATGATGAATATGACTTCGCGCGCACTACGCTGATTTCTGCATGTATATTAGCTTGCTATTTTACTAGTGTTTTTCGTCATCGGGTGAGCCCACTCCAACTTCTGAGGTACTTATAATTTACGTCCCCAAGACAAGGACGGGAAGTCAACACTTTAGTTAAACAGACCTGTATAGTGGTTGAATCCGCAGCCTTAGCATCAGCACACCAGAAGTTTAAGTGCGAACGCTCTTACTCTTTCGGCCATGCCCCACAACATGTGATAAACTGCAATCAATAATCAAACAATTCAGTGAAACATGGGGCAAGTCTCAGTTGTAGAATGATATTGAGAAACTATAGAAACCAACACTCATCATCATCCAGTGCCATGCCGGTTGGCGTGGACGATGTTGCTTCTCCACAAATTGCGATCTCAGACAGTGTGTTGAATCCCTTCCATGCCATGACACAAGACTGTCAAGAATTTGCTCACACTGTATACCTCTATCTCTCTTTCCACAAATCTTTCCGATTGTCACAACATGTTCCAGTATTTGTCGTCTTATAATGTGGATAAAATATAATGACTGCTTCTTTCTGATGTTTAGGATATGTTGTCTTTGCGACTTAGCCTCACTCATAATGTTCAGATTGCTCATTTTGGCTGTCCAATTAATTGTCAGCTTTCTTCTATAAAACCACATCTCCGGGGATTCCAGGGATTTTTACGCCTGTTTACTAATTGTCCAGGATTTGATAGACTGCCGTATTTTGAGACAATCATGCCCCTAAACCCAGTACCAGAAGAAAATGAAATGGCCATCTTTACACTAAGGAATGAAGGACGCAGAGGTGTTTCCAAGGCACCAGGGCCAGGTTTTATACTGACCGAGACCTACTAACACGTCCTAGTCGTGCGTCCTGGGCAACAGGTCCCTTCGGGGTCCTGGCTAACGTAGTAGGATCGCTGATTCTACCGAAGTCGGAGAGTGTCTGCCTGCACGGCGAGGAACCACCAGTCCGTACACCAATAAGCCAGACATGGGACAACGGATATTCACGCAAACCTCAGGTCCTGTATGACATCACACTGATGTTGGACAACAGGATGTCTTCATCCGACATACAAGACTTGAAGCTGGAGTTCACAGCCAGCGAACGCAAGCAAGCAAAACTGAGAAATTATAGAGATAATTCAGAAGTGATGTTATCGAATAATGAGAAGAACCGACTGGACTGAATACTTTATACATTAACATTTTATGGAGTATTAACATTTTATGGAGTATATAACAAAACAATGAAAACATATAATGCTGGACAAAAACAATCTCATAGCTTGGTCACACTCAAAGACACGAAGAAACACACAAATTAGTTGCTGATGGGCAAACTACTGCAGAAAATAGGAAGTGGTAGAGAAAAGAGTTAGTTGCATATCATTTACAGGACGTCACAGTCAACCCCAACATTTATGGGCTCTTGTTATTTCTTGACAAGTTTGCGTCCAGTAGTTTACCATTGATTTCTGAACGACCGTCACTCATATCAATGTATGAAAACCAACGCAAGGCGATCTGCTGTCAAATCGCCGGCAGCTGTGATTCGAACCTCAGTATGCGGGATTGCGAATTGCGTCTCTAACTCCATCGCCACAGAGTCACAGAGAACAAGGGCAATATTTTAAACCAGGCTTGCACACACAGATCAATGAGGATGCACGTGAAATTACAGCGCTAATCAACGAAACATAAAGAGGAATTGTCGGCTCTACAAGAATACGATAACATGTGACAGAATGAGTGTTTCCATTAGAGGTATAACTCCATCCCTGGTCCTCGCCATGTGTTGAAGTTATTATGCCTTTTTTTCTTTTTTTGATGAACAATGTAACAAACTATCGTCTGTGAAAAAGGCAAGGTGCCAGTAGTCGTAGTAATTTGAGTGAACATATTCACAAACATAGCACACAATACACTTTCTTCAGAGTCACTTCATACATGTCTCCTCAGGCCACAGAACAGTCACTAAAAAATGACAACCATTCACAATGCATGGCTCCTAATTTTATCACTCTCAGCACAAGAATATTAGGAAATGTCTATGTCAGAGAAAGAGTACCAGATCCCACATCATTAGGTGTGGTAAGAGCGCAGGATTGCTAGACAATTCCCGCGTGGGTGATATGGCGCTGGTATACATAATTTTTTTCCGGCATGGCACATGATTGATTGATTGATTGATACATAATTTTCTCACAGCATTTATTCATCGCTGTTCAAAGTCATTTTATTGCATTACGAATCAATAGCATATATACGTATTCATGTTTACATATAGACAGACAGACAAGCCGGCCGGATATTGATACAACTGAATAACAAATATGCAAACATTGTTTAGCTGATGTTTAGCCAGCTCCGTGGCGAAGGTGTTACGAATGCAATTCGTAATCCCGCATACCGTGTTCGAAACACAGCTGCCGGCGATATGGAAGCAGACCGCCTTGCGTTGATTTGTCATACAAAAAGTATGAGTGTCGGTCGTTCAAAAACTACTGAACGTAAATGTGCCAAGAAATCACACACAGCAAAAACGCTGGGGTTGACTGCGACGTCCTGTAAAGGATATATAACTAACTAAATATGCAAAAGTATTTTAGTTTCCAGGCAGGGTGCTGTCTATGAGCCAGGTTTCTTACCATGGTGAGACATTGTAAAATTTCAGAATTTCTCTCCTTTTTGGTCCACGAGACTAAGATTTATATCACGAACACCGGAGGTCAGCTCGGCCGAATGGATAATAAATCTCAATCTTAAACTTCCGTTGTGCTGATGCCGAGGTAGCGAGTTTAATTCCTAAAGCGGCCAGTGGGACTAAAATGTTGACTCCTCGTCCTTGACTTGGGGACGTAAATAACGAGTAACTCAGAATTCGGAGTGGGTTCGCCTGATTGACAGGAGGGCTTGGAATGAGTTGGTCAAAGGCCTATGCCCCAGTGCCTGATAAAAGATGACAGAAACAGGAGAATGATCATGCTGATCCGTTATAAAAAACGGTAAAATGTTCCGCGAAACAAAGGAAACATAAAAATATCCAAACTGAAGTAACTGACGCCTACACTTGTATACAATCTGGCACACACGGATTTACATAAGATCCACCAAAAAAGAATAAAAGCCCGAAGCGAGTTAGCCAAAATGTTAACATTGTGATTTTGGGATAGAAATTACATAGTGCTCCTGGCAACGCCGCGGCACAGTTGGGAATACACATGATCGGGCTCTGTGTGTGTTCATTACAAGTTGTGGTTTTCAATCACAACTTTGCCGTAAAGGCATACACGAGCTCAAATTAATTACCAACATCCGCGCTGTTTACCTCTTGTTACTGCTTCTAGTCTGCAGGAAAGTAATTGAAAATGATGACGTGGACTTGAACGAAACACGCAAATGAATCTTGCTGTTTTGTGATCAGCAGAGGGGAATTTATAATATAATGGTTTGTTTCGTTGTTGTTTGTAGCTATACTTCACAAGGTGTTGCTTTTGAACGTGTTTGTAAATTTTGGGTTGGCTGATAAGAGAATGTTTATTTTTTTTCTCTTCTTATGGTCTATGCCGTGTGGCGTTGGTGATCATGTGTGTCCACAGCTATCTGTATCATGTGCTGCCGATCATTTCTGATACAGATGAACCTCCATGCCGTGATGTCAAACTGTCCAGCATCTTCTCTCTTGGTCTCCCCCTGCCTACCTTCTCCTTCCGCTTTTCGGTTGTGACGACATATTCGTTTGCCACTTCTCGTGACATGCCGAAAGAATGTGACTGTATTCATGGGATGCCAGTAATCAGTTCTCGTTGTGAGTTAATTTCTGTCATCTTGTCGATCCAGGCTGACCACCCTGTAATGGCTCCCAGAAAATGTCTTGAAAAGGAAAGACGACTGACGTGATACAGAGCACTTCACACACAAAATGCCGATTGGTCTGTAAAAGTAAGTGTGTAGCACCATATACTGTCTGTCTGCCTGCCTGCCTGCCTGCCTGCCTGTCTGTCTGTCTGTCCGTCCGTCCGTCCGTCCGTCTGTCTGTCGGTCGGTCGTGAGTCTCTGTCTGTGTGCATGTCCGTCTGTCTGTTTATTTGTTTGTCTGTCTGTTTGTTCGTCTGTAATCTATCGGTGGTTGGGTAAGTGGGTGGGTCAGTGGATCGATCGTTGGGAGGATCCATCATTTCAGTTGGTCGGTTGGCCGGCCCGCTTGTCTGTCTGTCTATATATAAACATGAATACATATATATGCTATTGATTCCTAATGCACTAAAATGACATTTGAACAGCGATGAATAAACCTCTGATTATTAATACATAAAATGTCTGCTGCTGTGAGAAAATTATGTATACCAGCGCTATATCACCCACGCGGGAATTGTCCAGCAATCTTGCGCTCTTACCACACCTAATGATGTGGGATCTGGTGCTCTTTCTCTGACATAGACATTTCTTAATATTCTTGTGCTAAGAGTGATAAAATTAGGAGCCATGCATTGTGAATGGTTGTTTTTTAGTGAGTGTTCTGTGTCCTGAGAAGACATGCATCAAATGACTCTGAAGAAAGTGTATTGTGTGCTACGTTTGTGAATATGTTCACTCAAATTACTACTGCTACATGCACCTTGCCGTCTTTCAAGACGGTAGTTTGTTACATTGTTCTTCCAAAAAAAAAAAAAAAAAAAAAATAAGGCGTAATAACTACAACCCATGGCGGGGACAAGGGTTGGAGTTATGCCTCTCCATAGCACACAGCCTGTGCTGAGCTGTAGACCATGTGTTGTCCATGAGCATGATCCCCCTGTCCACCTGCCTAGTTTACTTCATAGGAAAGGTAACATCAATACGTCTGAAACAATATAAGTTGCAGAAGCTGCCGGATCAGTAAAGCAACGGTCTAACTGTCCACCTGTCGGAGCTTCGATCCTAGACCAATAGCCGACCAAGGCTTAGTGCCTGGTCTGCCCTGCTATGACATTTTATCGCACTTGATAAGGCTTGTACCCTCCGATATGCGCTCCTCCGCCCGAAGCCGTTGACACAATGTGGGGTGTCGGATTTGATGAGCGCTGCCCAGCTTTCGACGCTAACAGAAAGCGTCTAGTACCGTCTACTGTAACACTGTCATATCTAACTAAGACCTGACCCACTCACTCAAATGAATCACACTGAAAGCTGCAGTTGCCGAGAGGTTAGCAAGCTGACGACTAGATCACGTGGTATAACCGAGACAAGAACACAGATTGATCTAAGAGTGGCCTTCGTGGGAGATGGTGTTACCTCCAAAGCCAACCAGGATGGCACATAGTGATGATGCCGAGGATCCTGATATGGTATTTTAAAGTGGGAAAGAAAGCGTGTCTGAAACAGATGTTCAAATAATTGGATCAAATTGAGTTAATCTGAAAAAAAAAATTATTATAAAAATATAAGGAATAAAATATATCATAGGAATCAGGTTTCATGAAATACTAGACAGTAGCTGGAGGCGTGTCGGGTCTCCATAAGAGGAATAATTTACCTAACAGGCTATTACAAATATTACCCAAGGGACAAATGGACCACGAAGTCACTCATACGTAAAGACATATATTGGTTCCCTGGGTATTTTTATCGGCAGGAGCCAATGACACCGCGGGCGGCACGGTTGCTGTAAGTGAAGTGTTTGGTGCCATTACCCAATTTGTTTGCTGAGCTTGGGATTAGTCTCGTTCACACATGCTCCACACATACACACATTATCGGTCGGTCGGTCGGTCGGTCGGTGTATAGATATATATATATATATACATGTGTGTGTGTGTGTGTGTGTGTGTGTGTGTGTGTGTGTGAGAGAGAGAGAGCGAGAGAGAGAGAGAGAGAGAGAGAGAGAGAGAGAGAGAGAGAGAGAGAGAGAGAGAGAGAGAGAGAGAGACACATAGGCTCAACCGCCGACCTATCAGAATAGCAAGCTTCGATCATCAGGGAATGTTTCCGTCATTGAACTTCCTAACTCTCCTGTCATGGGTTGTAGTTTTGCTCACAATGGCATTTATGGTTGTTGCGGGTTCAAATTCGAATTCCATGCAAATTCCTTGGACTGCCAGAGTAGACTGCCTTGGACTGCCAGAGTAGACTGCCTTGGACTGCCAGAGTAGACAACCTTGGCCTGCTGTGAATACTGGAAAATTAGTAAACAGGCGAAAAAAGTCCCCGCAAGCTTTGCAGATGTGGTTTTATAGAAGAATGCTAAAAATTAACTGGACAGTCAAAATGAGCAATCTGGATATTTTAAGGGAAGCTAAGTCGCTAAAGATGACAAGGTCGCAAATATCTCAAACATTAGAAAGAAGCAGACATCATATTTGGCCATATTATGAGAAGACAAAAACTGGAACATGTTGTGGCAACCGGGACGATTGTCGAAAAGAGAGACAGAGGAAGACAGCATGAGAAAATTCTTAGCCGTCTTGTGTCATGGCACGGAAGGGAGTCAATATACAAACTGATCCATGCCGTTGGAGATCGCAATTTATGGAGATATGTCAGAATCTCCGAGTCTTCATCTCCCGCGCCTGGAAATAACGACCAGGTACAACCGTGAACTCGACTCGCGTTACTGCGCAGTGCATGGCCAGAGGTCAGCGTGGGACACGGAAGCCACGAGGCCGGAAAGCGGGCCAACGAGGAATCACGGCCAGTAGCTCAGACGAGCTTAGGACTGCCATGAAAGTGTGCTGCGGTGTATGAGTCGATGCTTTATGGAAGAAAGCCTGTATGCTTTGTTGAGTAGAATACAGAGTACGTGAGTGTATATTCTATTGCATTGATGAATTGATGTATGTACAGTGAATATTTCTGGCGATGGCATTATCGCGGACGTTGCGCAATGCCTGGTATGATTGCTGTGTGAGAAGTGCGATTAAAAGTGATTGAGTTATATCGCTGTGTGTTGGTACACTCATTTAGTGTGAGTGATTGTTTTCACGCCTGTTAGCTTATACGAGCCAATGATCTTCTAAACAAGACCCTGACAGATGCATGATCACCCACGCCATCTAGAAAGGCACTGGATAATGATCACACTGACTGCATCTTCCTGTTCACACAGGATGTCACATTACAGAAATATTTTAAACTTGTGGGCCAAAAGCCAAAACGAACAAAGAATGCTAGCTGGCACTTTGATCTGAAATGTGGTATCCTAACAAGGTACTACACGAAGGATGCCAAGACAATTGCACAAATGGTGTTACCAGTTGGACACTGCCAAAAAGCATTACAACTAGCACATGACATACCGTTTGCAGGGCATATGGCATATGCTAAAACCAGAGCAAGAATACTAACACAGTTCTACTGGCCCAAATTCTGCAGTGACATAAAGAAATACTGTAGATCGTGTGACATCTTCCAGAAGATTGTAAAAAAGGGAAAACACCCTCAAGCAGAACTTCAAACAACTGATCTTGCAAGTACACCATTTGAGAAAATCTCAGTGGATATTGTGGGTCCTTTAAACCATATTACATCAAGAGGAAATAAATATGTTCTTACTGTTATTTACCTATGTACACGTTGGCCGCCGGTCTCTCTGGCTGTGGGGTTATAACACTTTCTCTCTGTAATCCCGTTTATCACGCAGAGTCTCGCAGCGGAGCGAGAACTGAGGTGGTTCGACCCCCGCTCGTGACTTGCGGATACTGAGCCGGCCGCTCAGAAAGCAATGGCAAACTACTGAGCGTAATCTTGCCAAGAGATCAACAGACAGCTGAAAGATGCTGCTGTTGACAGCTAAGTCCTGTAAAAGGATACGCAAAACATTGAACACGTTGGCCGGAAGCGATTCCGCTTAGAAATATTACCTCTAAGGATATAATAGAGGTCCTTTTCCATATTTTTGCAAGGATAGGTTTTCCTGATACAATCCTATCCGATAGAGGAACCCAATTTATTTCTGCGGCGACTCAAGCTTTTAGCGAAATGCTAGACATCAAGCAGACTTTCAACAGCCCCTATCACCCTCATTCAACGGGGATCATAGAGAAATTAAATGGTGGCTTGAAACATATGTTAGCGAAAGTCACCCAGGAATGCCCAAATGACAGGGACACTTTTTACCCGCCATTCTTTTCGCGTATCGAGAAGTACCTCACTCGAGCACTGGATTTTCACCTTTTGAATTAGTGTATGGTGCCAAACCACGCGGCCCATTATCCATTTATCATACTTTATTAACTGAAATAGAGAATGAACATAAAACTGTGTCACCGTATGAACATGTAACACCGTTGCGTGACAGGATTATGAAAGCATGTATTATAGCTAAAGAATCATTGAGACAATCTGGTACTATCTACAGGGAGTACGCCAACAGAGGAAATAGGACAATAACACTGACACCAGGACACTACGTATTACTTCTATTACTCAGTGACAGACATCTCTTAACAGACTCTTGGCAAGGACCGTTCAAGATAGTAAGACAGATTTCGACCGTAGACTATGAAGTGACAATAAACAACAAAAACAAAATATTCCACATTAACATGTTAAAGCCTTACTACAATAGGAACGGAGACAACGACGATACAGCTGCAAGCAAAACAGTAGTGGAACACACAGACTCAGACGACACTGACGAAATACCAGTCCCATCACTTGACACGACAGACACACTGCAAGACGTCAAACTATGCTCGAACCTTTCTCAGACTGAGACCGACGAGTGCAGACAACTGTTACAAGAGTACATGACTATTTTCTCCAACGATCCAGGACAAACAGACTTAGTGCAGCATCAAATAATACTGACGACTGACGTACCAGTAAAATGCAGACAGTACTCAATACCCATACACTACAAGGACAAACTACATCAGGAAATTTTAGATCTGTAAGCAATTAAGATTATTAGAAGATCACAATCACATTATTCTTCACCTATTGTGATTGTCAAGAAAAAGGACAACTCTATACGACTATGCGTAGACTACAGAAAACTCAACGCAATCACACAGTTAGATTTAGAACCCATGGCTAACTGTGAGGACATACTGACAGAAATGACAGATGCCAAATATTTTACAAAACTTGACATGACAAAAGGGTACTGGCAAATACCCATGACTGAAAATTCAATACATCTGACAGCATTTCCAACACCTTGGGGACTATACGAATGGTGTAAACTACCAATCGGGCTAGTCAATGCCCCAGCGACATTTGTAAGGATGACAAGACTGTTACTGGCAGACATATCGAACATACTTTCCTACATGGGCGACATATGCATACACACTAGGACAATGACAGAACATCTGACGACACTCCGACACACATTTGACGTCACCCAACAACATGGCCTAACAGTGAAACCACCAAAGGTAGAGAGTGCCTACCACGAAATTACTTTTTTGGGCTATAAGATTTCTGATGGATTTGTCACCACTGATGACAACATTTTTTCGAAAATTCTGAAATTGTTACTTCCAATGACAAAAAAAAAAAAAAAAAAAAAAGAAGTTAGAAGCATGTTAGGTTTACTCAACTATTATAGACGATTCATACCTAACTTTGCTAGTTTAACAGAAACTTTCACAAATTTACTAATCAAAAACCAATCAAACAAAACTGTAAACAGGGAAGACCTGAGACAGGCATTTACAAAAGTATTGTCGTATTTTTCCTGTAATCCCATCCTTAAATTGCCAAATTTGAATATTCCTTTCAGATTGAGGACTGACGCCAGTTCCATAACTATCGGGGCAGTTTTGTTATAGTCCTATGAGGACATATTCCATCTTGTTTATTACGCAAGTCGTAAATTGTCAGCAAGAGAACGGAGGTGGTCGACGCCCGAAGTTGAAGGATTGGCTTTAATTTATTCCATTAAGAAATTATCTTCATATTTATTGGGAAAACATTTTATTGTAGAGACGGACAACAATCCGTTAAAGGTTATCACTACAGGTACATCCACAAATCATAGGATTGCAAGATGGTCTTTGTTACTCCAAAAATACAGCTTTCAGATTAGACACATCAGCGGAACTCATAACACGATTGCAGACTTACTTTCCAGATGTCCTATCGAGATATCCGACGACAGGCGACTACGCTTGAGCACAAAGACTGAGGCAGTGAATGTAGCCTGTTATCTAAAAGCGCTCAGCTATCTATCACAATCCAGCGAAATATTGTTGAAATTATCCAGAGAACGCTGTGAGAGATGACTTATTGTGATAAGGACGAAGTCCTCAGGTTTATTCTACTGATATATATTTTTAACCAGTGCATATGTTAAAGAGATGAACGATTAGAATGAGGACAGGCAGTATTTTAAACTTAATAGTGCTTCAAGAACAGTACTACTTCTGTGTACAGACTTAACTTACACCATCTGTGTGTAATATCTGAAGTACCTGCGCTTATGAATACTTGCGATATAAGCACAGCAACTAGTTCCATTATTTTAACATTTACATTACAACTGTGATTAAATAGACAACAGTTACGAAGTCTACATCCAGAACAGTTGAATCCGTACTCCGTTAGGAACAGTTTAATCCGAACATATGAAAGAACGTTGTGTAATTCCAAATTTAATCCTTATTTTTGTAAGAACAGTGATCCGAACAGTGAAACAACAGTGTGTTAATCCAACGTGCCAACACATGAACTGTGTACTTCCGTTTCCTTTTCGAACTGTGCAATATTTAGGAAAAGTAGCAGACTATGTAAAGAATAGTCACAAGTGAATGGCGCTTGAAATAACCTTGTGACACGAAATTTACATGTATTTATTTGAATGAGAGGAGTTTATATTTGTAATCTAAGATTCATTGATTGATAAATTTTTTCTCAATAATGCCATCTATGTCATTATTGAAATTAAATATCAAACCATGACGCTTAGAAGATAACTTACAAATGTACTTTATTTTTTTGAAAGAAAGTAGACATTACCTCCCTTTGTGTTTCACCATTACATGTAAGGGGAAACTATTTCAAATATTGTTAAAATGTAATTATGGATATATTATCTTGTTCATGGTAACCAGAACAACCACATGTCACAATGTGACAATCAACTATGTGTGGAATATAACTACTGAAGTTGAGGACCAGGATTGGACAATCCTACCATATCGGCGGGGGTCTAATCCTGAAGACATCTTATAAAGGAAGATGACATAAGGCCTGACATGTCTCTTTTTGTGATTTTTTTCTTTTGTCGTTGAGATACTGCGTTGCTTGGAAGATAGCGTTAGTCGCAGAGAAGTACCGGACTGGCTAAGTCCACTATCAGCTGATGTAGAAATCCAACTAGGGGAAAGTACTTGATGACAGTGGCCGTATGGCATCACTGAAGGAAAGATATGTCATGTAATACAGGTTAATAAATACCAGAGAGTCGATTCTGACTTTAGAAGGTAACCCAACTATAAATACCAGTAAGGAAAGGATATACCTTCCATAGGAGAGGGCGGCGGAGAGTGTCAGAATCTCCGAGTCTTCATCTTCCGCGCATGGCAATAACGACCAGGTACAACCGTGAACTCGACTCGCGTTACTGCGCAGTGCATAGCCAGAGGTCAGCGTGGGACACGGAAGCCACGAGACCGGAAAGCCGGGCCAACGAGAATCACGGCCAGTAGCTCAGACGAGCCTAGGACTGCAGACTGGACGGTCATGAAAGTGCTGCGGTGTATGAGTCGATGCTTGATGGAAGAAAGCCTGTATGCTTTGTTGAGTAGAATACAGAGTGCGTGAGTTTATATTCTATTGCATTGATGATTTGATGTATGTACAGTGAATATTTCTGGCGATGGCATTATCGCGGACTTTGCGCGATGCCTGATATGATTGCTGTGTGAGAAGTGCGATTAAAAGTGATTGAGTTATATCGCTGTGTGTTGGTACACTCATTTAGTGTGAATGATTGTTTTCACGCCTGTTAGTTTATACGAGCCAATAGTCTTCTAAACAAGACCATGACAGGTGCTGAACGTGGGGAATCTCGTCCGACTTTGGACATTAAAATATTAGAGGATTGAACGTATGGATGAAAGGCGCTGAACGTGTGAATTTTAACGTGGGTGCATCGTCCAGTTTTTGAGCCATATAAATTGAGATAGTGTGTTTATGTTAGGCAATGAACATGGGTGATTTGTGATTGTATCATCCGATTGTAAATTGATTTGTGATTGTATCATCAGATTGTGAATTGAACGTGTGACTTGTATGATAAAGAAGTATGGCTTTGAAAAGTTCTATGAAGTGAGCGAAAGCATCGGCAAGAAGTTATAGTTGAATTTGACATCCAAACTGACGACAAAGACGACTGTACAAACATACTTGACAGCATACACACCTATTACACTTAGCTGACAATACATACACCACAAAAACATACACATACTAATATTTTCTCTCTCCAAAAGTAAACAGGTTGTTCATCTGAAATTGAAAGATAGCAAGGTCATTTTCCGGGTAGAAGATCAACCATCCATTCTCTGAGGCAGTAACGTCCAAAAGTCAAAATTTCAGTGTCACTTAAGTATTTATTCCTATATACTTTTGTACGGAATCAGGCCTTAGATGTACCATTCCTTTTGTCATTGTATATGATACATGTACTATAGTTAGTAAGATATTATATTTATTTTGCATATACCTGTGTAACAATTATGTACAAACAACATGTCTTTGTTACACGATTTCATTGAATTAGACTTAACTGGGGATGAATTAACAAAGTTGAGTGAATCCAAATATGCAGAGTATGTCCAGTTACAGTAAAAAGTGAAAGAAAGGGAGGACAGAGCTGCTGAAAGAGAACTGAGAAAGACAGAGTTAGATGCTGAACTGAGAAAGGCAGAGTTAGACGCCAAAAACAAACAGGCAGAGTTAGACGCTGAGTTAAAAAAGGCTCAAATCAGTGCACAGAGCAAACGTGAAGAACTCGAAATCAGTGCACAGAGCAAACGTGAAGAACTCGAAATGCAGTTACAAATTAATTAACAAGAAATTGAAACATCAACCGAGAAAGAATCTAAGAAGCTAGAAACTAAAGAAAAAGAGAACCAATTCAAAAAGTACCAAAGGATAGTAAAGAATTTTGCTACTGGGGACTACATCTCAACATTCATCCAGAATTTTGAGACGATAATGGGACATTATCAGGTCCCAGTTACAGATTGGAACATCATCTACATGAGGAGCTTATCTGGGGAACCACTAAAAGTGATAGAGACTATCCCTAAAGAATTAAGGAATGACTACCACTATATGAAAGCCAAAATTATGGCACATTTCCTTTTAGACGAAGCAGGGTACAGAGAACAGTTTGCTAAGTTAGCACCAAAGTTCTCTGACTACACTTCAGTAGTACAGGATATATTTAGCAAATGGTTATCAGCAGCCAAAATTGATAACGATTTTGAGAAATTGAAAGATCTGATCGTAAGGGATAAATCATCTCTTCTTTACCACCACCATTTTCAAAATTTCTGCAAGAGTGCGAGTGTGAGAGTGTACAGCAGATAGAAAAACACGGTTCTGCCTACTTTACAGCGAATAAAGGTTGTTTTGCAAATGTACTTAAAGACACTGAATTCGTAGCTGCTGCTACATACGAAAGATCAAAGTCAGGTACTTACAACAGACAAAACCTTTCAGGCAAACTGTTGGCACCAGTTGTCGCTGTAAATATTGTAATTATCAACATAATGAAAGAGAGATGTGTGACAAACACCCTGGGTATCTTACATACCTGCAGAATTGTATAGATAAGCAAGACAGAGAGAAAAAGAACTACAAACGTTTAACCAAATGCTTCCTTTGCAAAGCATATGACCACTGGCGTCATGCATGTAAAGGAAAGCAGATGACAAGAAAGGCCAACACGGCAATGTTTGATAGCTCTTCCTCAGATGAAGAACTAGTAGAGAGTCAACAACCAGCGAACGCAGCTGAAACCATCGATGTGTTTCATCTAGGAAAATGTACAACATGTAACCGCTTTCATGAAGATGGCGTTTTAACATGTGGCCACTCCATACCTATAGCAAACGAAGAAGCTAATATGGTAGTAGATTCCAAAGGCAAGCTTAATATCCTTCGAGGCTATGTTAATGGCAAAGTAGCCAGTGTTTTACGTGATAGCGGAAGCACCCTCATTGGGTTGAAGAAAGACTTTATCTTATCTGAAGATTATGCAGGAAAACATGTGACATGCAGAACTTTCTCAGGGAATATTGAGAAATACCCTCTTGCATGGGCATATATTCAAACTCCATTCTTAACAGGCAAGGTTAAATGCGCAGCATTATGTAACCCATGTTGTGACATTATTATTGGTAACCTGCCCGAAGTGAATGATATGCCACATGATTTTGTAACATCTTGTTGTGAAAGTATTTTATCAAATGCAGTAACTAGATCAGCTGCAGAATTGCAGTCACAAACCGACCAAACTGAGACTTTAGAAATATTAAGTCCATGTATTACACCTCTTAAGAACATGAGGGAAGATTTTGTGAAGGCACAAAATGCCGATGTCACATTACAGAAATATTTTAAACTTGTGGGCCAAAAGCCAAAACGAACAAAGAATGCTAGCTGGCACTTTGATCTGAAATGTGGTATCCTAACAAGGTACTACACGAAGGATGCCAAGACAATTGCACAAATGGTGTTACCAGTTGGACACTGCCAAAAAGCATTACAACTAGCACATGACATACCGTTTGCAGGGCATATGGCCTATGCTAAAACCAGAGCAAGAATACTAACACAGTTCTACTGGCCCAAATTCTGCAGTGACATAAAGAAATACTGTAGATCGTGTGACATCTTCCAGAAGATTGTAAAAAAGGGAAAACACCCTCAAGCAGAACTTCAAACAACTGATCTTGCAAGTACACCATTTGAGAAAATCTCAGTGGATATTGTGGGTCCTTTAAACCATATTACACCAAGAGGAAATAAATATGTTCTTACTGTTATTTACCTATGTACACGTTGGCCGGAAGCGATTCCGCTTAGAAATATTACCTCTAAGGATATCATAGAGGTCTTTTTCCATATTTTTGCAAGGATAGGTTTTCCTGATATAATCCTATCCGATAGAGGAACCCAATTTATTTCTGCGGCGACTCAAGCTTTTAACGAAATGCTAGGCATTAAGCAGACTTTCAACAGCCCCTATCACCCTCATTCAACGGGGATCATAGAGAAATTAAATGGTGGCTTGAAACATATGTTAGCGAAAGTCACCCAGGAATGCCCAAATGACAGGGACACTTTTTACCCGCCATTCTTTTCGCGTATCGAGAAGTACCTCACTCGAGCACTGGATTTTCACCTTTTGAATTAGTGTATGGTGCCAAACCACGCGGCCCATTATCCATTTATCATACTTTATTAACTGAAATAGAGAATGAACATAGAGAATGTTACCGTATGAACATGTAACACCGTTGCGTGACAGGATTATGAAAGCATGTATTATAGCTAAAGAATCATTGAGACAATCTGGTACTATCTACAGGGAGTACGCCAACAGAGGAAATAGGACAATAACACTGACACCAGGACACTACGTATTACTTCTATTACTCAGTGACAGACATCTTTTAACAGACTCTTGGCAAGGACCGTTCAAGATAGTAAGACAGATTTCGACCGTAGACTATGAAGTGACAATAAACAACAAAAACAAAATATTCCACATTAACATGTTAAAGCCTTACTACAATAGGAACGGAGACAACGACGATACAGCTGCAAGCAAAACAGTAGTGGAACACACAGACTCAGTCGACACTGACGAAATACCAGTCCCATCACTTGACACGACAGACACACTGCAAGACGTCAAACTATGCCCGAACCTTTCTCAGACTGAGACCGACGAGTGCAGACAACTGTTACAAGAGTACATGACTATTTTCTCCAACGATCCAGGACAAACAGACTTAGTGCAGCATCAAATAATACTGACGACTGACGTACCAGTAAAATGCAGACAGTACTCAATACCCATACACTACAAGAACAAACTACATCAGAAAATTTTAGATCTGTAAGCAAATAAGATTATTAGAAGATCACAATCACATTATTCTTCACCTATTGTGATTGTCAAGAAAAAGGACAACTCTATGCGACTATGCGTAGACTACAGAAAACTCAACGCAATCACACAGTTAGATTTAGAACCCATGGCCCCCTCTGCCGTGCGTCCACCTTGACGAGGTAGAGGGGCTTGAGCGTTCCAATGACCCCAAGAGCTATGCCGACGGTAGCACAGCTACTGGTAGGGTCACCCATGTCGGACAGGTCAAGGGAGAGGGACCAGACGAAGTGACGCACAAACCTGCTGCCTTGTAGGTAGACTGGGGACAGTCAAAGGCTAGGGAAAGCATCCCGAACAAATGCTTGCCGAAATCGGATGTACTGAGCCACAGGCTTGACAAAGAAGTGCAACGTAACTTTATCATTTCATGATGCTACAGATGAAAATTAATCGTTATGGTGCTAATCCCGTGAAGTCCCATCAGGCGGTGATAGTGCCGGGCCCCCTGCCTCGAGGGGGTCCACCCATGACTACTGGTGATCACCTTCCCCTGTGCTGTGGAGTCAAGGCACAGAGGAGTAGGTTAAGAGTTATTGACCAAACACCCCGGACACTCAACATACTACAATGGAATGCAGAAGGAGTTTATAACAAGAAAGCCTCCCTAACACAGCGTCTTCATAAAGATAGAATAGATGTGGCATGCATTCAAGAGACACACCTCAACGCCAATCGCACATTTTCAGTCAAGGGATATCAGGCCACACGTTTCGACCGCGAAGGACACAAAGGAGGAGTTGTAATACTTACACGAAATACAATACCTTGCAGCGAAGTATCTGTGATCTCTGACAACCAAACGGAAATTATAGGTGTTGATATAATGATAAAGGACGTGAAAATAAGAATTTACAATCTGTATAGCCCGGCAGATAAGGATCTTACACTCTCAAACATGGAAATAACTGACACAAATTGCATTGTTGTCGGAGACTTTAATAGCCGTTCAGAAAGATGGGGATACCCAGATACTGACAAAAGAGGAGATGAAGTGGAGGACTGGGAAATAGACTCAAATCTCCATCTACTCAACAAAGCGGATGACACACCGAGCTTTTACTCCAGAAGATGGATTACCACTTCTACTCCAGACTTAGCTTTCTGCACAGGAGACATCCTCCACAAAATAGATCGCCATGTGCTTGACCAATTAGCAGGTAGTGACCACAGACCAATCAAGCTTGTAATAAATATGGAGTATGTTCCACAGGAGCAAAAGCCTTTGCCCCGTTGGAATTACAAACGAGCAGATTGGGACAGATTTGCCATACTAACAGACACATATTGTGAAAACATAAATACACGATATGGCAACATGAAGCAAATGGTGGAAAGTCTAAACAGAGCAATAATACAGGCGGCCACTGAGTCTATTCCAAGAGGAGCGAGGAAAAATTACAAACCATACTGGACTGAAGAACTACAAATTTTGGAGGACAAAGTTGAAGATGCTAGGAAGACCGCAGAGAGAGAACAAACAACTGAAGCGAACATCTCTCTCAAAGCCATCTCAGCAAAATATAAAAGAACAGTAAATCAAACAACAAGAGATTGTTGGAGGAAAAAAACAGAAAACCTGAATTTTGACAGGGATGGAAACAAACTATGGAAACTAGTGAAAGCCATGAACAATGAAGGACCTAGAAACAAACAAATAACAATTAAACAAGGAAATGCCTTGCTTACAGGAAAAAAGGCTGCAAATGCACTAATGGAACACTATGCCAGTGCAAACCACATTGATATTACAGCCGAACAGAAGAAAGCAATCAAAGATAAACAGATACATCATAGATATACAGAGACAGCAGCAGAATATATGGTGGCAAATCTAACAATGGAAGAAATGGAACAGGCAATGAATACCCTAAAAAAGAAGACATCACCAGGAAAGGATGGAATCACAAATGAAATGCTAATAGGACTAGGCACTAAGGCAAAAAAGAAACTACTAGCAGTCCTAAATTACAGCTGGAAGAGGGGAATAGTCCCACAGGCATGGAAGGAAGCTATACTAATACCAGTCCCAAAGAAAGGAAAAGACCTGGAAGAACCAAATGGCTATCGACCTATCAGTCTTCTTAGCTGTGTAGGAAAATTAATGGAACGCATTATCAATGGCAGGCTAACATGGCATCTGGAAGAAAACCAACTCTTAACACCTCACCAAGCAGGATTCAGAAAGTACAGATCCACTGAAGATCAAATAACCTATATAGCTCAGGAAATAGAGGATGCCTTCCAAGAGAAAAAGCACACACTAGCGGTCTGGATAGATTTAGAAAAAGCATTTGATAAAGTATGGAAGGAAGGACTGAAAGTAAAACTACAAAAAATGCATGTCTGTGGGAAAATGTACAAATGGATCAGCCACTACCTTGAGAACAGAACTGCCAGGACAAAAGTACAAGGACAAACCAGCAAAATGATGCTGTTGGAGCAAGGTGTCCCCCAAGGAGGAGTTCTTTCACCAACATTATTCCTAGCATATATAAACGACATCACGGAAAATTTTCCAGCCAGAGTACACACATCATCCTTTGCAGATGACCTAGCCATATGGACATCTGAAGAATATATTAGTACAGCTAACAGCAGAATACAGCAAGCCCTATTAGCGCTAGAGGACTGGTCAAAATCATGGCTAGTGAAGATAAGTGAGGAGAAAACAACATGCACAGTGTTCTCCCTCTCAACTAAAACTCAGCAACCTAAGCTGGTATTGAATGGAAAAATATTGCGCCATGAAGAAAATCCAAACTATCTAGGAGTCACCTTTGATCGTCGCCTGACATGGAAGAGACAGGTTGAGAAAAATCGAACAAGAGCAAGGCAAAGAATGGCAATCATGAAAAAGCTTGCTGGTACAACGTGGGGAGCAGATGAGAAAGTTCTCAAGAAGTTATATACTGGACGGGTGAGACCAGTACTGGAATATGGCATTGCAGCTTGGGCAACAGCAGCTAAGTCAAACTTTAACAAAATAAGTAGAGTCCAAAACCAAGGAATGCGAATCATAACTGGAAGCCTGAAGACAACGCCTATTAATGAATTAGAAAAGATAACTTGTTTACAACCAATGCAGGATAGAAGAGATAGCAGAGCCCAGCAAAAAGCTGAAAAATTTAGAAGATTGACAGACCACCCTATGTATAAAAGGTTTAGTGGTTTTGGAAAGGGAAGACTGAAGCGTAGCAACTTTGTAGAAACTGCAAAACGAAAGATTAGGGCAGATCCCATACTTAACATATCAACAGTCAAACCCATTTACAATGCAGACAAGTTCCCAGCTTGGAGACAGCAGCAACTGCCTGAGATGATAGAAAACATTCCTGGTATTGAGAAAAAGAACACTCAGCATGAAACCGAAAGAAGAGAAATAACCCTAAACTACATAAAAGAACATTACCCAAGCAGCAATTGGACTCATGCATATACAGATGGATCAGCCAAAAATTCAGTAGAGAATGGAGGAGGAGGACTTCTCCTAAATTTAAAAAATGGAGTGAAAAAAAACACATTCAGTGGCAACTGGAAAGTTTTCAAGTAACTTCAAAGCGGAGGTAGAGGCTCTGAAAACTGCAGCAGAAATGCTTTTGATGGAGGAAAATAAAGACACACAAATAGCTATCTTTACAGATGCAAAGTCAGCTGTCTCAATACTGAAGAGCAAAAACAGCACAGAACTAGCTGACCTAAGAGCAGCACTCCATGGTCTATGCCAGAAATCCAAAAAAGTTGTAATACAGTGGATCCCATCACATTGCAGTATACCTGGAAATGAAGAGGCTGACAGACTGGCAAAAGAGGGCGGACGACTACCACAGCCTGACATAGACATAACCTATAATGAGGCAAAGAGGTTGATAAAAAGCACTTATAGAACCAAATGGGAATCAGAGCATCCAGGCCACCAGAAGGATGATGCATATTACAAACTCGACCGAAGAGAACAAGTAGCAATCTTCAGACTCCGCACAGGACATAACAGGCTGAAATACCACTTGTTCAACAAACTAAAGATAGGAGATACAGATGAATGTAATTGTGGAACTGGTAAAATGACAGCTAAACATTTGCTGCAAGAGTGCCCAATATATGCAGAACAGAGAAAGATATTTTGGCCCACACCTGCTTCATTCGAGGACAAGCTTTATGGAGATATTAACAAGCTCAAGTCGACTGCAGCTTACTTTAACTGTATTCAGGTTGACATTTAAATGTACATGAAGAAGTTTTTAGACTGCCACACTTCATACCACAGGCATGTCGGTTACACAAGCCTCCCAGAGGCATGAAATGGAATATTGCTTGGATAGCAAATCCATTACGTGGAAAGTCCGAATCGAAAGCTCACTGTGTGGGCTTCATAAAAGGTGGAAAAAGCGTCCTAGTGGCACAAAATGGAATATTGCTTGGATAGCAAATCCATTACGTGGAAAGTCCGAATCGAAAGCTCACTGTGTGGATGTCATCTGCAAACTGCATTCTTCTGGCTTCTGGAAGAACAGCCTATGGTGAACGGAAGGCCCAATATACGGAAGTAAGGCTAAGCAGCCATGTGCAGGACGTGACGATTCCTTGGGTGAGCCCAGTACCAGAGCGCTGTGTGATGGCTCTGCAATTATGGAAGCCTCCTTGGATGGCGGGGAATGCCCATGGTCTGCTTCCCTTGAGGGCCGACCAGGATGCCGTTGGCTGTTCTATATGGGCCAGCTGGGATGGGAGATAACACCACAACAGTGAGAGTCTAACGTCCTAAGAAACCCCCCGGGAAGGTTAACCCGGTCAACAAATGCCCGCAGAAGTCGGATGTGTCGGCCTAACGGCGCAAGAACGCAGCTCTGCTGTAAACAGGCACAACGCAATCACGTCCGGAAAAAACACCTGATGAACGAAGAAGAAGAAGAAGAAGAACCCATGGCTAACTGTGAGGACATACTGACAGAAATGACAGATGCCAAATATTTTACAAAACTTGACATGACAAAAGGGTACTGGCAAATACCCATGACTGAAAATTCAATACATCTGACAGCATTTCTAACACCTTGGGGACTATACGAATGGTGTAAACTACCAATCGGGCTAGTCAATGCCCCAGCGACATTTGTAAGGATGACAAGACTGTTACTGGCAGACATATCGAACATATTTTCCTACATGGGCGACATATGCATACACACTAGGACAATGACAGAACATCTGACGATACTCCGACACACATTTGACGTCACCCAACAACATGGCCTAACAGTGAAACCACCAAAGGTAGAGAGTGCCTACCACGAAATTACTTTTTGGGGCTATAAGATTTCTGATGGATTTGTCACCACTGATGACAACATTTTTTTCGAAAATTCTGAAATTGTTACTTCCAACGACAAAAAAAAAAAAAAAAAAAAAAGAAAAGAAAAAAAAAGAAGAAGTTGGAAGCATGTTAGGTTTACTCAACTATTATAGACGATTCATACCTAACTTTGTTAGTTTAACAGAAACTTTCACAAATTTACTAATCAAAAACCAATCAAACAAAACTGTAAACAGGGAAGACCTGAGACAGGCATTTACAAAAGTATTGTCGTATTTTTCCTGTAATCCCATCCTTAAATTGCTAAATTTGAATATTCCTTTCAGATTGAGGACTGACGCCAGTTCCATAACTATCGGGGCAGTTTTGTTATAGTCCTATGAGGACATATTCCATCTTGTTTATTATGCAAGTCGTAAATTGTCAGCAAGAGAACGGAGGTGGTCGACGCCCGAAGTTGAAGGATTGGCTTTAATTTATTCCATTAAGAAATTATCTTCATATTTATTGGGAAAACTTTTTATTGTAGAGACGGACAACAATCCGTTAAAGGTTATCACTACAGGTACACCCACAAATCATAGGATTGCAAGATGGTCTTTGTTACTCCAAAAATACAGCTTTCAGATTAGACACATCAGCGGAACTCATAACACGATTGCAGACTTACTTTCCAGATGTCCTATCGAGATATCCGACGACAGGCGACTACGCCTGAGCGCAAAGACTGAGGCAGTGAATGTAGCCTGTTATCTAAAAGCGCTCAGCTATCTATCACAATCCAGCGAAATATTGTTGAAATTATCCAGAGAACGCTGTGAGAGATGACTTATTGTGATAAGGACGAAGTCCTCAGGTTTATTCTACTGATATATATTTTTAACCAGTGCATATGTTAAAGAGATGAACGATTAGAATGAGGACAGACAGTATTTTAAACTTAATAGTGCTTCAAGAACAGTACTACTTCTGTGTACAGACTTAACTTACACCATCTGTGGGTAATATCCGAAGTACCTGCGCTTATGAATACTTGCGATATAAGCACAGCAACTAGTTCCATTATTTTAACATTTACATTACAACTGTGATTAAATAGACAACAGTTACGAAGTCTACATCTAGAACAGTTGAATCCGTACTCCGTTAGGAACAGTTTAATCCGAACATATGAAAGAACGTTGTGTAATTCCAAATTTAATCCTTATTTTTGTAAGAACAGTGATCCGAACAGTGAAACAACAGTGTGTTAATCCAACGTGCCAACACATGAACTGTGTACTTCCGTTTCCTTTTCGAACTGTGCAATATTTAGGAAAAGTAGCAGACTATGTAAAGAATAGTCACAAGTGAATGGCGCTTGAAATAACCTTGTGACACGAAATTTACATGTATTTATTTGAATGAGAGGAGTTTATATTTGTAATCTAAGATTCATTGATTGATAAATTTTTTCTCAGTAATGCCATCTATGTCATTATTGAAATTAAATATCAAACCATGACGCTTAGAAGATAACTTACAAATGTACTTTATTTTTTTGAAAGAAAGTAGACATTACCTCCCTTTGTGTTTCACTATTACATGTAAGGGGAAACTATTTCAAATATTGTTAAAATGTAATCATGGATATATTATTTTGTTCATGGTAACCAGAACAACCACATGTCACAATGTGACAATCAACTATGCGTGGAATATAACTACTGAAATTGAGGACCAGGATTGGACAATCCTACCATATCGGCGGGGGTCTAATCCTGAAGACATCTTATAAAGGAAGATGACATAAGGCCTGACATGTCTCTTTTTGTGATTTTTTTCTTTTGTCGTTGAGGTACTGCGTTGCTTGGAAGATAGCGTTAGTCGCAGAGAAGTACCGGACTGGCTAAGTCCACTATCAGCTGATGTAGAAATCCAACTAGGGGAAAGTACTTGATGACAGTGGCCGTATGGCATCACTGAAGGAAAGATATGTCATGTAATACAGGTTAATAAATACCAGAGAGTCGATTCTGACTTTAGAAGGTAACCCAACTATAAATACCAGTAAGGAAAGGATATACCTTTCATAGGAGGGGGCGGCGGAGAGTGTCAGAATCTCCGAGTCTTCATCTTCCGCGTCTGGCAATAACGACCAGGTACAACCGTGAACTCGACTCGCTTTACTGCGCAGTGCATAGCCAGAGGTCAGCGTGGGACACGGAAGCCACGAGACAGGAAAGCCGGGCCAACGAGAATCACGGCCAGTAGCTCAGACGAGCCTAGGACTGCAGACTGGACGGTCATGAAAGTGCTGCGGTGTATGAGTCGATGCTTGATGGAAGAAAGCCTGTATGCTTTGTTGAGTAGAATACAGAGTGCGTGAGTTTATATTCTATTGCATTGATGATTTGATGTATGTACAGTGAATATTTCTGGCGATGGCATTATCGCGGACTTTGCGGGATGCCTGATATGATTGCTGTGTGAGAAGTGCGATTAAAAGTGATTGAGTTATATCGCTGTGTGTTGGTACACTCATTTAGTGTGAGTGATTGTTTTCACGCCTGTTAGTTTATACGAGCCAATTATCTTCTAAACAAGACCCTGACAGATGCATGATCACCCACGCCATCTAGAAAGGCACTGGATAATGATTACACTGACTGCATCTTCCTGTTCACACATTGTCAGTATCAGTTATAGGATCGCGTGTAATTTGTTTCGCCCTTTTAAGTAAAAATAACTTCTGGAGAAAAACTGCAAACAGCATGCAAACACGGGAAAAGGAAACTAGAAAACACCAAAATAGAAAAGACCCATACCAAGTACGCAAGTAGCATTGAAAACAGTGCCGACTCCTTCCAAGATCCATGCGCTCTCCGCACAAAGTTATTCCACGTAAATTGATCGACCTCGATTTGCAATAAAAGGACGCATTTGCTCGTGTTGGAATCCCCAACAATGGACGGTAGCGACAAGACTCGGGCGAAATGCTTTAACTGGGCTGTGAACCTATTGCTGACTGAAATCTTAAGTTAAGTGTTCTGGACAATTGTTCTGAAGCCTTTAATCGGAAGCAAAGTGGCGCTGTGACAATCTAACGATCTTTTCACCTCAATCGAATGCTAGAAAGCACAGTTATACAGTTCTCTAGTTTTCAGAGATCAAGTTGTCTGTGCTGGAAATAGGATTATACAATAGTTATTTATTATGTTTCAACAAAACTGAAGTCATTATATCCTCATCATTAGAGAATGCATTCCTTCTTCGTTAAAAAAAAAAAAAAAATGTGCTATAGGGAGACGTTTTAGGCTGGAGAGCAAGGAGTAGTCTGATTCCAGTGGGAAGATAATATCAAGAGCTGGATAAAAAAACAATCTGTTATAGAGTACAACAATGGCGAGAAACAGAGAGTGCCGTAGATCCATTCGGCCAACCTTCATCGTGGAGACGGCACCAGATTGAATGACTGGTTGCTGAGTTAAGCACGCACTTTCAGGGTATTCAGCCACAACTATGCTACACACCTCCTGAGCGTGCCAAACTTCATTATATTTTTTCACCTAATGTAAGAAACCAATGTCTACCAAACCGGTAGGGAGGTTACTTGATTCTAGAAAACTACTCTTATGAATCATGGAGGAAATTGGACGAAAGGCGCTAGTCCAGACTCTGGAAGATCAATTACCCCAGCTCACGACGCCTAACGGTATAAGTGGAAGACAACAACAACAACAACAACAACAACAACAACAACAACAACAACAACAACAACAACAACAACAACAACAACAACAAGGAGTCATCATGGATGAATGTATCAGATCGCTAGATTTTAAACACCTGGTGTGCTGATGCCGAGGTAGCGGGTGCAATCCCTACACCAGTCAATTAGACTAAACTGTTGACTTCTCGTCCTTGACTTGGGGAAGTAAACTACAAGTACCTCTGAAGTCCGAGTGGGTTCGTCTAATGACGAGGGACAATGGTAGTAGAGAAAGCTAATCCACACACAAAAATCAGTCCAGTGCACCAGAAGTAGTAGCACGTGTATGGACTATGTTTGAGTTCAAAGCATCGTATTCTAGAGTGAGAATGGGTGACAGGTTGTTTGAGAATCCGAGTAAAGTCTGGGTTTGAACACTGAAGTCTTGTGCATTGGTGTTGGAGGCTTCTAGGTCTTGTATCTGTTCAGTGTAGAGACTTCACCTGACCCAGTACCAAGGTACTATATACACGGGCACTGTGTTGCGGTGATATCCTTCCCATCTCCGCGATAAGAAGCCAGTCGGTTTACGACACTATCTATCTATCTGTCCGTCCGTTCATAAGTCCATCCATCCGCCCGCTCGTCCGCTAGATTGTCCGCCTGGCCGTCCGTCCGTCCATCTGTCTGTCTGTTCGTCCGTCCGCCAATCTCTCTGTCTTTCTGCCAGTCTATCCGTCTATCCATCTGTCTGTCGAGTTTTTGTCTGTCTGTGTGTCTATCTGTGTGTCTGTCTGTATGTCTGTTTCTTTGCCTGTCTTATGTCAGTCTCTCTGCCTGTGTGTCTACGTAGCTGAACATGTGTCTGTCTGTCTGTCTGTCTGTCTGTCTGTCTGTCTGTCTGTCTGTCTGTCTGTCTGTCTGTCTGTCTGTCTGTCTGTCTGTCTGTCTGTCTGTCTGTCTATCTGTCTGTCTGTCTGTCTGTCTGTCTGTCTGTCTGACGTTACACACTCGCGTACTTCCCATCCACCCACCCACCAATGTCTGTCATTCTGTCAACCAAACGTCACTGTCCGTCACTCTATACCCTAACACCTATTCACTAATTTATCACCCTCGGCATCTGTCTGTCTCTCTTTGCCTGAAAGACAAGAGAAAATAATTATCTCCTTGTTATAACTACTCCTAGCAAACGCTCGCTTTGATCATGCCCTGCACTTATCAAGCGGGTATAAAAGTGTTAACAACACCGCTTAGCTTACATCCCCTGCTACCCCTAAACACCTTGTTGATATCTTTATCGACTATCACTGGTTCACTCGGCCCATTTCTCGGGCAAGATCAATCACAAGACAAGGCTGGCCTTCGCCAAGCTAATGCTGGCTGGGATCAGTTTGTCGGTTCTAATTTGGATACATAGCGTCAAGGATCTATTATCAATAAATTTAGAGGGTTTTCCGAGACAGGGGTAATCTGTTGGAAACGTGCAGTCAGACGGAGAGAAAAGTGTCAATACTATCGCTGGGTGTTTCATGTTGACTACTTGTGTTGTATCTATATTTAAATTTAACTAACTACATACCTACTTAGCTATCTATCTTTATTTCATGCCTGCCTGCCTGCCTGCCTTCCTGCCTGCCTGCCTACCTACCTACATACCTACTTATCTACTTGTCTGCCTTTCTACATACCTACCTTCCTGTCTACTTACCTAAACACTTAATTACTTGCCTATCTATTACCTATTTATCTACCTACCTACCTCCTTATTTATTATCCTACCTACCTTTCTACTAACACACCTACTATATAACAACAACAACCGTAACAACCTACATATCTACAATCTCCCAACCTACTTACTTACCTAACTACCTACGTACCCATCGGCCTACTTATCTACTTACCTACCAGTCTACTTACATATCTATCTACCTACCTACCTACATACATGCCTACCCACCTCCCATCCTGCATGAGAGACCTACCTCCCCCTACCTACCTATTTAACTACCTACATATCTACTTACCAATTTTCTACTTACTACCTGTCAACCTACCTAACACACCATACATACATACCTATCTACATAAGCTACTATCTGCCTACAGCCAGCCTAACTGTCTATTAGCTTTCTGCCTATCTACTTGCCAGCCTACATACTAGTTATCTACCAAAGAGGTGTGGCCAGACAAGAGCACTGTGCAAGAAGCTAAAGAAGATTAATAAACCAACATAGAACTGATGTCGTAAGTCGCTTCACGCTGCGCGATTTACCGAGGAGGGGATCCAAGCACTTATGCACTAAATGGTTCGATGTTCAATGAGGATGTTCTGTCGACTAAGTAACTAGGTTTCCTAATTTAAATAACTATCTGTCTGCCTACCCATTAACCTTCGTACATATTCATTTAATTATAATTTTCATGCTGATTATTTTAATCAAAGGGAAGAATGTAAAACAACCCTGTGTGGCAAATTTTGAACTCTTGTCAAATAAATTTCGTTCTTTCATTCGTTCCATTTCTTCTTCTTCTTCTTCTTCTTCTTCAGCTTTCCGAGCCATTGAGGTTCTTTGCTGCAAATACAATCCGTCTCCATTCGTCTCTCTGGTTGACCTTCTCTTGCCAGTCGTTGATTCCAAGTGCTTTTAGGTCTGTACATGTATTATCTCTCCACCGTCTTCTTGGTCTACCTCGGGGTCTACGGTCATTTATTTCCTGAGTGTAAGCGAGTTTTGTTTCCCTATTATCTTCCATTCTTTCTATATGCCCCAGCCATTGTAGTCTATTAGCCTTCATGATACCAGTGATTAGCGGGGACTTAAACAGATCATAAATGTCTTTGTTACTTCTTCTTTTCCACTCTCCACTTTGTGTATCCCTAATGGGTCCAAAGATGCGTCTTAAAATTTTGTTCTCAAAGGTTTGTAACAAGGCTTCGTCTCCTTTCGTTGTACTCCAGGTTTCAGAGCCATATAGCACAACTGGTCTGATATTCGTTCCATTTACCTGCCAGGAAATACGTTTCAGACAACCCCAGTATTTTTGGCTGTTTGTGATTTCTTGTCAAGTTTACGTTCAGTAGTTTGCCACTGCTTTCTAAACGACAGGCACTCATACCATTTTATGGAAACCAATGCAAGGTAGACTGCTGCCAAATCTCCCGCAACTGTTTTTCGAACGCGGTATGCGGGATTACGAATTGCGCACGTAACACCTTCACCACAGAACCGAAGTAAATGTTCCTGTTAAACAGTTGGAGATGTACAGGTCACTTAGTGCTAGTCCATATTTTAATAGATCAATCGGCACTCAGTGCCAGCTGAGGTGAGTATCAGACAGGCGGCCTTTAATTTCCAGGACATACTCTAGTACCTATTTTAGGCTGGGTCGACTTGCAAGTTCAGTGTTTACAACAAATTCCGCCTCGATGGATTTCAGATATAAAGTACGTCCAGACTGGTGCCTGGGCATACCAAAGGAACTAATCTTTATATATAAAAGAGAATGTTTGTTTGTTTGTGTGTCCTTTATGCGTTCCCGAACGGTCCATCCGATTGAGATGAAATTTTGTACAGATGTTGTTCTCACTCCCGCGGATCCAGTTGAAGTAGTTAGTTAGTTTAAAATCAACAATTTTTCCTCAAGCACGAAAGAAAAAGGCATTACGAGCTTCAGACAGACGAAGAAATGTCCCGCCACGTTGCTCTAAGGGAACCCACTCTCTGATTAAACCAGAAATTAGTTATGAACAGTGTGGATTTGTAGAGGGAAAGGGAACAATCTATTTTATTTTTTCTACTGTATCTACTTATATATATATATATATATATATATATATATATATATATATATATATATATATATATATATATATATATATATATATATCCCCCCCCCCATTGGCACCTTGCCGTCTTGACAGACGATAGTTTGTGCTTTAAAAAGGCATAATAACTTTTAACTATGGCGGTAGCGAGTGTGACGGATAAGGCCAATTTGCGCTGTAAATGTCCGTTCACAGTGGGTGCATCTGAACACGTGGTCATTTCCACCATCATGCACCATCTTACGTCTCAAACGCTTGGTGTGTGACTTTTCTGCAATAATTTTCTCCTTTGACTTTATTCCATTTCTGATATTTGCCCTCCATGCAACACGTTCAGCGGCGACTTGCTCCCAATGTGCATTATCAATGCCTGTATCAATCATGTCCCGCTTACACACATCTTTGTATCGTAGTAGAGGCCGACCCTGAGATCTCTTACCCATCTGTAATTCACCAAAAAAGATATCCTTTGGTATTCTACCATCATCCATCCTCCTAAGATGTCCTATCCATCTATGTCTACGAAGACTGAGCATGGAATAAACTGTCACACAACCTGATCTTTCCAATACTTCAGTATTTGTGATTTTGTCTTGCCACTTAATACCAAGAATTCTTCGCAAACACCGCATATGAAAGCTGTTTAAATTGTTCTCTTGGTGTGAGTAAGTTGTCCAGGTTTCACTGCCATAGAGAAGAGTACTAAGGACACAGGCTTGATAGACAAGGACTTTTGTTTTGGCAGTAAGCTTCCTGTTCTCCCAGACTCTTTTTCTTAACCTGTTCATTGTTGTTGCTGCCTTACCAATCCGGATGTTGATTTCCTGATCTAGGGATAATTTGCTATTAACCACTGATCCTAGATATGTAAAATGGTCTACTATCTCTAGTTCAGCGTCGTCAATAAAGATTGATGGTACCCCATGTGCACCTTGTGACATAATCTGTGTCTTCTTTTTGCTAATTGTTAAACCAAATTCAGAACAAGCATTGGAGAATGCAGATAGTAGACATTGCAATTCTTCCTCAGAGTGGGTCGTAACTGCAGCATCATCTGCAAAAAGCAACTCTCTGATCAGTACCCTCCTAATTTTGGTCTTAGCCTTCAATCTCTGAGCATTGTAGAGGCCGCCATCTGAGCGTGAGTGAATGTATATACCACCATCCTGATCACGAAATGCATATTTCAGTAGAAGTGAAAAGTATATTCCAAAGAGGGTGGGAGCTAGTACACAACCTTGCTTAACTCCACTCTTGATTTCAAATTCTTCAGAAGTTGCACCATCAAACTTGATTATACCCTTCATGCCTGTGTGGAACGATTCCACAATGGACAGAAGAGTTGGTGGGCAGCCAATCTTCTTTAGTGCCTTGAACAGACCCTCACGACTTACCAAATCAAATGCCTTTGTGAGGTCGATGAAGGCAATAAACAGTGGTTGATTCTGTTCACGGCATTTTTCTTGCATTTGTCGCAATGAGAATATCATATCAGTGGTAGACCGGTTCTGTCGAAAGCCACACTGTGATTCGGGGTAGACTTGATCTCCTAGGACTTGAAGTCTGCGCAGAACAATTCTGGCAAATACTTTTCCAACAATACACAGAAGTGAGATACCCCTATAGTTGTTGCAGTCGCTCCGATCGCCCTTGTTCTTGTACAGTGTTATGATGCTTGAATCTTTGAAATCCTGTGGGACTTGTCCTTCACGCCAGCATAGCTCTATTAGCTGGTGGATCTGTATAGTGAGTGTGTCTTGCCCACTCCTGATAACCTCTATTGGAATCCCATCCTTACCTGGAGCCTTGCCAGATGCAAGTTCATTTATAGCACACTTAACTTCTGTTATGGTGGGAAGTGTGTCCAGGTGGTCAAGAGTTGGTAGAGCCTCTATGGCGTTGAGGGCATCATCCGCTAGTTTGGTCTCACTTGAGTAAAGCTCCAAATAGTGCTCTTCCCATCTGTCCATCTGCCGTTTCTTGTCAGTGATGATTTCTCCAGTCAAGGTTTTCAATGGTGCACTTCTTTTGATCACTGGACCACAGGCTTTCTTTATTCCTTCATACATGCTTCTTATGTCTCCCTTATCACTTGCGATTTGAATGGACTCACATAACTTGATCCAAAAATCATTTGCACACTGCCTAGCAGCCTTTTGCACATCCTTCCTAGCTTGCCTTAGCTCACTCAGAGTGTTACGCGTTGGTCTTTCCTTGTTTCTTAAGAGAGCTTTCTTCTTCTTATCAATCAAGGGCTGCAGAGTCTCGCTGTTGGCCGCAAACCAGTCCTGCCTCTTATGATCCACAGTGCCGTAAACCCCTACTGCAGTTTTATAAAGAGTTTCCTTAATTTGACCCCACTTTTCATTTACTGTACAATTTTCTGGTGTATCAGTGAAAGCGTCTTCAAGTTGCTGTTGAAACTGAAAGCACTTTTCAGGATCATGAGTGTTAATAATATTAATCCTGGGGCTAGATTTGTGTTTAGCTGTGTAGATTCTCTTTGGTCTCAGTCTAACCCTTGCAACAACCAAAGAATGATCCGTATCACAGTCAGCACTGTGGTAACTACGAGTCAATGATATTTGGTTCAGATGTTGTCTCCGAGTGATGATGAAGTCCAGCTGGTGCCAATGGCCGGATCTTGGATGTTTCCATGTGACCTTATGCATCTCTTTTGTTTTAAAAAAAGAGTTTGTAATACATAGGTCATTACTGGTGCAATGCTCCAGCAGCCTTTGCCCATTTTCATTCATGCGACCGATGTTGTATTTTCCAAGGCACACTGGCCATGAACTCGAGTCCTTGCCCACACGAGCATTGAAATCACCGAGCATATAAATGTAGTCAGATTTTGGAACTGCCTTGATCACGGAGTCTAACTCCTCATAGAACAAATCCTTCACATCATCAGAGGAATCGAGTGACGGTGCATATGCAGTAATAATGGTGGCAAACCCACAAGAGGTTGCCAAGCGCAGGGACAATAGTCTTTCATTTCCTCCTGCTGGAATTTCAATCATTCCCAGTAGCGAATTCTTCACTGCAAAGCCCACACCGTGTTGCCTTTTTTCTGCCTGCCCTCTACCCTTCCAGAAAAAGGTGTAGTTGTTTTCCCTGAGTGACCCTTCCTCAGCGAGGCGAGTCTCCTGCAGGCCAGCAATATCAATGTTAAGACGATTGAGTTCGGCATCAATCACAGCCGTTTTTCTCACATCGTCAATATTGGTCAAGTCAGTGGAAAATCCTGGACAGATGGTTCTCACGTTCCAGGTTGCAAGCCGTAGCTTGAGGTTTCTATTTTTATTTTTGTTTGTACCTGGTGCATTTGTTTTACAGCCTGCGATGCAGATTTTGTCCTAGCCCCAAGCACCCATTGAAGCAGGCAGGCTGTGGCGGATCAGCACCCAATTGGCTGGGGGCTGCCCAGCTTGAGGCGGGCGGTAGCTGATCAGTGACACCTATAGGTGTCTCCCACCGTCAGAAGCAACGCGTGGCGCCCCATGTCTACGCCAACTGACAAGGACTTATAACCCGTAACAGTTGCCTCTCGCTTTGATTCCGAGACCAGTTAAGACCAGGGATGGAGTTATTGCCTCTCCATAGCACAAAGCCTGGGCTAAAATATAGAGATCATGTGTTGCCCATGCAGCATGATCCCTCTCTCGGCCTGCCTAGTTCACTCCAGAGGAAAGGTAACACCCCTACATCTGGAACAAGACAAGCTGCAGAAGCTGCCGGATCAGCAAAGCAATGCTCTAACTGTCCGCCTGTCGGAGCTTCGATCCTAGACCAGTCGCCAACCAAGGCTTAGGGCCTGGTCTGCCCTGCCATGACAATTTTGTCTTTAGCTTGCATTTCCTCGCACCAGGGTAAGGCTTGTACCCTCCCAATTGCGCTCTTCCGCCCGAAGCCGTTGGCACAATGTGGGGTGTCGGGTTTGGTAAGCGCCGCCCAACGTTCGGCGCTAACAGAAACCAGGTAGTACCGTCTACCGTCTACAATGAAATCACAGATGACATAACTCACCACTAGCTGTGAACAGAAACATAGACAGTGATATCACAGATGACAACTCACCACTAGCTGTGAACAGAAACATAGACGGTGACATCACAGATGACACAAATCACCACTAAATGTGAACAGAAATATAGACAGTGACATAACTCACCACTAACTTTGAACAGAAACATAGATAGTGACATCACAGATGACATAACTCACCACTAGCTGTGAACAGAAACATAGACAGTGATATCACAGAAGACAACTCACCACTAGCTGTGAACAGAAATATAGACAGTGACATCACAGATTACAACTCACCACTAGCTGTGAACAGAAACATAGACAGTGACATCACAGATGACACAACTCACCACTAGCTGTGAACAGAAATATAGACAGTGACATAAATCACCACTAACTTTGAACAGAAACATAGACAGTGACATCACAGATGACAACTCACTGTTGCAGCTCCCGTTGCTCGTCTGTTTCTGAAGCTCTTAATGCCTTTTTCTTTCGTGTAAAAATTAAAAATGCATATGTATATGGGAATGTTTATTGGGATATATATATATATATATATATATATATATATATATATGTATATATATATATATATATATATATATATATATATATATATATATATATATATATATATATATATATATATATATATATATATACAAGAGAATGTTTCTTTGTGTGTGTGTCCTTTATGCGTTCATGAACGGTCCATCCGATTGAGATGAAATTTTGTACAGAAGTTTTTCTCACTCCAACGGATCCAACGGATCCAACTGAAATTGTTAGTTAGTTTAAAATAAATTTTTAATTTTTACACGAAAGAAAAAGGCATTAAGAGCTTCAGAAACAGATGAGCAACGGGAGCAGGAACGGAAGCACCAGAAACAGATGAGCAACTGGAACGGGAACGGGAGCAGGGGCCGAACGCGTACTCTGTGCGCTTAGATAAATGTATTTGAATGTATAATGACTACTGATATGAATTAAATGGGACGCTCCCCGCCAGGAGCTAGGAAACGCCGGGCCGGGTCGTCACCTAGTAACTAATATGTCAGGATAGAATCACCGCTGTGGAGATTTTGGCGAAGAATTGAGGATCTCGGCGAAGAACTGGAGATCTTGGTGAAGAGCTGGAGATCTTAGTAAAGAAGTAGAAACCTTGGTGAAGAACTGGAGATCTTGGTGAAGAATTAAAGATCTTGGTGAAGAACTGGAGATCTTGGTGGAGAACAGATCTTGGTGCAGAAATGGAGATCTTGGCGAAGAACTGGAGATCTTGTTGAAGAACTTATCTTGGTGAAGAACTGGAGATCTTGGTGAAAAACTGGAGATCATGATGAAGAACTGGAGATCTTGATGAAGAACTGGAGAAATGTCATGGAATCGAGAGCTGATTAAGGCATACATTTTGGAAACTGGTTAATAGTATCGAAAGAAGGTCCTTACTGTGGTATTCAAGGGGTGAAAGGAATATAGTGAGGAAGGAGCACACATTGAAGAGAATCGACAAAGAGAATAATATAGGAAAGACTTGCAGTTTCACTGCCCTTGTTTCATTACATTTGTCTGTTTATTCTCTAGTTTTTGAATTGTAGGTTTTACGTACTTCAATTGTAGAACACACCGTTTACTTCCGTAAATATTTGTAAGCCGTAATTTCTTTTTGACTGTGTCTCTATTTATCTACCCCCGTCTGTCTATTATTTACTCCGCTCTAGCAAAATTGTTTGAAAACGTAAAGCTAGCCAAGGATAGATGGAGTTACGATTGGTGGAATCTGTTTAGGAGAAGAAAAAACAAGTTAGTTGCAAATCCTTTACAGGTCGTCGCAATCAACCCCAGCATCTTTGGCTGTTCGTGATCTCTTGGTAAGTTTACGTTCAGTAGTTTGCCATTGCCTTTTGAACGACCAACACCCATACCATTTTATGAAAACCCAACGCTAGGCAGTCTGCTGCCAAATCAGGAGAAGATAACATTGTATAAATGCGAGCCGGAGTTGGATACGCTGACCACAGAAGTAGAGAAACAAATAAGAAGAAGAAAATGTATGAGGAGGAGAGGAGGAGGAAGAGGAAGAGAAGGAGGAGGAGGAGGAGTAGCAGAAGAAGAAGAAGAAGAAGAAGAAGAAGAAGAAGAAGAAGAAGAAGAAGAAGAAGAAGAAGAAGAAGAAGAAGAAGAAAAAGAAGAAGAAGAGGAAGGAGAAGAAGAAGAAGAAAAGGAAGGAATGAAGGAGATTAACTGTCATTGTTAATTACTTACTAAACATTTTCTTTACGCCTACATCTCCTTTACCTACAATTTTTATATTAGCTTTCTGGGTTTCTATCTTGTTTTACGTTTAACACAGCAACAGAAGGTACCCAACTATATGCACCCGGACTCCTACCATATTTGTAATTTAAATTTCCCTGCACGTTGTCAGGTCTCCGAACTTTTGTTCAACCACCATTCATCCCACGATTCTCGCGGTAGAAGAAATCGGGAACAGTGTGAAGAATTTTAAGAACCAGAGTTCGCGGAATAATGTAACGGAACGAATCAACGGCAGTATATATGCCGGCCAGCAGTGATTGATTTTCCCTCATGAAATATTAATACGTTATGTCGAGTGTTAAGTAGTTTGGCACACATTTTATCATGTCCCTTCCTGTGCAGTGTTTTCCCTGTCAACACTTGCACATCTGGTTGCTTGTTTGATTGTGTGCTCGCACGTAATTGCACAAAAGTTGTGCAAGTTCGTTCTGTCATTGTACACATGTGCTGTTTTTGTGAACATGTGCAGGTTTCTCGTCACCGTTAATTAGTGCAGATGCTAGATATATACATATGATGTGTATAGTACATCTTTATCCTAGTGCGAAGAAATGCAACCCAAAGACTAAATGTTATGGTGGGACAGACCAGGCCCTAAGCCTTGGTCGGCAACTGATCTAGGATCAAAGCTCTGACAGGTGGACAGTTAGAGTATTGCTGTGCTGATCTAAATGCTCCGCATTTTGTCTTGTTCCAGATGTATTGGTGTTACCTTTCCTCTGGAGTAAACTGTGGAGGCCGAAAGAGGGATCATGCTGCATGAACGAACGAACGAACGAACGAACAATCTTTATTTTCAAAGGGTTAAGAATTGGGCACGCAGGCCCGTCTGACATTCTGCCCTTCTTCTTTAATTCCTCTCATACATTATTTCATTCAACATCACTCATGAAGCTAATCTTAGACAACAAAAGAACAATAAACATTAATAGGCATAAAAAATAATCAATAATGCATGACTCACTGAGGCAATGTTTAACATGGGCATTATAAATACCAAGGAAGGTGTAACGTGCCATGTATATGGGAATGTTTATTGGCTAGTTGTCGTTTGAGATAATATACTATTATTATTTTTAGGGGGTATATAGTTTGTACTGAGGTAGTGTTCAAACAGGTTGCGACTGTATTTATAATGATTGGTGGTGTCTTTGATTTCTTGTGAGAGATTGTTCCACAACTGAGTGGCAGAATATGCTAAGCTTGTTTTATATAAGTCTATCCTATGTTTTGCCGGCTTCCTGGCCTAGAGGTTAACGAGTTTTCTCCGTAAGTAACGTGACGACGGCGAGAATCAGCAGTGGTTCGAATCGCGTCAGTAACTTACGGGGTATGTGAGCCGGCCGCTCAGAAAGCAATGGCAAACTACTGAGCGTAATCTTGCCAAGAAATCAACAATCAGCTGAAAGATGCTGATGTTGACAGCAATGTCCTGTAAAGGATATGCAAACAAAAAAATCCTAGGTTTAGGGACATGAAGTATATTTAGTCGTTCGCTATGTCTTGCGTTATATTTGAACAATGGCCAAAGGTAGTTTGGAGCATTTTGAAATAGTATTTTGTGAATTAGTTTAGCCTTATTAAAAAGTAGGCGTTTGTGGAATGGCATTAACTGAAGACGTTCATGTAGGTTATAAATTAAAAAAAAAAAAAACAAACAAACAAATTTTTAATGTTTATTTTTAAATTTTTCTTTTAATGTTGCGTATCCCTTACAGGACATTCATGTCAACACCAGCATTTGTCAGCTGCTGTTGATATACTAGGCAAGTTGTTACGTTCAGTAGTTTGCTATTACTTTCTGAACGACTGGCTCCCATACGAACACGTTATAACACAACGCGACACGGTCTGCTGCACAAATCGGTCGCGGCGACTCACGAACCACATTGGCAAGCCTTTGGCCGCGGATACCGGCCAGGTTAGAATTCTCGGTAATTTGTCACCATTAATTAAACGCACTGCCCTTTTCTGGAGTGAATAAAGGCGTTTTGTTATTGATTTGGAGCAACCATCCTAGATTGTGGAGCAATAATCAATTTTTGTTTGTATGTGGGAAGTAACGAGTATCTTTCTTATGTTTTTGTCGAGGAAATTTTTAATTTTGGCAAGGTGGTATACTTATTTGGCTATTTGTTTAACGAGAGCATGAACATGGAAATTAAAGGTTAGAGTTTGGTCAACGATGAGACCCAGTG
>OY992890.1:77692759-77882759 GCA_963921405.1 Cepaea hortensis | reverse complement strand
GCGAAGCCGGGCCGAGTCAGCTAGTTTATTTATATAATCACGTTTCATGAAAGAACTCCCATTTGAGACACCTCTGAACAAACCCATTTAACTTCGCGCTGTTTGTGCCAAAACGAAAACCGCGAGACAATTTCAAAAAGAGCGGGGGTGTGTCTTGCTGAAGCTGTAATACTTTTAAAATGATGGACTGAATCCCTAAGCCGTAAATTATATACCGCATATAAACAAACATTGAAATCTGCTGTACAATCTCCAGAGCAAAATTTTTTTTGTAGGGTTTACATCATGATAAGGTTATATGCTAAATCTCATCATTTTCCGTCAGTTGGTTACTGAGATATTGAATTTTATATTGAGGGGAAAAAAAAAAAAAAACACACACACACACTGTAACACCAGCATTTTACTGCTATTCAATATTCTGCTCTTGAAGTATGCATGCATTTGTTCTTTTCTTTATCCAAGATATTCTTATAACCCGTCTTTTTTTTTTTTTAAATTCGCATATCCTTTACTGGACATCGCTGTCAACAGCAGCATCTTTCAGCTGTCTTTTCATTTCTTGGAAAGATTACGCTCAGTAGTTTGCCATTGCTTTCTGAGTGGCCGGCTCAGTTATCCCGCAAGTCACCAGCGGGGGTAGAACCGCTTCCAGTTTTCGCCCGCTACGAGACTCTGCGTGATAAACGGGATTACGGAGAAAGTGGTGTAACCCTCGGCCAGAGAGACCGGCCTATAACCCGTCTACAACACTTATATTCAAAGGCACTTACGCGCTGTTCAGCTTGTTAGTAAGTTTCCATGTCTCACAGGCGTATTTTGCAATGGGAAAGATGCAAGCTCTTGAAAATCTAATTTGTGTAGTTCTGTCTGTCCCATTCCATAATGTATTCAGTTGTTTTAGTATTTGAAGAGCAACAGATAGTCGTCGTTTAATTTCTTTTATTGCATCACCATTGTTGGTAATCAATGACCCACGATATTCGAAATTTTCCACCACCATCTTCATTTTTTTCCTCTTTAACATATAAGATATATTTCTTTCTCCATAGTTGTTTTATCTGTATGCATTATCTTTGTTTTTGCTATGTTTAGATATAAGTTGTCATTTTCACTATTCAATTAGTTTGAGGTCATTTGGTTTTCTATGCCATTCTGTGATGTGGAGAGTAATACTGCATCATCAGAATATCGAATCTCTGGTATTTCATGACCACCAATATTTAGGGCACCTTATTTCTCTCTGGTTATATCATTTCTGACGTTTCTCATTATATTTTCGGTGTACAGGTTAAACAAATAGGGTGACAGCACACAGCCCTGACGGACTTCCTGCTTGATGTCAAACCAATCTGATGTCTCGCCATCTATTCTAATAGCTGCTTGTTGGTCTAGACAGAGCAGTTTTATGAGGTGTACTACATGTGAAGGAAAGCCCATATTCTTCATGATTTCCCACATTTTCTGATGTTGTACAGCGTCAAATGCCTTTGAATAATCCACAATACGTGAGAATAAGTTTACATTAAATTCTCTGCACTTCTCTATTATTAAACGCATATTGTGTATGTGATCTCTTGTTCCTCTTCCTTGTCCAAATCCAGCTTGAACCACGTTATTCTCTTCTTCCATTTTCTTACGAAGTCTTCCCATTATAATTTTTAGTAGAATTTTACTTGCATGACTGATCAGGGCAACAGTTCGATAGTTGGTGCATAATTTCAGGTTGCCCTTTGTCTGGTATTGGAATGTAGATAGTTCTCTTCCAATCTTTTGGCCATATACCATATTGCCATATCTGTTTACACAATGACATAAATAAACACACATAGTATTATTTGGCGCTCACAGAGGGAGAAGAAGGAAGTAGAGACTAGAAGACGCACTAGACAACATAAAATTTGAAAGCTATAGTTACCGACTGGGTTCGAACCTGTCGCCTCCAAATGACGACGGCGCCTCGCTGCGTGCGTCGAAGTACATTTGTTCCAGCAGCGAGGCGCCGTCGTCATTTGGAGGCGACATGTTCGATCCCAGTCGGTAACTATAGCTATGTCGGGCACAACGACAAGCACGTGTCCGAACTCGCTGAGTGGATACCGTCTGCAGAAATGTCTGGTTTGTGCGGGAACGCCCGGGGCGAACGAAATGCCCAATATATTGAAGTGAGGAATTAAAGCAGCCATGAGCAGGACGTGACGATTCCCTCGGTGAGCCCAGCACCAGGGCGCTATGTGTCGGCCCTACAATTATGGAAGCCACCCTGGATGGCGGAAAATGCCATGGACTATCCATGCCTTCCTTTGAGGGATAACCGTTAAGTCTTCGACCGTTCCAACTTTGCCAGCTGGGTTGTGGACGGTACCGCAAAAGTGAGAGTCTCCCAGGAATGCTACCTGGTCAAAAAAGCACGCTAAAAGTCGGATGTGTTGGCCTACGGGTTTCGAACCAAGGGCGCACAACTTAGACACACCACAATCACATCTGAAAAAACACCTGGTATATAGAAGATCGTATGGGGTCTTCACTTGTCTTCCACACCCACATGGATGATTTGTGGCCCCTTTCTGTGACAGCTATCAGAGTCCGGACATGTGCTTAGAGCTCAACGCAGGTACTGAGTTGTCCATTTAGTCCGGTGGATACTCAGTTCTCTGAGCTGCATTTGCCACACTTGTATGCATTGCTCGTCCTCTGCTACAAGAATAAACAATTAGAAAAGACAAAGAATGTGTTAACTTAGCAAAATTACAAACTAACAAACAAACCAAAAATAAAGAAAGAAGATAAAGGAAGTTGCGGCGACGTGCCTATAACAATAAAATATAACATGAAACAGACGAAAACCCCAGTACAAAACGTTAATGACACTAAGGTAACTACATTAAGGTAAACGTCTAGATAAATACCAGATGTCTTTGCCAAATGGCATAATCGATGCAACAAGACGTACTCGGCCAACTATTCTGGTAATCGTGTGAGACAGTTGACCATGATCGCCCACAAAATAACAAATATAGAGAATTGTATACTGTGTTTGTTTATTTCTTTGTGTTGTTTTTGCGCTCGATCGCTTTGAACTCAAGCGTAGTCCATTCACATTACGTCTAGTAGTGCTGGACTGATTTCCCATATGAACAGTGTCCCTCGTCATCAGGCAAACCAACTCCGACTTCACAGGTACTTGTGAATTACATCCCCAATTCAAAGACGATAGGTCAACATTTCAATCCAACTTTCCTGTGTAGTGGTTGAACCGCTTACCTCGGCATCAGCACACCAGATGTTTAAGAACACGCGTTCTTATCCATTCGGCCATGCTGACCTACGTGTTGTCTGTTTGATGTTGAAGGCTTGTCACTGAAATTTTCTCAGTTATTTATTTATTGTGTAAATTTAGGTTTGTAAAACTGTCATTTCAAGAGAAATACTTATAACCTGCTTAGGTAGCAATGTAGGCAAAAGGATGGAACAAATATATATATATATATAGTAGAATAAATAAACAGAAGGCTTGAGGAGCTTTTATAATGTTGGGAAATTTATGGAAGTCCAATGACAATTAAACTTAGCACAAAACTTAGAATGCTTAATTTTAGGGAAAAATAATTACTGCAGTATGCTTGCTTGCTTGCTTGTGTTCGTTGGCTTGAGCTCCAACGTGAAGTCCTGTATGTCGGATGAAGGCATCCTGTTGTCCAACATCAGTATAATGTCATACAGGACCTGAGGTTTGCGTGAGTATCCGTTGTCCCATGTCTGGCTTATTGGTGTGCAGACTGGTGGTTCCTCGCCGTACAGGCAGACACTCTCCGACTTCGGAGGAACTGCAGTATGAATTTGAAACACGGAGAACGATGAAAACTATTACAAATAAACAACAGACATTCAATAACTGGCGCCTACGCAAAATAGAAGGAATAGAATGCTATGACAAAATCAGATTGGAAGCTCACGGAGAGAACCAGGCAAATAGGAACGAACCAGCAGATGAAGACTAGAAGATGGCGCTTAGTAGGCCATCAGAGAGAAACCCCGAGAATAACATAACTAGAAAAGCTGTAGTCTGGAACTCACACGGCAAATGAAAAACAAAGAAGAAAAGAACGAAACAGAAGAAGACGTAACAACTAACGGAGAAGAGGAGAAGGAACAGAAATGAAAAACAGAAAGTACATGGACGCCAGTGCATGGGATAGTTTTAAAAAAAGGGCTTGGGGTGAGTTGGCTGAAGGAAAAGCCCGAATGGGAAACAGGGGCGAAAGAATAAAAAAGATGTCCTTAACTTCGTGTTTCCCAATTATTTACATTTCCACATCCTTACGAAAAGAAAAATCACAACAACAGAAATGAGATTCCTGAGACGAATACTCAATGTATCAGGAAGTGAGAAAACCAGAAATGAAGAAAGCAGGTCTAATATGGGGGGTTTTAGCAGCGCTAGATTTTATTAGAAGGCGGCAAGTCAAATGGTTTTACCATGTAACTATGTTAGCAACTAACAGTATACCGCAGCAAGCAATGATGTACAGGCCAAATGGAAGCAGAAGAAGAGGCAGACCACGTAAACAATGGACATAGGAATAGCAAAGTACATGGCAATCTCGACATATGAACCCCATAAACGGGCACTCTCCAGCTGTTTATACTTCGACTCGACACCGCAAGGTACATGAGGAACAAGATGAGATGAGATGAGAGATCATTACAGCCAGTTCAATTAATATCTAATACAAAGCTAAGACCACGATGAATAGTAAATTCATAGGTATTCATACACTCTCAAGGAAGTAGAGATTAGATAACACACTAGACCAGTGGGGAATTCTCTCCGCCCTCCCCCAGGGGGAATTTTAGAGTTTCCAATGGGAGAGGGGGGGGGGTGAATTAATATTATTTCAAGATCGCATTAATACAAGAATTATTGTTTTTCCATCTAAAGTTTACGGTTCTGTTCTTCTCGCCCTAATGAAATTTGTTTATAACATAAGTAGACCCGCAAATCACGTTTTATGTAGATGTCTAGACTTGTTCTAGTATGTGTTATTAAATTTAGCTTCCATTTTTATGTGTACTGTGTAAGGGTGGAGGGGGGGAAATTTAAAGGGAGGGGGAATGACGTTCTGCATCGGCCAAAAAAGGTTGAGAACCACTGCACTAGACAATATACTCAATAAAAGCTGAGGTGTCAACTTCACTGTTGGAACTTATCGCCTTAAAATGACGACAGAAAAAGAAGGGATTTTTAAAAGGCAAGAGCATAGATTTTCATTGCACGGGCTTTTATCTCAAATGGCTCGGTCTCTGTCCATAGGCGGACTGCCGAAAGCGTCACACAAAGCACGAACTCCGTAGCTACGGCGACCACCCCCAGGAGTCTCCGAGAAAAATTGCATTCCGGAACCGAATGTCGTAGTCCGGAATTGAACACACATCCTTAGGATCACGAGGCAGGCGTCAAAACAACTTGGCCACGGAGACTCCCTGACGACAGAACCATGCTGAAGGAACAGATCTAGCTAAGTTGGCAAGCGTGTGACATGCCTATAGGGCCGTGATGTCATGTCTTATACTCTGCCATATCTGATAGCGCTAGGGTCAGCAACCTTTTCGTAATGTTCTGTGGAAGTCATGTTGCAAGGTCCCTCTGTGTGCCAAGGAGAATATATTCTTTTTCTCTTTTCGTGTTCGTTCTTTTAGAACTCAAGCGTAATCCACACATGCTGTACTATTTCTAGTGCACTGGACTAATTTTTGGGTGTGGATTATCTGTCCCTATTACCAGTTTTCCTCGCCATCAGATAAACCCACTATGACTATGAGGTACTTGTAATTTACGCCCTCCATTAAAGGACGAGAAGTCCACATTTTAGTCCAGCTGACCGGTTTAGGGGTTGGACCCACTACCTCGGCATCAGAACAACGGAAGTTTAAGAGCTAGAACTCTTGTCTACTCGACCATTGAGACCTCCGGGGAATGTATTGAAATGGAAGAGAAGCAACGGTTGCAGCAGGATATAACAATTGGCAATAGAAACAGTTGTTTATGTGGGACTAATGCGACAAAGTGACATATTCTAACCACAGACACAATGTACACTGTACAATGTACAATGTATGTGTACAATGTTTTACACTGTGTGCATGTTTAGTATCTCTCAATTATTCGCAAGAGTTACACATATTACACTGTGTCTGTGTTTAGTATCTCTCACTTTGTCGCAGGAGTTATACACACCTATTCTGTTATTATTTCTCATTGAACATTGAAATGGCTGCCTTTCCTGGGTTAATCTGAGGAAAACAGTTGCACATACCAAACTTTCCACAGTGATTATACTGAGTCAGATCCTTATGGATATGCGATTGTTTCTTCTGACCTAAGAACCTCGCGTGTGTTTGTGTGAACTTGTCGCCTATTTTAGAGGGTGGACTGAGATCCCGGTGAAGGAACCCACTTACCTGTTTGTATATCCCGACAAAAGCAGAAATTGGAAACTGTTTGTATACAGAGAAAAGACATGAATTGGAAGCTGTTTGTATAAAGAGCTAAGACAGAAATTGGAAGCAGTCTGTATAAAGCGCCAAGACAGAAATTGGAAGCTGTTTGTGTAAAGAGACAAGACATACATTGGAAGCTATTTGTGTAAAGAGACAAGACAGAAATTGGAAGCTGTTTGTATAAAAAGACAAGACAGAAATTGGAAGAATAAACAAACAAGACATATATAAAAAGACAAGACATAATTTAGAATCTGTTTGTATAAAAAGACAAGACATAATTTAGAATCTGTTTGTATAAAAAGACAAGACAGAAATTGGAAGCTGTTTGTACACTGTGAAAACGACAGGAATTGGAAACTGTTTGTATAACAAGAAAAGATAAATTAAAATCAAATCAAATCAACTTTATTTTAAAAGGTTCACAAATTGGGCACGCAGGCCCGTCTTACATTCGGCCCTTCCAATCACTCATCTTTCGTCCATCAAGAGCATTATACATTCACATAGGAAGAAAATAAAACATTGTGAAATGAATGTTGTAAACATAAACAAGGCAAATTACCATGTTATGAGGCTCATCTCCCACCTACCCACACATCACCCCACCCACACACACCCTCACCCACCCACACACACGCACCCAGGGAAACATACATACCTCACCAACCGACCCAACCCCCACCCGCACATTCTCCACCCACACACACTGCCCTCATCTGTTCCCCCAACCCAAACACACTCGCCACCCACACAAAAATCCCGCACCAACCCACACATCCCGCGCCCACCCACACACACATCCTAACCCACATACCCATCCCCCACCCACACATCCTCTCCCCACCCACACCTCCAACCAATCATCCATTAACCACACCTCCATCGACGACATATTCCCCAACCAGTAACACTGGACTAAGGCTAATTTACCACTATCCACGAATTGTTCTTTTTAACTTTGTAATATTGTAATATCAGTTAATAAAAACAATAGTACTCAGCACAACAGTGAGTAAGTGCGTGAGTGAGTGAGTGGGTTAATTAAAATATTAATTAATTGTTAAATTAATACCAAAATTATTGAACTAAAGGAGGTTAACATACTGTAGCAGGAGAAGCTGACCAGATGAAATTAACACGCTTGTTAGGTCTACATATCTACACGAGTGGCCTTCACTATCTGCGTAATGTCTCCCAATTCACATCAAGTCTCAACTATCAGGATTAACCTATTAGATTTTGTTACTAAGACTCGTGTCTTATTTCGTTAGAAATTCCCAAACGGTTAGTGACAAATGTATAACAACTTTCGTTTTGTGGGGACATGAAAACATGACTAGCTTTATCACAATTATGTGCCTCGATTTAACTAAAAATGCATATATTAAGAGATAATATTGTGTATTTAAACTCACTCAACGTGCTATTAAACTGGGCACCCGCGCCGTAGATTGCCGATAACTGTTATAAAGCATATAATGCATGAACATAAACGGATAATACCACTATAAAATAAAGATGGTTCTGCCTGATAGGTTACACATGTACGGTGCCATTACACACCTGGTATTTCTATTAATATATCTATACATCGTTTGGTGAAGTTGCTGAAGAGATTTTAACATAAGGTTACGAATGCCGAAAACTGATGTCCATGGCCACTGTACCAGCTGTCAAAGAAAATTGTTAACGTGGTGGAGGAATTATGTTGCCACATCAGTTTGTAGCTTGCGATTGACGGTTATCGTCTGTAGATGGCGATTGTAAATATGAGAGGTAAATTAAATTTAAGGGAATTGATAGGCTTTCATAGAAGTAAAGAAATTATTATAGAGCTTCCCTATTTGGCGGTCAACTATCCCCGCCAATAGAACCCTGCGATTTGCAATGAGAAGAGGGGGGGGGGGGAAGGTTAACGTTATATATTGAGCCTATACCGTTGTATTTTTGTGAGACTTAAACAATAAACAGACAAGCAGAAAAACAACTGCTTGCAGCAGACATGTAGTTTCTGAAGAAAATGCAAAGAATATCATGGACAGCCTTTTCTTGTTGAGTTCGTATTATCTGATCTATTTCTAGTGCACTAGACTGATTTTTGCGTATGTATTTTTAAAAAAAAGTTGTATATCCCTTACAGGACGTTGCAGTCAATACCAGCATTTTTCATCTGCTGTCGATGTTCTTGGCAATATTACGCTCAGTAGTTTGCCATTGCTTTCTGAGCGACCGGCTCACATTCCCCACAAGTAACCAACGTGACGCGATCAGATGCGTATGGACTAGTTTTCCCTATTATCAGTGTCCGTCGCCACCACTTCGACTTCTGAGGTACTTGTAATGTATCTCCCCAATTCAAGGACGAGAAGTCAACATTTTAGTCTAACTGACCGGCGTAGGGATTGAACCCGATACCTCAACATCAGCACACTGAAAGTTTAAGAGCCAGCGCTCTAATCCATTCGGCCATGCTGTCTGACCTCTTAGCTGCTTGTGATGAGAAAGATGTTCTGAAAAGGACACGTTGCATGATGATGATGATGATGATGATTATGGTGATGATTATGGTTATGATTATGTAAATGATGATGATGATGATGATAGTTATGATTATGATGATGATGATGATGATGATGATGATGATGATGGTAGTAGTGGTGGTGGTGGTGGTGATGATTGTGAAGATCTTCTTTGCTTTCATCTGGAGTGTTTTTTTCAGATGTGATTGCGATGTGTTGTTATGCACCCTTGGGCCAACTCATCCGACTTTTGCGTGCGTTTTTGACCAGGTTAGCATTCCTGGGGGACTCTCACTTTTGTGGTGCCGTCCACATCCCAGCTGGTCAAGTTGAAACGGTCGAAGACTTCACAGTCATCCCTCAAGGGAAGGCAGGGACAGTCCATGGGCATTATCCGCCATCCAGGGAGGCTTCAATATTTGCAGAGCCGACACATAGCGCTCTGGTGCTGGGCTCACTATCGGAATCGCCACGTCAGGCTCATGGCTGCTTTAATTCCTCACTTCAATATATTGGGCAGTTCGTTCGCCACGGGCCGTTTCCGCACAAACCAGACTGGTCTGCAGATGGTATCCACTCAGCGAGTTATCGATTCGGACATGTGCTTGTCGTTGTGCCCGAAGGAAAATATAGCCAGAGCTGTACCGGACACGATGGGCTTTCGGAAAACTAGGTAGTCAGAGCTGTTCCTAGCACGAGGGACAATCTGAAAACTAGCTAGTCAGATCTGTTCAGAACGTGAAGAACATTTGGAAGACTAGTTATTCAGAGCTGTTCCGACCACGAAAGACATTTCACTCGGACGTTTTTGCCTTGTGCCTGTTTTATTTGTACCCTTAGGCCAACACATCAGATTTCAGCGGACATTATTACGGGTTTGCCTTCCCGGGGTTTCAAGGGACGTTAAACTCTTATTATTGTGGTGTCGCCCACATCTCAGCTGGTCAAGGTAGAACTGTCAAAGACATCACGGTCAATCCTCAAGGGAATATCAGGGCAGATCATGGGCATTACTCGCTATCCAAGGAGGCTTCCATAGTTGCAGAGCCGGCACAAAGTGCTCTAACACTGGGCTCACCCGAGGAATTGCCACGTCCTGCTTATGGATGCTCTAATTCCTCACTCCCGTATATTGGTTTGCCGCTGGTCGCTCCCTACACAAACCAGGGACGGACAGTCTGCGGACGACATCCACTCATCAAGCTTTCGCTTCGGACTTCAACGTAATGGATTTGCTAGCCAAGTGTTCCGTTTCGTGTTATTGAGACGTTTTTCCACCCTTGACTACGCTCATTCTATGAGTATAGATACAGACTTTCATTGTAACAATTTTGTACGGCTGGGGCGCTTTTTCTACCTTTAGTGCCCGCTCACGAGGTAGGCTACATGTGCTGCCGGCTCAGCACCTTACCTCTGTGCATTGGTGAGCGTGTAACGGTCAGGCCCTCTCATCCGGAAACCCCTCATATCCCCCAGTTGATAGCCTTCGAACAAGTGTCTGTGCTTAGCATGTAGCGTGCTCAGCATCTCACCTCCATTTTAAGGTGGGTGATTATCGGCCCGGCTCTCACAACTGAGGGTTAATGGCTTAGAGGCGTTCAGCCATATCCCTCAGCTGGGAGCCTTAGAGTATGTGTCCGGACCAAAAGTTAGTGGCATCGTGCGCCTTATTTAGATTTTGACTTGTATCCTCAGTCTGCCTGCAGAGCAACAGGTTGTGTCTCTCTTGGTCTGGCCCCTACCCAAAGACCTGTCCGACATATAGTTGTGCTTCCGTCGGCATAGCTCTTGGGATCATTGGGACACGCAAACAACCCCACCGGGCCAAGGTTGAGACACATCGAGAGGGGATTATGAAGATGATTATGTCGATGATGATGATGATGATGATGATGGTGATGATGGTGATGATGATGGTGATGATGATGATGATGATGATGATGATGACTATAGTGATTATTATGTCGATGATGATGATGATGATGATAATGATGATGATGATAATGATGATGATGATGATGATGATGACGATGATGATGATGATGACGAGGACGATGACGAGGATGATGAAACGACGCGAACCTGGGCCGTAATGAGAGTGATATCCTGCTAATGATCTGCATCATGAGGATGATGATGATGATAATACATGTAGCGATATGCTTCTGCATGTCATGTTATCAATGGGTTACTGCAGATGTCCCATAAAAAGCGCAACACACTGAGCTGAAAATCGCCAGCACAATGAGGAAATCTGGTGTACAATATGCCCCTATTGCATGACACTCTATGCGAGGGGCCGGAGTAAGAATTGATTTATCGAAGTAAATGACCCGGACTGAGGTGAGTTCAAACATACCAACAAACACACGGCACATAAATAAAAATTCTCAACGTGAAATCGTGTATGATACCAGAATAGGAAATTTATAGATTGGACGCTGAAATAGGCACCATATTGCGTGAATGAAAGAGTTAGGAAGAACTAGTGAGTTCGGTATGAAGCGATAAAGGATAAATTCAAATGAGTTATTCATTTTCAGTGAGTGGTGGAAAATGGGGAATGCCGGGCTATTGTTTCGACACTTATTTTGCCGTGTTGGTGTTGTTTGCTGACGTCAGAGGCGTGACCAGAAACATACTTCCCCTGAATAATGCGAGGGAATTACGATAAAGGGGTGGGGTAAGGTGCAAGTGGGAGTGGGTGAGATGTGGTTGCAGTGGGACGCGGTGCGGTTGAGGTGTAAATAGGATGAATGTGAAGTGATGGTGATATGTAAATCGGTACGAGAGAAAGAAGAAGCAGAAAGCAACAACAGCAGTAGAATAAGAAGAAAAAGAAGGAGGAGAAGGAGATGAAGAAAGCGACAAAGACGGAAAATGAGAAGGGGTAGTAGTAGTAGTAGTAGTAGTAGTGGTAGTAGTAGTAGTAGTAGTAGTAGTAGTAGTAGTAGTGGTAGTAGTAGTAGTAGTAGTAGTAGCAGTAGTAGTAGTAGTAGTAGTAGTAGTAATAGTGGTAGTAGTAGTTGTAGTAGTAGCAGCAGTAGTAGTAGTAGTAGTAGTAGTAGTAGTAGTAGTATTAGTGGCGGTGGTGGCAGTAGTGGTAGTAGTAATAGTTGGTGTAGTAGTAGTAGTAGTAGTAGTAGTAGTAGTAGTAGTAGTAGTAGTAGTAGTAGCAGTAGCGGTGGTGGCAGTAGTGGTAGTAGTAATAGTTATTGTTGTAATAGTAGCAGCAATACTAGTAGTAGTAGTAGTAGTAGTAGTAGTAGTAGAAGTAGTAGTAGTAGTAGTAGTAGTAGTAGTAGTAGTAGTAGTAGTAGTAGTAGTAGTAGTAGTGGTGGTAGTGGTGGTGGTGGTAGTAGTAGTAGTAGTAGTAGTAGTAGTAGTAGTAGTAGTATTAGTATTAGTAGTAGTAGTAGTAGTAGTAGTAGTAGTAGTAGTAGTAGTAGTAGTAGTAGTAGTAGTAGTAGTAGTAGTAGTAGTAGTAGTAGTAGTAGTAGTAGTAGTATTAGTAGTAGAGAAGACGATGAGAAGAGGGAGACGAAGGAAGAACCAAAAAAAAAAAAAAAACTAAGAAGAAGAACGATGCATTACGCACATCATTACAGTATCTGCCTTTCTGTTCATATGTCCAGTGCTTACAATAGTTAGTTGTATATCCTTTACAGGACGTCGCAGCCAACCTATGCATGTTTGCCTGTTTCTGATTTCTTGGCAAGTTTACGTTCAGTAGTTTGCCGATGCTTTCTGAACGTTCGCCACTCATACCATTGCATGAAAAACAGCACATTGCGATCTGTTTCCAAATCGCCAGCAGCTATGTTTCGAACGCAGTATGCGGAATTGCTAATTGCGTTCATAACCACTTTGCTACAGCATGTTTAAAGTTACGGCAAGTTTCTGTTTATTCTAACACTTCAGTCAATATTCTACAAAGAAGAGCCCCAAGAAAAATGCCAACATCAAAGAAAAACATATTTTTGCCCTCTCCTTCTCTCTTCAACAAACTTATACAAAACAAGCTTAACGTACTCTGCAGCTCAGCTGTGGAATAATCTTCCACAAGAAATCAAAGACATCAACAATCCCTATTCATATAATCGCAAATTATTCGAACACTATCTCAATACGGATTACCTTCCCCCTTAATAATAGAGATAATACTAATAATAACAAAACCCTAGTATAACAGCCAGTCCCCTTTTTGTAGGCCAGTATATTCCACATGGCTAATAACAAGTGTCAGACCATTATCTAATATTACTGAGTCGTGTAGTTTTGATGTTCGCATTTTGCCCATGCCTTTATAATGCATATCTTTTATATTGTTGCTGTTATTTGTTAGCCTTGAATGATGTGTGAATGAAATAATGTATGAAAGAGAGTGATAGAATGGCAGAATGTTAGACGGGCCTGCGTGCCCAATTCTTAACCCTTTGAAAATAAAGTTTGTTCGTTCGTTCGTTCGTTCGTTCGTTCAAATATCCAAACATCCAATTAATTAATCAACCAATCAAGTAATATCATGATTCCCCACGGAGATATGAAAATAGATGTTGGTCAGTGCGATGTCTAAGGATGGCAAATCAGTGAATCCGCATCCGTTGGAAGGGGTAATGTGTAAACAGATTAACACAAACCGAACAGGCCGCAAAACGAGGGATACCTGTACAATGAAGGGTTTGTGTTTAATTTATCTTGTCGGTTACAGATCGTTGAGAGAAAGATGTCTGCCACGGATGTTCGAATTAACTCCAGAGCAATGTGTCTCATTGAACGATTTGGCGTAAAGAAGTGTGTAATTAAACATAACTTAAGACGCGACGATGCTAGTCGCGGTAGAGCAGTGGCTATTACGTTTGTTAATACGAGGATAAGTTAATAAGTAAGTCACAAATGGCTGTAGAAAAATAACTAAATATGATAACAACTTGAAACCAGTTTATTTTTATACATACATTGTCCCTTTATTTCTCAACATAATTTCCACCAACATTGATGCACTTATCCCATCGTTTTATCAGTCCTCCCAAACCGGCTGCATGGAAAAGCGTGCCCTGTTCTCGTTTACCTGCCATCCCACAGAACGGTGTGACTTACTTATTGACTCTCCCTCGTAACTTTTTCTACCCAGCTATGCACCGCTTTAAGGCATGAACACTGAAAACCTACCTTGGCGAATGACGCCAAAGTCATTTCGCGAATGACGCCAAAGTTGAATGTGAAGTGAAAACGTGGATTAAAAAACAGAGCACGCAGTTCTATGAAGCGGGTTTGGAAGGACTGATAAAACGATGGGATAAGTGCATCAATGTTGGTGGAAATTATGTTGAGAAATAAAGGGACAATGTATTTATAAAAATAAACTTATTTCAAGTTGTTATCACATTTAGTTATTTTTCTACAGCCATTTGTGGCTTCCTTATTGACTTCCCCTCGTATGTCCAAATCTTCACAGAGATGGGAATTGTTTGTAAATTCCATGGATCTAGGAAGAAGACTCAGCTAACATTGGTACCACGCAATGACCTAGGAAATAAACAGCAACTAAATATGCCTTAAAGTGTGGAAAAATGACCATGTGGAGAAATTTAGGACTCGATTCCTCTACAAAAATATAATTGCATGTTCTTTACTAACTAACGAGGCTAATAAAACTATAACGTTAAATACAATAAGAAAGAGACAAACAATTTTCTTTGTTCATGTTATGACAAGAGAGGCACTGGAGAACATCGTGACAATTGGAAAGATCGAGGGGAAGAGAGGCAGAGGCAGAATAAGAGAAATTATGTAGGATTTGATTGAGACAGTGGCATGAGGAATATCAGCAGCAAAGTTGATCCAGAAAACCAAAGACCGAGATCTGTGGCGAGGCATGAACGCCTACGCCGGCTGGCATGACACCTAATGATGATGATGATGATTTTCTTATCATTACGTTGCGGAAAACCGCAATCCTCCGGTAGGCAATTTTACATTCAATAGTTTAGCCATTGCTTTCTGATCGAGATTTCAACGTTGAACTCCAGCTGACGCGTTTAAGAAACGTTCCCGCTACCTTGTCATTAGCGCACCAGAAGTTTAGACCTGAGCAAAATAAGAAAGGCCATACGAGGAAATCTTCGTTTATTAACATAAAAATTTTGTTTGTTTTTTTTTTTTTTTTTTTTTTTTTGGTGTGCATATCCTTTACAGGACATTGCTGTCAACATCAGCATCTTTCAGCTGATTGTTGATTTCTTGGCAAGATTACGCTCAGTAGTTTGCCATTGCTTTCTGAGCGGTAGGTTCACATACCCCTAAGTTACCGACGCGATTCGAACCACTGCTGATTCTCACCGTCGTCACGTTACCTACGAGAGTATACGAGATTACGGAGAAAAGTCGCTAACCTCTAGGCCAGGAAGCCGGCACATTAAAATTGGGGTTTATAAAATTGCTTCATTAATATATCAGGCCTGTTTTAAACGAGACAGACATATATAATGGAGGGGTGTATGCCCGGTAAGAGAGAAAGAGGAAGGCCAAAGATAAGATGTGTGCAGGATGTGGCAGATGATCTCCAGATGGGTGTATCGGACGCGGGACATCTTGCTTATGGCCGAGAAAAGTTTTCCGGAAGGTTGTTACGGGAGCGAGATTCTGCAAAGACCATGCAGAGAATGAATGAAAGAAGAAATATAATCGGAAAATGAAAGAAAAGCTATATTGTAAGTTAATCAGCCAGTAAATCAGTCACTCGTTCAGCCTGTTATTTTACCAGTATATTAGTTAATCATTAAGTCAGTCAATTTGAGTATATTGAGGTTAATAATTCATCCATTTATAACGCCAATTAATCAGTCAGTCAGTTTGCTATTAATCAGTCAATCATTTGATTTGTCAATTAGTCACTAAATACTTCAATCGTTCAAGCAGCATGTTTTTCAATATACTATCACCGAAACAGTGAATTTATGAGGTAATCAATTAATTATTCATGAAATCGGCGAATCAGTTCTGCAAGTCAACATATTTACCAATAAACTACTTACAAATTTAACTATTTTGTCAGTAAACCATTCATATGGTTTACCAATACACGAGACAATCATTCAATCGCTATGTATGTTTTTTTTTTTTTAAACGGACAATTATTCAGTCCGTCGGTTTGCCAGTAAATCATTCTATCAATCACTCAGTCAGATTTTAAGCATGTAAATCAATCAATAATAATCAATTTTGCATCAACATAACTCAATATATCAGTCAATTTGGCAATAAATAATTCAATCACACAGTAGGCCTAAGCTTGGCTAGTTTGCAGATAAATCAGTTAATCATTCATTCAGTAAATTTGCAAATACATCGGTCAATCAGTCAAACGGTCTTTCTACTAAACAACCAGTGAGGAAGTTAGTCAATCAGCTATTAGATCAATCTGTCGGTAAATGCAACCTTCGGTCCATCGGTCAGTCAAATAGATAGCGCATATATTATTTATTCAGATAGTCAACCCTTTAGTCTGTCATTCACATGCGGATATATAAAACATCTATTTATTTAGTAAACCAATTAATTAGTAATTCAATAAATCAGCAATCAAACTGGCAATACATTCGGTACTCATTGTATAAATAAGTCATTCAATAAATCAGTAAACCAATAAATCATACAATCGAAAAATTAATGAAACAATCAGTAACCATGTCAGTTATTCAGGCAGTCAATCAAACAGCGAATAGAGCATTTATTGAGTGAGCCAGGCATCTAACCCACATGTAATTATATCAATTTACATTCTCGTAGACAGATAACCATTTAACATATAGACAGACAGACAATAGGTAAATCAGACAGTTGATTAATTAATTGGTCTGCTAAATACTAACGTATTTTTAGAACATTGGGGGAAATATCCTAGTTATTAAAGTAACCAGAGTAGTATAGTTATAAGCATCGATGTCTACTCGCGTAAGATAACACGCAATAACAGGATCATATCTTATTCACGTTAAATTAATATACCACGCGCAATCCCAGGTGGTGACATTTTTGTATGTTAAGTGATTGTGTGTGCATATATTTTTTTGTTTTTTACTCATCATTAGCGTTGCAAGAAAAGAAAAAAAAACATGTAGTTTCTAATTTCGGCAACTCTGAGTAATTTTTAAGGCACCAAAAATGATCATCTTGCAGAATGAGATTTGGCATATTCATGTGCTTGTTTTTGCTGAGAAAAATGGGACATAACCAAAGGGTGTTATTAAATGGAGCGAAACGCTCTGGATGTCTCATTACTCGTAGAACATTTTTTAAAACAATTATTATGATAGCTCCTAGCTACAATACTTTGGTTTCTTTCTTTTTCGTTTTTATTTAAATCTGAGATTCTGTTTTGTAATGTTCTGTATTCTTTAAGTGTGTACTAGCAGTGCTGTATGCGAGTGAGCTTTTATAAGGCAAAGTGCTTGACAGTTTTCTACGTAGGCTAAGTGTGTACCAATTGTGTACAAAGTGTGTGAGGAGCTGTGCATTAGAGTGTTTGACAACTTTCTAAGTTCGTTGAGTGCGTACCAAATGTGTTTATTGTGAGCGATGGTCTGTGCGGCATTGTGGTAGACAATTTTCTAGCTTGTAAAGTGTGTACCAACTGAGCTGCTGTGTGTGAGAATTTTTGTCTGACGTGTTTGGGAATTTTCTAAGTTCATCAAGTGTTTACCAATTATGTGTGTATGTGTGTGCGTGCGTGCGTGCGTGCGCGTGTGTGTGTGTGTGTGTGTGTGTGTGTGTGAGTGTGTGTGTGTGTGTGTGTGTTGGTCTGTATGGAAGAGTGCCTAAATGATTTCCAAGTACATCAATAGTTTACTAGAGATGTGTTTGTGTGTGAGGAATTGTATGAACGAGTGCCTGACAGTTTTCTCAGTTCATCAAGAGTTTACTAATTATGTGTGTGTGTGTGTGTGTGTGTGTGTGTGTGTGTGTGTGCGCGCGCGCGCGCGCGAGGGTCTGTATGGACGAGTGCCTGGCAGTTTACTAAGTCCATCAAGAGTTTACTAGACATGTATTTGATCCCAGTGCAAACGGGATTTCCTTGGCTCCAAAGGTCGTGGGATTGTTTCCGGATTCCGTCATTGAATTCACAAGTGCAATAATCTCGGAGATTCCTGAGATACGTCACCAGGGCTGCGGAGTTCGTTCTCTGTACGACGCTTTCGGCTGGCCGGTTGGGAGAAAATACCGAGACATATGGGATAAAACCTGGCGCAATGGAGTCGACCCTGCTGTCTTTAAATCCCGTGTTATATTAGTGTGTACAGTTCTGTGTTGAAGAGTGTCTGAAAGTTTTCTGAGCTCCTGAAGAGAGTACTAGTTGCATGCTGGTGTGTGAACGTCTCCGTCTCAAAGTAATGATGCACTCACCTACAGCTAGTGATGTTCGGAGTTCGAGCCCCACATAAAGCTCTGGCCTGGTATTTCAAATTACATCAGCGAAAGCTTGATTACAGTAATCTGCCTGTATAACGCAACCTGCGAGTGCAAATAGTACCCTACCAATGTGAATTGGTAGGGCTTAATATATACTAGGTTATATAGTACAAGGCAGTAGTGTGAAAAGTTACCTTCGCGGCCGCTTTTAATCTCTTGCGAAAAATTCAATTGGCGTTCGTTCGTTCATTCACACACACACACACACACACACACACACACACACACACACACACACACACCATCACACACACACAACCACACACACACACACACACACACACGCACGCACGCACGCACACAATAAAACAAAAGGTAACGAACAAGAAGGAAATTGTATTTTCGTCCATAAGCGGGCACTCTCCCGCTGTTCATACTTCATATCGACACCGCAAGGTACAAGAGGAACATTGATGAGATGAGATGAGAATATTATGTACCATAACCAAGTCCCGCAGCGGGAAACTACTGAAAGTATACGAAGTGTAAGGAGCATCAGAATGTGTAGGCCTGAGTGCACGAAGGGATAGGTGGTCAGTCTCTCCATGTCCAGATATCGAACCCTCGTCAGACCGCTCTCATGCCATTGTCAGCGCAACGTCATAACCGTTTCGCCAATGAACCCGCTAAATAGTAAGATGACATCTGTTTCAAACAGCTCTTAAATTGTCTATCGTGTAATGTCTTCTCTGATACTTGCTTCTATCTTCTATGAGTGGAAATCAACGCTACAAAAGTAGTTCTCTGAGGAGAATAGCGTATTTGACAACGAGGCTGCATGGCGACCTCAAATCACCGCCCATAATTCAATCTAGAATTGCGAAATTGAATCCACTTCGGCCAAGTGTGGAATTGTTATATTGCCAATAGCTCGTACAATAAATCATTCGAATTTTATTTCGTTACAGAAAAGTGTCTCCGCCTTGGAGATGACATCAGATGGTAGAATTCATAGAGTGGACATCTTGGAATTATTAATGCAATTTCTGGGTGAGTTATTGTTAGCGTGTTATTATTGATGTTGTTGTTGATGATGCCGCTACCGCAGCTGACATTATTACTGGGCTGCTACCGATAATGGGGAGTGACTACTATGGGGATAATATGGAATGGCAATAGCTCGAAAAACGTTAAGTAAAACATAGCTCTTTTTCATTTCTTGAGGCGTTATGGGAATATTGTAAATGTAAGTAAAAGAATGTTAGTTGCATATCCTTTGCAGGACGTTGTAGTCAACCGCAGCATTTTTTTAAAGTTTAGGCTGTTTGGTATTTTTTGCCATGTGTTTACGTTAAGTAGTCTGTCATTGCTTTCTGAACGATCGGCACTCATATCATTTTATATGAACCTGCTGCCAAATCGCCCGCATCTGTGTTTCCAACACGGTATGCGGGATTACGTACTGTACCTGCAACCCCTTCTCCACAGAGCAGGCAAATGTAAGTAAAGGTTAGATGTATTTAACATTTTGAGAAGTATTGGATTTATGATAAACGTAATTAAAGAACAGCTTTTTTACACTTTGAGGGGTACTGGCCGAATGGCAGCGTCTTACATTCGTGTATATATATATATATATATATATATATATATATATATATATATATATATATATATATATATATATATATATATATATATCATCATCATCATCTTCCACTTCTGTCGTCAAGCGTCGTGGGGAAGAATAATTTGCGTTCCAGCGCCCGGTGGGCGGCACTGGATAGTGTCATTCCGTGTGGTTGTACAATGTCTCTGATGTCGTCAATCCATTTTCTTCTTGGACGTCCTCGTGGTCTCGTCGCAGATGATCTTTCATGTAAGGCCAGTGATGGTAGTTGATGGTGTTGCATTCTAACGACATGGCCAAACCACTTGATCTTCTGTCTTTCAATAAATGTGGCACAAGGTGTTAATCCCACTGTCTGTCTGATAGTAGCATTTCTTACTCGGTCTCGGATTGTTAAGTTGGCAGCTCTCCTGAGGCATCTCATTTCACTGGTGTTGATTTTGCGTAGGTGTAATTTGGATACAGTCCAGGTTTGAGATTGGTAGCATAAGGTTGGTGTGAATATGCTGTTTATTATCTGTCGTTTTGTGGACATGGGTATGTTTGGATGTTTCAGTAAGGGTGATAGTTGATATGTAAGTGCACTAGCTTTTTGGCATCTGATTTCAATTTCTCTGTCCAATCTGCCATCTTCTGTGATCATACTTCCAAGATATTTGAATTCTTTAACTTGTTTCAGAGTTGTGGTATTTATCTGAATACTTAGTGGGCCTGGTGATCTGCTAACTTGCATTACTTCGGTTTTGGCTGTGTTTATACTCATATTGTATATACATGGTGTGTATCACAGTCCATATAAAGAGATAGTAAAGGTTAAGTAGCCAGGAACAGCCAATAGAGAACAAAAACCGTAAATAAGTTCTGGAAATCTAGTCGGGAATGTCGGGAGGACTAGTTGGAGTATAAATATATCAGAGGACAATGATAGGAACGTACCTAGGTGAACGATGGTCAGGGAGCCAGTCGTAGAACTAAGAATGACTAATCGAGGTGAGATTCAATTCCATTCAGGTTCATGGCAGTCAATAGTAAACACGTAACATAGACAGCTCTACACTTCACAATCGAACATTGTGGACATATACATCTTCATAGTAGACACAGTGGCATTCCTTCTTAACCACGAAGTTTACTTTCCGAGTCTAACATTGACCGTTATTAAATACCTGCCGTCATCTTCTGAAAGACATTGTTGGAGCGCGTGAATTGATAATCATGGCGGGTACGGTTCTAGTCGAGTATTTTTGCGAGGGTATGATTGCAGAATCGACCAGATATGTATCTAATTGTAATGTGAGCGGTAGAGCAAATTTGCATCTGTGTAACGAGTGCGTGTGAGTGCCAGCAATATTGCCTTTGAGTCTAAGCATTGGAAACATGTAAGCTAACCCACCATTGTGAGAAGAGAGCGAGTTTCTACATGAGCCTAATGCAGTCTGAGATCAGCTGGTCTTCTGTGTATGGTGTCAATGGCAATTGTGAACTGAGAAAGCTTGTAATCTCATTGCCAGTTGCACGAGGACAGGACTATGCATCCTCAGCATCGCACATCGTCTCGTCTGCTGCTGTTGAGTTTGGCCGGCTTTTGCTGTCGCATTGGGGTGGGGGGGGGGGTGAGAGTGGTGCTGTCACTGTTGGTAGAGACAGTCATTTCTGGAGATTAATTGCTTCGAAGACCATTCATCTTTTGACGAAGATAATACCCCAACTGCACACACACACACACGCACACACTCACTCTCACACACACACAGCTACACCCCACCCCCACCACCACCCAGAGGGGGAGAGAGAGAGAGAGAGAGAGAGAAAGAGAGAGAGCATTTCTCCCTCTAACAAATTCATAATCAAATCTTATCGTACGATAACTATTCTTCCCCTTCCCAAAATGTTCAATTTCTCCATTACTTTCGCCTCCACAAATAATCACCCGCTAATCTAGAATACCCCGACACCAACTCCTTTTCTCACAATGTTTCACCAAATAATCCAGACACGTTATGAATACTATATCCATTCTCGCACATGCAACCTACCCACATTTACCCAAACAGTAACAACCGACCCTCATACAGTACAGACCTAACTTATCACATTAACTCACACAAAAACCCATTAAATAAACATTAGTAACCGTATTACATTATCTCATACAGCACTCACCGGCTTCGGTCATCACGCAAACAAACGAAGTTCACCGGTAGTTAAGTAAATCATTTCTCCATTAGACAGTCACAGTCTGAAGTGTTTCTCCCTGGCTGTCTTAATGCTGGTAATAAATGAACATCTAAACACTCTGTCCTAGCTTTGTTATTGTGATAAACTGAGTGTTCATTCAAACTTCGGTACAATTCCATTCAATATCAAACACGGTATCTTATACACTCCTTAGTACAGTCTTTAAGAATTGTGATTGAATTACTTGCATTAGTTCCATATACATATTGCCGCTCGTTATCTGTGCTTGTGAGTTAGCTAACTTCGGGGGAAACGTAGAGACGCCACAAACTATACGTAAAGAGATTGATACGTTATCTGTGGTAGTTATTATAACCCTTCTTCTACCACATAATCAACCTTTGCTCAGTGAGTTACTAAACTGTGAGGACTAATATATCGATGTTGTGTTCTAAGATATGTGTCCCAGTGTGAATAACGATACATTATTTATTCCCATTGAATTAATTGGTCCAGAAGAGATATTTGGTAATTGAAATATGTTGTTGAGTAAATATATTTCTTGCTATCTCTCTCCTCTCTCCCTCCTCCTCTCTCTCCCCTTCTCTCTTAAAAAGGGCAAAATGTCAGACAAAAACTGAATGCACACTCAAGCTTCGGTACAACCCTATTCAATATTCAACATCGTATCTGATATATTCCTTAGTAATGTCTTTGCTGTAATTACTTTACATTATTCTGATATATAAATCATTGCCCGTTATCTTTACTTGTGAGTTAGTAAATTCGGGATGTTTCGGGCCGTCATATACCATAGGCGATGAAGTTGATACGTTGTCTTTGGTAGTTAAGATAACTCTTCCTCTACCCCATAGCTAACCGCTGTTCACTAAGTTGCTTAAATGTATGGACTAATTTATGGATATTGTATTCTGTAACACATCTCTCAAATTGAGATATGAAAGTAGAGTTAGAGTAAGAGAGAGTGATTAAGAGTAATGGAGAGTGAGTATGAGTAAGAGGGAAAGTAAGAAGGAAGGAAGGAGGGAGGGAGAATTGTATGAGTCATAAGTGAAAATTTATGAGTTATAAATGGAGTTTTTTTGAGTTACAAGTGGAGTGTTTTGAGATACAAGTGGAGTTTTATGGGTTATAAGTGGTATTTTATACGTTATATGTGCAGTTCTAAGAGTCATAAGAAAGAAAAGAATCCATTTACAAACCGAAATCTCGTTAGGCATACCGCTGTCGACCCAATGTTATCGATATTCGGTGCGTGCTGTGGTCAGTATCACACCAGCCGCCTTTACTTCCAAAGAAACATCTTGGTACTCGTTTAGGGAGGTTCGACCTGGGGGATCAGTTCAATTAAAAAAACAAAAACAATCAAAATCCGGCTCAATTCGGGTCAACCCAGGACTACAGACATTACCGACCATAGAATGATGCGATCCAGTTGACCAAAGATTCCCGACAATAGAATGATGTGCTCCAGTTGATCAAAGATGCCATCTTCATTGAAGAGGTTTTGTGAAATAATTTACATTACCCAAATCAAATCACACGTTCGGAAAATCAACACCTGTGAGATGAGATGCTTGAGGAGAGCTGTCAACTTAACTATCCGAGACAGAATAAGACATGTTATCAGATAGATAGTGGGATCAACACCTTGTACCATATATATTGAAAGACAGAAGATCAAACGGTTAAGCCATCTTGTTATAATGCACTACCATCACTGGCCCTACATCCAAGAACATCTGCTATTAGAGCAAGAGGGTGCCAGAGAAGAAAATGGATTGAAGATATCAACGACACTATACAATAACATGGAATGATACCATCCAGTACCACCAATCGGACACTGAAGAGCCAGTTATTCCTCCCCACGGCGCTTGACGGAAAAAGTGGATAATGCTGATGATCAGGATGACGCAAACTTAGATTTACTTGGGTGGGGGTGGTGGTGGGGTGTCTAAGAGTGTTCGGTCTGGTGTCAGGCTGAGAAACTACTGGAATCGCTCTGAGTGATTTCAGAGAACCATTTGTGTCTATTGATTTCGCTCATTTGATTGATCTCTTCGGTAATAAGATCGGGTATCTAACATTCTTAAATAAAGACGAAAACAAGGAGGTCCCATGGGAAGGTTCCGTCCATTAGAAATCTTATGATTGCTGGAAATCGCAAAGAGTTGATCAGAAGATTGTTGTCTGGCAAGATTGATAAATGGAATATCGCTGTTCTAGCTAAATTGTTAGCGGGAAAATTCGTTATAGTAAAATTGGCCTGGGAAACATCTCTCATCTCATCATCTCAAATCAAATCAAATCAAATCAAATCAACTTTATTAGGGTCACAAATTGGGCGCGCAGGCCCGTCTTACATTCGGCCCTTCCAATCACTCGTCTTTCGTTCATCAAGAGCATTATACATTTACATAGGAAGAAAAATAAACATTGTGAAATGAATGTTGTAAACATAAACAAGGCTAATTCCCATGTTATGAGGCCCATCTCCCACCTATCCATACATCACCCCACCCACACAACACCCCCACCTACCCACACACACGCGCACCAAGGGACACATACACACCCCACCTACCCACAAACACGCACACCAAGGGACACATACATACCCCACCAACCGACCAATCCCCCTCCCGCACATCCCCCCCCCCCACACACACACTGCCCTCACCTGATCCCCCAACCAAAACACACTCGCCACCCACAAACATTCCCCCACCAACCCACACATCCCACGCCCATCCACATACACATCCTAACCCACACATCCTCTCCCCACCCACACCTCAAACCACCCATCCCCCAGCCACATCTCCATCGACAACATATTCCCCACCATGCACACAATCCCCCACCAATCCACACATCGCACATCCACTCACACATCCCCAAACCATACACACACATCCCCACCAACTAACATGTCCCTACCCCCCCCCCCCCCCACACACACACACACAACTCCCTAACCACCCATACATCCCCAATCCACTCACACACACCCCACCACCCACACATACAACTTCCACCCACCCACACATGCCATAACCTAATCCCCCACCACACAAACCCCCACCCGCACATCACATACACCCTCTACCACGCACTATTCCCAACCCACGCACCACACACACATCCCTCACCAACACATCCCCACTTACACACCACACACATATCACCACCCAGATACCACACAATATTCCCACCCACACCCACACAGATACCCTTACCAATCCACCCCACACACCCCCACTCACACACCACAAAAATCCCCCACCCACACACACATACCTCACCCACACAATATCCCCAACCAACACACCACACACCTCTCCCCACCCACACACGCATTCCCTACCCGTCCACCAACAGACACTCACTCACGCAAACATCCTCCACTACGCACCCACACACCCCCACCCACCCCCAACCAAACATCTCTCTATCACAATACCCCCAACCCACACACATCCTCCACTCACTCACACATCCCACCCGACACATACAACTCCCTCACCCACCTACACATCCCTAAGCCACTCACACACCCCCACCCACACATTCCCCATCCACTCACACACATCTCCCACCCACACACCCCCACATACTTCCCCCAACCACCACAATCCCCTACTCACCCACACATATACCCCACCCATACGCACATTCCCCGCACCCATCACACACATCCCCCACACCACACACTATCCTCCACCCATACCACCACAAACATACCCTCCACCCACACATCATTCACACATCCCCCACCAACACACCGCACACATATCTCAAACCCACACACCATACACTTCTCCCCACCCGCCCTTGCATCCCCAATCCACCCAACACAATCCCCTACCCACACAACCCCGCCTCCCACACATACTTCCTCAAACCATCCACACATCTCCACCCACATAAACACACATCCCCCGCATCCGTCCCATACACATATCCTCCACCCATACACACATCCCCCACACCCATTCCAACACCCCTACTTTCACCCCCACACATCCATTCACACATCCCACCAACACCCACAAAAACCACTACCCACCAAAACCCACACACCCCAACCCATCCAAACGCATACCCACACCCACACAACCCCCACCCACACATATCCCCACACTTACACACATCCTCCACATACACTCACACTTCCTCACATCTAGACACATACAAAATGTCTCACGTTAGTATTAAAACTAGTATGAACAAACTCCCACACTTTACTCACACACATACAATGACACTTGTCATGAGCAGTCTCATAAAAATGTTAAACATGGAGAAAAATGTGTACATAAAATGTATGTGACGTAAAAATAGTGATGCTCTCTTTCTCTCTCTCTCTCTCTCTCTCTCTCTCTCTCTCTCTCTCTCTCTCTCTCTCTCTCTCTCTCTCTCTCTCTCTCCCTTTCTCTCTCTCTCTCACACACACACACATTCACTCTCACGCTCACACATTCACTCTTCCGCTCATTCACTCTCACGCTCACTCATTCACTCTCACGCTCACTCATTCACTCTCCTGCTCACTCATTCACTCTCCCGCTCACTCATTCACTCTCCCGCTCACGCATTCACTCTCACGCTCACTCGTTCTGTCTCTCATTCACACTCACTCAAACTACAGTAATGAACATGAGTTTATATTATGCATGATAAAATCAAATGGTATTTAACTGATAATATGACAGATGAGAATACACAAACATATGGATTCGCGTGTTACATAACATGCGTGTTACACGACATGCATCAGCTCAGCTCTCTCTCTCTCTCTCTCTCTCTCTCTCTCTCTCTCTCTCTCTCTCTCGCTCTCTGTATTCTTTCATATACACACATTCACACGCATGCGCACGCTCACACACACACACACACACTAACACATCAACTCTCCCACTGTCTCACTCTCTAACACACAATCCCTCACACACACACACACACTCACTCTCTCAATCACACTCTCTCACACATACACATACACATGCACATGAACGCATGCACGCACGCACACACTCCCTCACTCACTCTCACACATACACGTACGAATGCATGCACTGACACATTCCCCCACCATTTCTCGCTCAATCACTCTCTCCACACACACGCACGCACGTGCGCACACACTCTCTCTCTCTCTGACACCCACTTTCTCTTTCTCTCTCTCTCTTTCTCTCTCTCTCTCTCTCTCTCTCTCTCTCTCTCTCTCTCTCTCCCACACGCACACACATATATAGTGAACAATTATAGTTAAACAATTATAATGAACAATTATACTGAACAATTATTTTTTTTGTTCCTTTTGTACCTTGCGGTGTCGAGGTGAAGTATAAATAGCGGGAGAGTGCCCGTTTATGGGCTTCATATATCGAGCTTCCCACGGACTCTGCTATTTTCTCTGTCCAACGTTTACAAAGTCGGCCTCATTTTCTGCTTCCATTTGGCCTATGCATCATTGCTTGTTGTGGTATACTGTTAGTTGATAACCTAGTTACACGGCCAAACCATTTGACTTGCTGCCTTCTAATAAGATTTAGCACTGCTATAACCCCAACTGAAGTCATGATTTCTTCAATTCTGATTTTATCTCTTCTTGATACGTTGCGTATTCTTCTCAGAATCTTATTTCTATTTTTGTGATTTTTCTTTTCTTTATTTGCTGTCAATGTCCAGTTTTGGCATTGGTAGCATAGAGTTGGTAAAAAGATTGTGTTGTAGAGTGCTTTCTTAGTAACTACTGATACATGTTTGTTCTGTAGTATGCAGAGGTCAACGCGCTCATCTAATGAACACTCAGATAGCCCCGAAGGGCTTATCTATACTGATGGATCTGTTGTAAAGCAGCAGAGAAGTGCATGGGCATTTACAGCCCGTTCACCGGGCCGAACCGTTCAAGAATCAAGTGGTGCCCACTCCATGACCACGAGCAGCATGACGATGGAGGTGATGGCAGTAACACAGGCTTTCGTATGGCTAGAATCACAGCATTATACCAACGTGTGTGTACTAAATGATTCAATGAGCATGATTTGGAAGGTCGAAGCTGGATCTGTACGTAGACAGTGGACTGAGTCGCTGCAGAAGTCTGTTGTCCGTAAAGTCACCTTCATCTTCGTCCCGGGACATGCGGGAGTCGAGGGAAATAAACGAGCTGATAAACTGGCTGGCTCTGCACCCCCTGTAGATGGCGAGCCCATGGATAGTGCCAATGTTATTAACGTCCTTAAAGATATGGCGAGGACAGAGGATTTCGATGTCAGTGAATCCACATCGCTGTTCAGGATGAAAGACTTGGGAGTAAGAATCGGCACGGCCAGACACGAGAGGTACATCGGGAAAACGAGGTGCCTCGTCAACGTACACAGAACTGGCACTATTAGCCACCGGACGCTGATGCATATGCTGGGGGGAGGATCTTAGCATTTATGGACCTGTCCGGAGTGCAATGAAGATACCCCAACTGATAACTGATAACTGTTCTGTAGTATTGGTGCCATTTGTACTTCTTAGTTTTTTTTACGAATAACATTTGGTGGAACTACGGTAAAGCCATGGAAATGTAAACAATATAAAATAAGACTAAGTAATGCAGCTTTACAGAACAGAATTACGAAACATACAGGACGTTGCGGCGACTAGCCTTCTTCAGCAAACAAATACATACACAAAACACAACATATAGTCATGGAGAAGACCCTCCGGTGACTACATTAACACATAAGAACGGGATTAGAAGAATACAAAGATGAAAAAATTAGAACAATGAAGAGAAAATAAAAATGCTTAAAAAATGTAGTTATTTATTTCAGAGTCTCAGGCCATTTTATTTTGTTTTAGTTTTTCTACGAGCAGTTCTATCAAAATGCATCTTTAGCCCTATGTCCACAACCTCAGCCCTTATCCATTTCACGCCAAGTCATTGCTGAATGTCAGCGTCTTGCATGCACACAGGTATTCAAATCCTTCATACGCACTCAAGAACACATGAGTTGTACGTATGGTATACACATTTTAATTCAGGAGAACCTGATCATTGTCACAATGTACATACAAGGCGGTGAAATTTATTTGTACAGAATTGCCGCCTTACAAACACTTATAGCACTCAGCCAAGCACACAAGCCCTACACACAATTATTCGCTATCTTCAACTAGCACTCCCGCAAAAGCTATACACTCACTCCAGAACACACAACGATCCTCCCTCTAAACTGTCTTGAGTCCCGTCTGACGTTTTCAAACTGGGCAGTTCGTCTCGTCGTACTTGACCACGTGTCTCTCGTGTCAACTCGGGCTGTCTCAACCGTCACGCAGTGCGTTAGTCCGCCCGTGATGTGTTGGGTCGGTTGGTGTAGTGCCGTCTGGTCAGTTCAGGACAGCGTCCCGTGAACTTATGTCCCCTTATATCACTATGTCCTGTCCTGTCGGTGTCCTGTTTATGACATCCCTGTGTCCCCACCGATGTCCTGTCTCTAATCTCTCCACCGTCCTGCAAATGTCCTGTCTTGTAACACCTCTGTGCCCTTACCCATGTCCTGTCTATCGTTATCACTGCAGTCCTTGACTCTATTCTGTTCCTTGTCCTCTCTATGTCCTGTCCTTATTCCCCCAACACTCTGACACTGAACTACTCTATGCAGCTCCGCCCATGTCCTCTCCGTACCATTGATGTCTGTTTCCCATGCTGTTAGGTCTTCCACTATATCTTTTACCTCGTGAATTCCAGATACATGTCTGGGTAGTTGCGCTATTCTCGGTTTTTCTCAATGTAAAGCTCATCCAGCGTCCGCAAATTGAGGGGAACAGAATAAAGGAAAAGCAGAGAAGTAAATACCTGGATGGTTGGCCATATGGTGCGGTTGAGACAAAAATACTGAGCTGAACCACGAATCTGGTGATCGTGCGAGATGGCGAAACATGACGTCCCACGCTTATCAACATGGCACATGATGATGACGATCCTGCGGGAGTCTTTTCATCACTCCTTGATTCAGTGGTATGTGTTCTATTTTCTCTATATGCTTCACAATGGTGATTCTGCCCTACCACAGTAGACCTGTTTTATGCAAATACCACTTACTGAATGTTTGTAGTTAATAATAGTTTTATTTGTCCTCAATGTTTCTGATCCTTACAGTAGTACAGATTCAAAATTGCTCAAGCAAACATGTTCAGGAAAAAATCGTTGTTCTGGCAAAATGGTTAAGGAAAAAATCCGTGTACTGGTAAAATTATTAGGGGGAAAACATCGTTATGTTAGCCACAATTTTAGGGAACACATCGTTGTTCTAGCAAATTGTCTACGGTAGACAAGGAATCGAAGAGAATTGAAGATAAAGACGGGAAACAAAGATAATTAGTTTCAAACGTGTCTTTTCAACCATGTCATAACTCGATTTAAGATTGTGCTTGTCCTTTGCAGGACGTTGCGAGCAGTCCCACCATCATGTGATTTTCTAGGCAATCTTATTTTCAGTAGTTTGCCATTACTTTCTGAACGATATGACAACGTTGGAGTCCAACTAACCAATGTAGGGAATGTAAACTGTACCCTACCATCAACCCATTGGAGGTTTAAGCGTGGGCGCTTTAATAATTTCTGTCACGTGTTCGATACATTCAGTGAGCATGTCCTACAAGAGGCAAATGAAAAACACAAACTGATTAGAGAAATTAGATGTAGACCGTCACATTATTTTGAGCACGTTACGGGAAGAAATAAAGTAGAGAGCTTGGTGACAACTGGCAATATTGAGAGGAAAAGAACAAAGGGAAGGCAAAGAAGTAAATATCTGGATGGCTTTCCTACATGGCATGGTTGGGTCAAGAACAAGAAGCTGATCCACGACTCTGGTGATCTTGTAAGATGGCGAAACATGACTTACCGGCATGGCACATGATGATGATATTAGTTAAATGACCTTTACTGTTACATCTTCGAAAGCGACCTGGTCGAGACTATGAGTCTCGGTGTTTCCTCGCCTTCACCTTGAGCCTTCAACCAGGAAAATGGACACAGCGTACAGGGAGGTGTACGCCGAATAACGGGTACTTAACCCTTGGTCCGTTGTGCACCATACCTGCCACACACATACCTGCATTAACCATACATACAAAACAGCACATCATAATTTTAATGCAACAGCTATGCGGATCGCCGGCAAACTAGAAAAGGATATTTCATTCTTAAGAACTAAGCGGGGAAATTTATTGCACGCAAGCAAACAATCTTGAGCATTCTCACACTAGAAAATATCCCAAGCCGGGAGCCAGTCCGCAAATTTTATGTTGCCAGCTTGGCGAGTAAATAAATATCAGGAATGTTGGCGACGCACGATCACATATTAATTCCTGCTTTTATCCCGTGTCTTTATGTCATTACCTGTTATTGCATATATTTGACGTGGTCAAGTCTTTTCTATTCCGCTTTTGTAGTATGTCTATATTTCTTGTTTGTTATTTCTAAGATATAACCTTTGTGACGACTTAGGATGCATGCTGACCCTAATGTGATTGGGTCCTGTATTTAGATTTGTAAAGACATATAAGAAGTGACGTCAGCTGGATGACAGAGATCGTGGAAAAAGATAGCTGCAATTTCTTTTGTAGTGTTATTAATTAGTAGAGTGGTATCATTTACGAAAATTGTCAAAATATTAGATGGCATCTTGCAACAAATTGCAAAATTATTTATACTTTCATTTTTCATTGAAAGGACAAATTGCGAGATTGCCACTGGCAAAGTTGTAAAGACGCCTGCCTCATGCAACGAAAGCCCTGTGTTCATTTTCGGACTTCATCTTTCCGTTCACGAGTGCAGTTTTTTCGGTTACGCCGGCTCCATGGCTAAGAGTTACGGGCGCATTTCGTAATCCCGCAAACCGCGTTCGAAACACACCTGCGGAATATCTGGCATCTCGCGTTGGTTTTCATACAATTTTATGAGTGCTAGTTGTTTAGAAGGCAATGACAAACTACTGAAAATAAACTTGCTAAGATGCCACAAAAAGCTAGAAAGTTATGGGGTTGAATGCGACGTCCTCGAAAGGATATACAACTAACTAACATGAGGGTGGTCGCTGGAGCTATGAAGTTTCTGCTCTGTGCGACGCATTCGGCAGGCTGCTGAGTGGAAAGAGACCGAGCTGGGTGGGATTGAATTCAGTGCAATAAAATCTACCTCTGTTCTGTAAATACTTTAATAGACAACTTCAATGTATTTTTAATCACGTTAGTCTGAATAATTTTATTTGAGTTACTGTGTTATCACATTATTGACAGTATTTTGGCAGGTTTTTAAATAAAAATATCTCAATACCTCTAACCACAGCTGGGACTGTTATTTATGTTACTTTGAATGTAATTATGGACATGCTACCCCACACCGAGCCATTGTGACATAGTGATTAGTGTGCGTTATTAACAAAACAGTGATCCAGGTTCACTTAAAAGCAGTCACAGGGCTAGTTGTTTTTCCCTTGACCGAATCGTCTCTGGGGTCGACCTCGCTTCATAAATGAGGATCGAAAAGCTTTCAGCTTAGGTAGGATATGCGGAGAGGAAGGGAACTGGTGATCTCATCTCATTATATCGAGACATATAACGTCGTATAAAAAAAGTCTTTTTTTTTACGTCATATATGATACATAAATCCCCATGGGTCACTATTGAAGCTCTGGAAATCACGAGAGAGCGAGATAAAGCACACAAAAATAAAGACTTCATCAATTACCGCAGACTAAGGAATGAAGTTAAGTATGAAATTCGTAGGATAAAAGAAAGATCATTTTAAAAATTTGATTGTAGATAATTCAGACAGCACAATTGAATGGAAGGCTATTAACTTACTAACCAATAAGAAACGTCCTTCAAACTCACCAATACCAAATTCTATAACATGTGATGATTTCAGTTGTTTCTTTCAATTAGAAATAGAGAATCTAAAGTTTTCAATATCTGACTCATCATGCAATTTAAGTTCACTGGCATCATTCTGTGAGAAGAAGTGCACTGAAAATATTCCCGCTGAGATTCCCTTAATGTCTTTTGTAGAAGTTAATAAATATTTCTCAAACCTCAAAGCAACAAATTCACACGGCCTTGATGGTGTCAGTAAAAGAATTGTTCACTGTGCCGCACCAGTCATTAGTGAGCCCTTAACGTTCATATATAACCAGTGCCTGGCCAAAAACTACTTTCCATCTGCATTTAAAATTGCTAAAGTGTATCCTCTACTTAAAAAATGACTCAACTGATAATAGCGTCCTGGGTAATTATAGACTTATCTCCTTATTATCGCGCTATCAAAGCCACTCGAAAAACACATACATAAAATAACGTTACACCATTTAATTAACAACGATCTGATAATTAACAGTCAATCTGGGTTTCGACCTAAATAGTCTTGTCATAGTGCTCTAGCAAAAATGACCGATAACGGACACTTTAACATCAACAGCGGGAAAATTTATGGAACGGTGTTTGTAGACTTTAAAAAAAGCTTTTCATATGGTAGATCATGATATGTTAGTCAGAAAATTAAAACAAATGAAGACAAGCGCCAATATGGTGAACATAATTACGTCATGTCTATCGACAAACAACAAGTCGTGTTCAACAACTGTCTATCAAGACCCACACAGCTTAATATTGGTGTACCTAAGGGTTCAACACTAGGGCCGCTGCTTTTTGCAGTTTATATTAATGATCTTCCTTTATATCTCAATACAACTTGTGATCTATTTGCAGACGACTGTACTATATATATATATATATATATATATATATATATATATATATATATATATATATATATATATATATATATATATATATATATATATATATATATATATATATATACTAGTCAAGAGAACCACCGTGAATTAGAAAGTTCTTTACAAAAAGAACTTGATAATCTTACTAGATGGAGCAATGAAAACCGCATGCACATAAACATCGACAAAACCAAATCAATGCTAATAGCGACCAGACAGAAACTACAGACACTAGCCATAACTGAGGCACCGCTCGAACTCCGCAGGGACATGCTACCTATAGTTAATGTGAATGAACACAAAACACTAGGTCTATTAAGTGACAGACATTTAAACTGGAGCTCTCATGTTCACATTCTTACCAAGAATATAGCACAAACAGTTTAGCAACTTGCTAAAATCCAGCACTTCCTGGACGAAAGCACACGAAAAATATAAATATTCCATACATCCTATATCCAACCACACCTCAATTATTGTTCCACAGTCTGGGATAGTTGCCCTAAATCTAATATGAAACGACTGTTCTCTGAAAAATCGCACTATACGTATAGTTTCTGACATAAAGCACGTCGAAAATAATAATTTATACAGTCATCTCAGGCTTCTACCACTTCGAAAGCAATTCCTTTTTAACAAAGCCAAATTAGTTAATAAAATTATATCTCAAAATACCCCAGAGTATCATCTATAGATGATTCAATCTAATGCGATGAACAGCAAGCGCTTACTTGTTCCAAAGTCTGGATTGGACTTATACAAAACAAGTTTCGTCTATTCTGGTGCTCACTTATGGAATTACCTTCCTCCAGATCTGAAAACTCTTTCAAAACTTAATCCATATCGACTATATGCCACCATAATTCACCTACTGATATAATTATTCACTATATTTGTGTGTGCGTGCGAGAGAGAGAGAGAGAGAGAGAGAGAGAGAGAGAGAGAGAGAGAGAGAGAGTGAGAGAGAGAGAGAGAGAGAGAGAGAGAGAATGTGTGTGCACGTGTGCATGCGTGTGTTTGGGAGAGAATGAGTGAGTGAGAAAAGGTGAGGGAATGTGTTTGTCCGTGCATGCAGGCGTGTGTGTATGTGTGAGAATGACTGATGGAGTGAGTGCGTGCGTGCGTTCTTGCGTATGTGCATGTATGAGAGAGTGAGATTGAGAGAGTGAGTGAGTGTGTGTGTGTGTGTGTGTGTGAGCGAGCGAGCGAGCGAGTGAGTGAGTGAGTGAGTGAGTGAGTGAGTGAGAGAGTGAGTGAGTGAGAGATTGAGAGAGTGAGTGAGAGAGTGAATGAGTGTGTGTGAGAGAATGAATGACTGATAGAGAGTGTGTATGTGTGCGAGTGAGAGAGACAGAGAGAGTAAAAGAGAGGATGCGTGAGTGCGAAAGGGTGAGATAGAGTAACTGAAACATTGAGCGATAGCGTGAGGGTGTGTGTCTGTCTGTGTGTGAGTGGGCGAAAGAGAGTGAAATACAGAGGGAATGAAAGATGGAGAGAGTGAGTGAATGAGGGAAATAGTGAGTGAAAGAAAGAGAGAGAGAGAGAGAGAGAGAAAGAGAGAGAAAGCGAGTGAGACAGTGGGAGAATGGATGTGTTAATGTGTGTGTGTGTGTGTGTGTGTGTGAGCGGAATGCTTGTGTGTGTGTGTGAGAGAGTGAGTGAGAGAGAGAGAGAGAGAGAGAGAGAGAGAGAGAGTTGAGCGCACTCATGTCATGTAACATGCTATTCCACAGTTGTTGTGTAGTCTCATCTTCATATTATCATTTTGAATGCACTTGATTTTATCTTGTATAAAATGAACACATGTATATTACTGTATAGTGAGTGAGAGAATTAGTGAGTGTGAGTGAGAGAGAGAGAGTGAGTGAGTGTGAGAGCGTGTGTGTGAGAGAGAGTGTGTATGTGTAAGAAGAGAGAGAGAGACAGAGAGAGAGAGAGAGGAGAGAGAGAGAGAGAGAGAGAGAGAGAGAGAGAGAGAGAGAGAGAGAGAGAGAGAGAGAGAGAGAGAGAGTTGAATTGCATCACTGTTGTTTACGTTACACAATATATACGTAACATGTTTTCTCCATTTTTTTACAATTTTTGTGAGGATGCTCATGGAAATCGCCGGTGTATGTGTGTAAAGTATGAGAGTTTGTTGATACTAGTTTCAGTGATTATGTGAGGCATCATGTATGTGTCTAGATGTGAGGATGTGTATGTGGGGGTTATATGTGTGTGGGTGGGGGGAATGTGTGTGGGGGATATGTGTGTGCGTTTTATTTTTGTATTTTTTTATGTGTTTGTTTTGTTTGTTACCAGAAAATAACACGTGGACAAGAAATATTGTCACCGTGATTAAAATAGTGTAATCTTTTATAAACAATAAGGCAACTGGGACTGATGGAATTGCTGCTGAATTTATAAAGGCAGGTGGCCATGCATTACATCTAAAGCTATTCGAACTAATAATAAAAATCTGGAGGACAGAAGAATTACCCCATGACTGGAAAGAGTCATTATTGATACCTATCTTTAAGAAAGGAGACAAGTTCCAATGTGGAAATTATAGAGGAATATCACTACTGTCCACAAGCTATAAAATACTATCCGCAGTATTACTAAATAGACTAAAACCATATTCAGAAGACATATTAGGTGACTACCAGGCGGTTTTTAAACAAAACAGATCAACAATAGATCAGATATTTATCTTACGACAAATAGCCGAGAAACATTGGGAATATAAAAGAGATCTCCATAACATTTTTGTGGATTTTAAAAAGGCTTATGATAGTGTCCATAGGAATAGTCTATGGTATGCTATGCAGGAATTTGGAATACCAAGGAAGTTAATCAACATGACCAAACTATGCATGGAAGATACTTATAATATAGTAACATATAAAGGCAGGAAATCAGACCCCTTCCAAATAACATCTGGCTTGAAACAGGGTGATGCACTATCGCCGCTACTCTTCAATCTGGCTCTAGAGAAAGTTGTAAGGAAGATAAAGGAGGAATGTGATATTGGAGGAACATCCAAGCTGCTTGGTTATGCAGATGATATAGATATTATAGGGCAAAATGAACAAAAGACATTGGAAATATTGACTCACTTAAAGGAAAAAGCCCAACAGATGGGGCTGGTTATCAACCAAGATAAGACAGAATATATGGTAATTTCAAGAGACGGAATGGCTAAAAACTCTGGCCACATACAAATAGATAATATGACCATTAAAAGAACGGAAACATAAAAATACCTGGGTACAATCTTCAACTGCTCCAACATCATAAGGGAAGAAATACAAACTAGAATCAACTCAGGAAATAAGATAAACTATGCACTACAACATCTACTAAAATCAAAGGCGCTATCTCGTAACACCAAAATCACAATATACAAAACACTGATCAGACCAGTTGTGCTGTATGGCTCTGAAACCTGAAGTACAACGAAAGGAGACGAAGCCTTGTTACAAACCTTTGAGAACACAATTTTAAGACGCATCTTTGGACCCATTAGGGATACACAAAGTGGAGAGTGGAAAAGAAGAAGTAACAAAGACATTTATGATCTGTTTAAGCCCCCGCTAATCACTGGTATCATGAAGGCTAATAGACTACAATGGCTGGGGCATATAGAAAGAATGGAAGATAATAGGGAAACAAAACTCGCTTACACTCAGGAAATAAATGACCGTAGACCCCGAGGTAGACCAAGAAGACGGTGGAGAGATAATACATGTACAGACCTACAAGCACTTGGAATCAACGACTGGCAAGAGAAGGTCCACCAGAGAGACGAATGGAGACGGATTGTATTTGCAGCAAAGAACCTCAATGGCTCGGAACGCTGAAGAAGAAGAAGAAGAATCTTTTCCATCATTCAGTGCATCTATTATTACTTAAAGGTATAATGCGCGGAGACAAGCAGGAGGTCGGTGCTATGTTTCAACAGCCATTCAACAGAAATCGGTCTAATTGTGCTGGCGTCACTTTTATTATTCCAGCATTAAGGGTTAACGAGTTATTTCATGTATTAGTAATGTACCTTGAGTAATCTCTGTTTGTGTATTACAGCGGGAGGTTCAAATAGCAGCTCCATTCTCAATGTGAAGGTCATCAATGATTTGGCGTGTGTTTTGTTTTCGTTTGATGGTGTTACACCTGGCTGTAGGGGTTGGATTAAAACAGATTAAGGGAATCTCTTGTGTTAATGCACTTTAAACATAAAGCTAGAGCTCGAAATCTCATGGGTATGGTAGATCACTAAGTCACTGCCCTGGCAGGATCGTTAATGAAATCTCGTCACCGTGTGTGATCAAGTTTTCCCATTAAACATTGACGCGGATAAGTCGAGTCCAAGTGTATAGTTTATGTTCACTAAACTTATATATGAGTAGATTGTATCATTCAATCCACTGATACTCATAAAAACTCGTTGATCGTTTAAGACAGTGGTTCTCAACCTTTGTTGGCCCATGCACCCCTTCACCATATGTTCAGAATGCCACCCCCCCCCCCCCCCCACCTTTTAGTATTTCTTCCCTATAACCCCCTATTAACACGATCTGGAAATAATCTAATTCCCTCTCTGGAGACCCTAAAATCCCCCCACCCACTCTTAGGGGGGCCCCCACTGGTTGAGAATCACTGGTTTAAGAAGTATTCAGCCACAATAAGGATACAGATAAGTAACCTTTGTATTTTAATGTAGTGTTTGTCGTGTAGTTGTGTCAGTTTGTGATTTTTTTTAATGCGCTGAAGAAGGTTATAGCGCAACGTCCATTTTGTTTCTTGTAATCGTGCTGTAGCAAAGCTCACAATCTATTTCTCGTTTGTTTGTTGTTGTTGTTGTTATTTTTTTTTTTTTTTTTTTTTTTTTGGGGGGGGGGGGGGTGATTCATTCATTGCCTATACGAGTACATGGCTGTCGAATTCGATCACACTATTCGTTGATTTGAGTGCAGAAACCACTGTTTACTTATGCAATTGAAATACGGATGAAGAAATGATGATGCTATCACTAAGTCAAAGTGGAAGAACATGGTGAAGATACCACTAAGTTAAATTAGAAGAGCAAGATGATGACACTGCTAATTTAAATTAGAAGAAGAAGGTGAATATACCGTTTTGTTATATTAAAAGAACAAGGTGAAACTACCGCTTAATTAAATTAGAACAATGTGACGATACCACTAAATAACATTTGAAGAACATGGAGAGATACCACTAAGTTAAATTAGAATAATAGGATAATGATGCCATTAAGTTAAATTAGAAGGACAAAATGATGCTACAACTAAATTAAATTAGAAAAACAAGATGAAGATATCACTAAATTAAATTAGAAGAACGAGATGGAGATACCACAAAGTTAAATTAGAAGAACAAAACGATGATACCACAAAGTTAAATTAGAAGAGCAAAATGATGATGCCACTAAGTTAACTTAGAAGCAGATGAAGTACCGCTAAGTTAAATTAGAAGAACAAGATGATGATACCACTAGGTTAGATTAAAACCAGACGAAGATACCGCTATGTTAAATTAGAACAAGATGAAGATACCACTAAGTTCACTAGTAGATATAATCTCACGCCAATGTTTACCTGACGAAACGGCACATGACACCTATGCAAGGACCGGTTTACAGGTCATGATAGCCTCATATTATTCAAGACCACTCGGCGCTCGATGCATGATGTCGGTTATATCAACCGGCTGCTTTTACTTTCCAGAACAATTCTTGTAGCCATTTTTAGGTTGAGTTGGCATGTGAGCCCAATTTAATGTTGGTTTTTTTTTTTAAAAATTCCACTTCGATGGTACTTCGAAGACATGACCATAAGGTCGACAAGAAAGGGTCCACTTCTCCACCGCTACCTCATAAGACTTATGTAGTCAGTGTTAATGTTTACAGGACGGGAAGCCAGGTTAAGGCAGATAATGTAAAGTGGTCTTTGGGGGAGAATGCGTATCTACGGCTTGTTGTTTTACTTAGTTTTGTATGGTTCTGTGTTTCATCTTTGACGATTTTCATTATAGCTGTGTATATATACATATAATGTTCAACAGAAGTTTACGTTAGTGACCCTACAAAAGTAAACAAAGACTAAGAGACGATGAGATAGGGGGGGGGGGGAGAGAGAGAGAGAGAGAGAAAGAGAGAAAGAGAGGTGAAGTGGATAGGCACAGAGAAAATTATTGAGAGATAAAGTGAGATTGTGAAAGACATAAATAAATATAAGGAAACTTTATACGAAGACAGTGGGGGTTAGACACGAGGGAAATTAGACACACTAAAGAAGAGACAACATAGTGAGATTAAACTGAAAGAGAGAAGAGAGAGAGAGAGAGAGAGAGAGAGAGAGAGAGAGAGAGAGAGAGAGAGAGAGGCAGAGATGGATCGAGACAGAGAGCTAAGGACACAGAGAAACGCATTTAGGGAAAGGGACAATGAAAAATATAGAGATAAAAAGGGAAATTGAGACAATGAAAGACAGATAGGAAGAGACAGAAAGACAAAGAGACAAGGGCAATAGAAGACAGTGAGGCAGACAGTGTAAGAGAATGGGAGACATAAACTGTAAATCAGTGAACAGTTCATCGAACAGCTTGTCTATTACTCTTGCATTGAAAAACCCCCTCAAGGAAAGATATCTTTACCTCCCAGTTCCCGGGCTGGCCGAGGATAATAAAACCCTGGACATTAAGAGAACAATGGGACATGTACGACGTTAATAGATAACATCTCTTTAGTTGACGCATGGATTTACAAGTTAGTCCCTTTTGACGCCGAATAGACTAGCTGCCAGACGTAACAATCTATGAAAGAGAAGCAGGAGACAAAATGTCTCTTCAGAAAGAAACAATGTAATGTTGTTGCATCATTAGAAACTTTGAAACTATAAAATCATAGCTATAGTGCTCTCTTTGTATCTGTACAACTGGAAACTATAACATAATTGCTATAATGGTCTGTTTGAGTACATGCTTACGTTGATAAGACAGCCAAAAACTCCAGGTAACATTCTCTACGAAATCTACATTAATGAAAGGGTCGAGGAAAAGATCACAAGGTGTGCTTTACAGAACAAACCAAACATGCATTAAGAAAGTCAAGTATGGCAGACGAGGACAGAACGACGCCTGATACATTTCAATCGCTTTCCAAAAGACCATGATTATAGAATCTTTGTAAAACTCACGTCTGTTTGCCGATAAGACGAACTACTGCTGTTGTGTATTCTTTTCCTTGTGTGGGGTTGCTTCATTGTTTTATGCTCGCTCTAGCTTGTGTCAAAGGCATTTTCTTTCTGGAAATTAAGTTCCACAAATAAGATTACGATGGTATACTTTGTTGTTTTGTTTCTACTTTTGAAAATCCAGTTTACTCCTGTTACAATTTTCTCTTCACTAACTATAGAAGTGCAATAGTAGTCGTAATGCATGTCATATTACCAAGCAACCTTGGTGAATGTATTAATGTCTTACCACGTGACTTTGCCTGTATCCAAGAGAGATTACTCACCGAGGAGAATAACGGGAGGGCACGCAGGAATGTGTTAACGAGACACTAAGGGGAAGCAAAGAATAGTAGCACTGCAACCTACAATGTATGTCGTTAAAAGTGACTAATGATTAAAAAAATTTTTTTTTTTAAAGTCGAGAGGATCGACTTCATTTCCCAGGGTTTTATCCCGTATGGCTCGGTGTCTTTCCGTAGGGCGATCCGGAGAAAGCATAACACAAAGTATGAACTCCGTAGCTCCAGCGACGACCCCCAGAAGTCTCCGAGAAAAATGCACCCGTGAACCGAAAGACGTAGCTCGGAATTGAACCCACAACCTTTGGAACGCGAGGCAGACAGCTTGACAACTTCGCCACGGAGACGCCCAAGACTAAGGTTAAGGATTACTAAGGATGATTCCGCCCGTATGTTGCTAGGATTCTTAAACTAAGCAACAAATAGTAATACACTATAACCTACCATACATGTCGTAAGAGGCGACGGAGGAGGGTTGGGCGTCAAACGGGCTTCCTCATTAAGTAGAAACAACTTTAGCTACAAAGTCCAACCACAATTAAAGAAAAGAGAATAACCAAGCCAACAAAAGAGGAAAGGAAGCTCTTCTAGAAGAGACGACGGGAGCAGAGAAAGTTGCAAGGAGATGGATCGAAGATTGACTCCCTTTTACCTGGGCACATTTCCAGAACTGGTATCCGGAATGTTAGAACTATACCTGCCTGCCTGCCTGCCTGTCTGTCTGTCTGTCTGTCTGTCTGCCTGTCTCTCTTTCTCTCTTTTCTCTCTCTCTCTCTCTCTCTCTCTCTCTCTCTCTCTCTCTCTCTCTCTCTCTCTCTCGGGGTTCCTACAATTTATTTCTAAACCTCTTTAATTACAATAAAAGCACTCTGCAAATATTGAAGAACGTTGTATTGTCTGCAATCAGTGTAATATATTTGCGCGGATTGTATAATGTTGAAGCTATGCCAAGTGATTGCGATTCTTCTTATTTCTTTACAAATAACTCAGGACATTGTTAAATTAGAATGAAACAAGTTTGGAAACATTGCAATAACCTGTTGCACGCATCTTTTCACTTACTGATATTGACACTCTTCATGATCAGTTTCAATGGCAGCATATTGCTTCGGTGGATTTGTCTTTGAACATTTAAATAGGATGCCAGGTCGACTCAGCCTAAAATTGGTACAGGAAATGTTCTGAGAAGTAAAGACGATTCTCGTGACATTGAACAAACCATCCATCGAGCCCCGATTGTTGTATAAAAATATAAACCAAAATACTTCAAGAGTGTAAAATTGTCCTTAAAGTTACCGTACACTCAATACGTCTTAGGGCATGTAAATTGATAATTAGCTGAAACATATACTCATTACGCAGCACGATATCGAAAGGAATACTTTACTTCCATCGTTTAGGTTTGCAACTGTACCACAGAGACTTGCCAATATGATATATCACATTCATGATAGACATTGCATGCTTTATTTCCCCACTTTCCATTTTGTATAAGTAAGTGTTCAAACATTAGCGTCTGGCCGAGTGGCTAGAATGCAGGATACTCCTCCGAGAGACCCAGGTTCGAATCTTCGGTAAAGTGTGAATTTTTTTCTGACTAGTACAAAAAGAAACACATAACCTACACCCTACACAGTTCGCGGCGACGGCACTAGCCAGGCGACCTTAATTGCTCAAGACCATTACGGCCTAGTTTTTATTTATTGGCTGTTCAACATTACATGTTGCACGAACTGTTTCTAAAATTTAGTTCGTCTACAGTTGCATTATGGGGCTAGCATCAATAGTCAGTACCAAATAAGTCCAAGTGTGTAGGATACCACGACTCTGGTGATCGAGTGAAATGGCAGAACATGACCGTCCACGCTTACCGGCATGGCACATGATGGATGGATGGGTGGTGTAGGATGATTATTAAAGCTGGCATATACTTAACTTTACCATACACCCAACACGCCACAAAACATCGAAAGGGGGTCCTTTACTTCACACAACGATATGTTTGTTTTACAACTGTACCATTGAGGTCTCCCAATATGATATATGAGATTCATTATTTCCATTTCGTTCATGTTTCCCACTTTCCATTTTGTATAAGTGCTCAAACGTTACGTGTTGCAGCATTTGAGCTGTTTCCAAGATTCAATTTGTCTACAGTATAATGACGATCGGGTATCACCTCTGCGGTATGATGTTACCTGGCGGTGAAGCTGATTCCATCGGGCCCACACAACCGCCGTTAACTTGATGTGTGGTTTAGCAAGGGAGACATGCTAGCGTAGAAATGATCGTTTGTAGCAAGTGTGACAAGACCGCCGGGGCTTGGACTGGTTTGCCACGATAGATACTATCCCCTGCCTTTGCTCCAACCACCTCAATAGCACTCTACATCTACCAGGCCCCACACAAGCCGGGACAGCTTAACCTTCCCTCCCTCACCTAGGGTTCCAAACCCCAAGGGGGCTCGGACCAGACACCAGTCATATCACTGCACAAAGTCATAGCTAAGAGAACAAAAAAACTTTAATTCTGAACTACGTCAACCACAACACAGAGAAGGATGGCTGAAAGCCAGACTAGAAGAACTATGTACAAGATCAAAGACGCAGATGAGTATTCATCATGGAGGCGGACGATAGCTCGTGCGGTTGTCCAGTCGTGGTAGCGACTCACCCAGGCTCCTCCAGTGGACTGGAACTCCAAGGTCGGCTGCCTCTCCAAAGTTCCCTCTTCACCCAGAGAACCAAGCAAGGGCTGATCAAGCGCAGTACCACTGCCTGACTGACACTGCACTGATGAACAAGGATCCTTCCTTGCTGTCGTACTATTTCACTCGTCACACTCCTGATGAAGTCTGGGCCGACCCTATAACATTAGCGGTCTCCCACTTGCAGAAAAAATACATGTAGCGCCGTCTCAAAATACACAAGAGCCAGGTCACTCTTCTATCTCATCAGTGACCCACACACTGATATGTCACCTACACAATGAGCGGTTGCTCCACACGAACACACAATGTCACTGGTAAAGTCTATCAGGTGACTAAACACTTCACCTTAGTTCCATGTCCTTGGACAATAGATCTTCACACAGTATCATGTAACTACCCTGGTCAATGGGTAGTAATCACAACCTAGCATACACTGTCAACAGTTCATCACGATCGCATGAGGTAGCTCCCTACCTTCACAAAAATTGTCAACAGTTCATCACGTTGGCATGAGGTAGCTCCCTACCTTAACAAACATGTCACTCAGGTGTTTCCACCAATGTTGTAATCAATGTCCTAGTTCACTGGACCACATGTTGGCTTCATAAAGTTAACCAATGTAAAAACACTATTTAAGCATCAACTGATACATGGTGTCCCATAACCCAGCCGGGCCAGAAGCATATAACACAGGTCATGGTGACCGGTAACAATGATCACTTCGCTCAACTTGAAAGGTCACTACCTGGCAATTACCAAGGTTTACACAGAGACTGAATGTCACCAGTGCTTCACTGGCTTGAATCACCAGACGTTTCAGTGTTGGATCCTCTCAGGATCGGATGACACTCGTCGGACTCTTGATGGAGGTCCTAACCTAGACCTACCGACTTATTCAGCACTCAGCTCCTTCCAACATTGATCTCGCAGACTCAGACAACCACTCCCAGTATGGCCTCAATCAACTTCTGGGTAGGCACTGGAATGAGTGGGCCCATAGAGCTCATGGTGCAGCTCTTGAATCTTCTTCTGTATAGTACTAACAGATCCTGAAACACGGAGAGGTTGGTGTGAGTACTCAACTACAACAAAGACTACCAGCATCTCCACCCTGTCACCTGCCTCTCAGACATTCCTCATGTCTACCAACATGAGTATGAAATCCTCACATCATAGATCTACTTAGTCACTATAATATATAGGCATAATGATGGTAGAAAAAGCAATAGCCCACCTGTTCAGTCAAGTCTCACTTCTGGGCTACATATAACCCCTAGCACCAGAGTCGACTGTATGACTCTGTCAAGCATCCTTCGCCTGGTGCCAGTCCAATCCGGTTTCATCTTCCATCATCAATCAACATATACACTTACTTTCCTTTCAGTGTAGGGATTACTGTATCGAGAAGGTGTCCAGCCGGACATCTCCTTCCTGACAGACTCATCAATTCATCAATCCCTTCACCCATGGACTGATGAATTACACACATTAATAACTATATGTCCATAATGAATTATACTCCTGATAATTCATTACTATAGCATTAACTAAGGAGAACTCATGACTTGTTACACTTAAATAGCAAAATCCTATCACAGCCATAGTGTCAGGTCTGGGATCCCTGCCCCAGATCCTGAGTTGCCCTTGTATTCACTGACTATCTTTCAGGTCAGTCATACCTGTGCCGGTCGAGCACAGTTGTGGTGGCCATCCACCATTACACTTTCCCACAGCTACTGTGGGTCTCGTGTACCTTGTCCCGTGACGACTTAAGTCACGTCAACCAATGTAACAAACCTCCAGACTCCACTACCAAACTCTGGCTCCACCTTTTGTGGGGGGGGGGGGGGGGGGGGGTTATGCCCCTCCTATACTACTTCTTCACGGCAGTACTCCAAGTACTCCATGAACCAAGTCAGGGTTCCAGAAGAGTAGAATATTAGAGACAGAAACGGTTAGGTTCAAACCTCGATCTATCTAGACACCTCGGCCTCGAATTACGGAGTGCCGCATCACCCTCGATCGGGTATGTTCATTCATCGGATATGCACGATTGCATTGGGTCGGACCTATTACCGATCGGGTTGGGGGTACCGGCCTACTTCCCGCTGCCTAGACAAACGTAAGATGGAACACGCACGGTCATCCTTGCGGACGGACATGACAACAAGCAGTAACAATATTAGCATGAATACTTCTTATTATTTGTTATCCTACCGATGCAACGCCATTCGGCTTACGCGGAATAACACTGCTATCTGCACACAGCAAATACACCACTGCTGATTTCACCTTGATTCCTCGAAACATCACCATCACTGATAGAACAATTACGTTACCATTCTAATGTCACGAAGCACATTACACATTTCTAATAATAAGCTCTACCTTATCATTTACAGCGTCTAGCATGTTGATGTAATGACGGACAAACTGTCGCCTTGCCTGCGTAATGAATAAACCAAACCCGTAACTGCTACACACTGTAAAGCACATCGTTCGGCCTATTTTATTTACACACCACTCGCTGTGGAATACGGCTTGTTCCGTCAGGTAACACATTACCTTGCTTATCGATAAAACCTACTTAAAAATGCAAACCGCCAACTGTAACGGATAACGCTACGCGACAACTCAATTTTACGACGGCAATTAATTCATTCCGGGAACTCAGCACGGCATCACGACAACAATTAAATAATAGAATAAGTACTCAACTAACCTGTGATTGAAGAATCACACCCTTGACTGTAGATGTCCGCACTGGCCGCGAATATTGACATCAAAATTACATCAGCCTGTTGGCTGCGATCTGTCTACGCTGAGGTTTGGTGGGCGACTGCTCACGACAAAGTCAGTGCGCCTTCCCCTCGCCTACACGGGCCGCGTGACTTTCATGATTCATGAAGAAAACCAGAGTCACGATAAGTTCCACCACCCCGTGCTGCATGAAGCACTCGTGAACCTAGAGATCTCTACCACGTACGCACTTGAGGGAACATTCTAGATTTTTCTATAAATAACTAGAATAGCTCCGCCCCGCACTATTTTTTGATGGGGAATCCCCTATTAATTGATATTAATTCAAGGGAGACCAACGCATCGCACTCCCTTCAAAGGGATATTATGCAGAGATCTGCCGATCTTTATCCGTTTCGTCACATAGGCCCCCACTTAAGATGGTCGACCCGGTCGAACTCACTAGACAAAGATCGGTCTGAACTCTGAACCTCTACTCTATCAAGATTGGATTCCCAGGAAAAGACGTTCCATAACATTCACTTTCCCCGGGGAGATCCACCAGAATGGTATGGATGCTGGATCACCAACCCCCGCCTCAAACATACGTTATCTCCAGCGATTAGGCCCGAAACGTAACGGCCTGGTGATTGGCTTACAGGATCTGTCTACACTGGACTGTTCCGCATCCACCTGTTGCAGGCCATCGGTTACTTTACTGAAGGTTCGTTCGTCCCTTCCGACAATAGGATATTTCCTATCCCGACTAGGCATCACCTTCGTGGACTGTTCGCGGATGTCGACCGAAATGAATGGTCGCTTACTCCAGGTTCGTCTGGAGTACCCTTGCTCCTGCCTTCTCTCCCGCGAGTAAGGACAGTGAGCCTGTCGGCGTATCGAGTCACCCGACGATCCCGTCGTGCCAGATGTGACTTCGCCTGTCCGACCTCGATTCCCAGTGTACTGAACACCATGGGCCTCTTCCCGACGGAGCCCGTTCGCCTTATCTACGGTTGAACGCTCAGGAGACCGCAGACCCTCCCCACAGGATGTACTGCGTAGGACTGAGTCTTCCTCGCCCTCGTCTGGACCCAGAACCGAATCTAGCGCGATGGTAGTCTCACTATCTTGTAGAGAAACTACCTCGGACCTCTCCAAATTCTGAAGGAGAGTACAATGGAACTTACGCAATTCCCCGCGGACCTTCACCTCATACGTGGATCGGGACATTATCCGCTCCACAGGAAAAGGGCCCTGCCATCCGAGTTCGAATTCCGCCCCCTCGATTGGGAGAAGCGCGAGAACCCTATCTCCAATCTGCAGAGATAACCCGTTTTTGGTCTTGTGCTTTGGTGCTGCCAGACAACACGTTGGGCACGACCGGATATATCTCCGCACGTCGCCTGTCATTCCAGGCCAGTGGTAGTGGCTGGAAAGACACTGGACTGTTGTCCCCACATCCTTATGTCCGGTTAAGGATAAGGTATGCACTCTATGTATCAAGCGGGATCTGTAGTCAGTAGGGACTACCATCTGACCGTACTGGCTATCCCCTTTCCCGGCTCTACGATAAAGCAACCGGTTTTCTACATAGAACTGACCCGGAGTTGGCGGGACAGAACTCTGGGACACCTCCAGTAAGTAAGGACGCACAGTCTGGTCCCTACTTTGAGCACTGCTCACTAACCTCGCAAGAGAATGGTCTATTTCCTTACCACACTGCCTTTTTCCATCCTTAGCCCTGGCCTGCCTAGCGCCCACTAGACAATGTTCCCTGGGGTCCCCCAGGAATACATGCGGACGAACGAGGATCAAAGAGTAAATAGGATCAGGCAGCACAGCCGCCTGGATGCTACCCGTAACGTACCTGCACCGAATGTCAATCCGAGCAATCGGCAAGTCCATAGCTACGGAGCTCCTCATGGCCAGCTGAAATTCTCTTGTCTCGCCGGTGAGCTGCCCTGGGCTCACAAGGTGGGATGAGATTACAGCTTCAAACTGCAATCCTGTATCGTATAGACATTCCACCTGCTTCCCATTCACCTCTATCGTTTCGATCACAGGTGATTTCTCAGACTTTGGTTTCTCCCGACCCTTAGGTGTGGTCTCGCTAGGTCTACCTCTAGTAGAGGCGAGACACGCAAAGTGCAAGTCCTTTGGCTTCCTCAGACAATCTACAGTATTATGGGAAGGAGACTTACAGTGCTTACACCACCTCTTACTCCACTTCCGTTTTGGGGAGGCGGGGGGGGGGCTTTGCTTATCGGGTTTCTTACCAGAGTCTTTTACCACAGGATCTGCTACATTGGATGATTCTTTGGGACCTTTGGTCTTAGGCTTCTGATCAAGCCCCTTCTGCCTTTTCTGTGAATCAGTCAGACTGGAATCCCCAGTCTCACCATAGACTTCCACATACCTTTCAGCTAACTTATTTACTATGTCTAGCCTTTCCGCCCCATTTTCCCCTAAGAAATTCCTTAAAGGCTTGGACATCTGCATTTTCATTTGATCCACCACCATCAACTCTCTCAGACTCTCATAATCCTCTTTGAAATTGGCCAATGCCATCCACTTCAACAGGTATTAGTTCAACCGCACACTATAGGCCGAGAACATCTCACCTGGTTCTCTCTTGGAAGTTCTGAACCTCCGCCTGTAAGCATGGGCTGTCATTTCGAATCTCTTCAAAAGAGCCGATTTCAGGGTTGGATAATCATTTTCCATCCCTGGGGGAAGACGCGCATACACTTCGTACGCGGTGCCACGGAGTCCTTGTGAAAGCTTAAGATTCCAACGCTCAGGCTCTAAACCCATAGCTTTACACATTGCCTCGAACTTCTCTAAGAATTGATCTATCTTCTCTTGGTCCGGTTCAAATGGTGGAAACGGCCATTTCATAGCATGGTAAGCTGGTCTGCTGTCTACTGATGAGCTAGGTAAAGCTACTCCCCCTACTGCTCCCTCAGACTCACCAACCGATTTAGCCTCTACCTCAAGTTGCTTCATACGGAACTCATGTTCCAATTCCAACTTCCTAGCATCTAATTTCTTAGACTCTAGGTCAGCTGCCAGTTTTTGTGCCTGTTGGTCTGCCACCAACTTTTGCTCTTCAAGTGCTACCTTTCGAGCTTCCAGCTCAATTTCTGACTTTCTTCGCTCCCTCTCTTCTGCTCTGAAGTCTCTCTCTACTTCCAGTACATAGGCTTTGAACTCCTCACCTTCCAATCCCATCTCAGTTGCAGATGCCCGCACCTTAGCTAAATCTAAAGTACGAGTAGCCATGCTTAGTGTAAGTTAGTATCAGTATAGATATGCAATACCCAATCACAATGCTAACTGTACTCCAACCAACACTGTAACTATGTATCTATACTACCTTAACTAAATGTCTGTCCACGTCGAAGAGAAAGGTATCAGTAGCCCTACTCGTAAAGTAGACAATAGGTATAGGACAGATGACACTATAACCTATTCCTACGAGATGTCAGCACAAAGAGAAGATCCCGGACGGGCCCCCACTCTATCTTGTGACAAGACCGCCGGGGCTTGGACTGGTTTGCCACGATAGATACTATCCCCTGCCTTTGCTCCAACCACCTCAATAGCACTCTACATCTACCAGGCCCCACACAAGCCGGGACAGCTTAACCTTCCCTCCCTCACCTAGGGTTCCAAACCCCAAGGGGGCTCGGACCAGACACCAGTCATATCACTGCACAAAGTCATAGCTAAGAGAACAAAAAAACTTTAATTCTGAACTACGTCAACCACAACACAGAGAAGGATGGCTGAAAGCCAGACTAGAAGAACTATGTACAAGATCAAAGACGCAGATGAGTATTCATCATGGTGGCGGACGATAGCTCGTGCGGTTGTCCAGTCGTGGTAGCGACTCACCCAGGCTCATCCAGTGGACTGGAACTCCAAGGTCTGCTGCCTCTCCAAAGTTCCCTCTTCACCCAGAGAACCAAGCAAGGGCTGATCAAGCGCAGTACCACTGCCTGACTGACACTGCACTGATGAACAAGGATCCTTCCTTGCTGTCGTACTATTTCACTCGTCACACTCCTGATGAAGTCTGGACCGACCCTATAACATTAGCGGTCTCCCACTTGCAGAAAAAATACATGTAGCGCCGTCTCAAAATACACAAGAGCCAGGTCACTCTTCTATCTCATCAGTGACCCACACACTGATATGTCACCTACACAATAAGCGGTTGCTCCACACGAACACACAATGTCACTGGTAAAGTCTATCAGGTGACTAAACACTTCACCTTAGTTCCATGTCCTTGGACAATAGATCTTCACACAGTATCATGTAACTACCCTGGTCAATGGGTAGTAATCACAACCTAGCATACACTGTCAACAGTTCATCACGATCGCATGAGGTAGCTCCCTACCTTCACAAACATTGTCAACAGTTCATCACGTTGGCATGAGGTAGCTCCCTACCTTAACAAACATGTCACTCAGGTGTTTCCACCAATGTTGTAATCAATGTCCTAGTTCACTGGACCACATGTTGGCTTCATAAAGTTAACCAATGTAAAAACACTATTTAAGCATCAACTGATACATGGTGTCCCATAACCCAGCCGGGCCAGAAGCATATAACACAGGTCATGGTGACCGGTAACAATGATCACTTCGCTCAACTTGAAAGGTCACTACCTGGCAATTACCAAGGTTTACACAGAGACTGAATGTCACCAGTGCTTCACTGGCTTGAATCACCAGACGTTTCAGTGTTGGATCCTCTCAGGATCGGATGACACTCGTCGGACTCTTGATGGAGGTCCTAACCTAGACCTACCGACTTATTCAGCACTCAGCTCCTTCCAACATTGATCTCGCAGACTCAGACAACCACTCCCAGTATGGCCTCAATCAACTTCTGGGTAGGCACTGGAATGAGTGGGCCCATAGAGCTCATGGTGCAGCTCTTGAATCTTCTTCTGTATAGTACTAACAGATCCTGAAACACGGAGAGGTTGGTGTGAGTACTCAACTACAACAAAGACTACCAGCATCTCCACCCTGTCACCTGCCTCTCAGACATTCCTCATGTCTACCAACATGAGTATGAAATCCTCACATCATAGATCTACTTAGTCACTATAATATATAGGCATAATGATGGTAGAAAAAGCAATAGCCCACCTGTTCAGTCAAGTCTCACTTCTGGGCTACATATAACCCCTAGCACCAGAGTCGACTGTATGACTCTGTCAAGCATCCTTCGCCTGGTGCCAGTCCAATCCGGTTTCATCTTCCATCATCAATCAACATATACACTTACTTTCCTTTCAGTGTAGGGATTACTGTATCGAGAAGGTGTCCAGCCGGACATCTCCTTCCTGACAGACTCATCAATTCATCAATCCCTTCACCCATGGACTGATGAATTACACACATTAATAACTATATGTCCATAATGAATTATACTCCTGATAATTCATTACTATAGCATTAACTAAGGAGAACTCATGACTTGTTACACTTAAATAGCAAAATCCTATCACAGCCATAGTGTCAGGTCTGGGATCCCTGCCCCAGATCCTGAGTTGCCCTTGTATTCACTGACTATCTTTCAGGTCAGTCATACCTGTGCCGGTCGAGCACAGTTGTGGTGGCCATCCACCATTACACTTTCCCACAGCTACTGTGGGTCTCGTGTACCTTGTCCCGTGACGACTTAAGTCACGTCATCCAATGTAACAAACCTCCAGACTCCACGACCAAACTCTGGCTCCATCTTTTGTGGGGGGGGGGGGGGGGGGTTATGCCCCTCCTATACTACTTCTTCACGGCAGTACTCCAAGTACTCCATGAACCAAGTCAGGGTTCCAGAAGAGTAGAATATTAGAGACAGAAACGGTTAGGTTCAAACCTCGATCTATCTAGACACCTCGGCCTCGAATTACGGAGTGCCGCATCACCCTCGATCGGGTATGTTCATTCATCGGATATGCACGATTGCATTGGGTCGGACCTATTACCGATCGGGTTGGGGGTACCGGCCTACTTCCCGCTGCCTAGACAAACGTAAGATGGAACACGCACGGTCATCCTTGCGGACGGACATGACAACAAGCAGTAACAATATTAGCATGAATACTTCTTATTAATTGTTATCCTACCGATGCAACGCCATTCGGCTTACGCGGAATAACACTGCTATCTGCACACAGCATATACACCACTGCTGATTTCACCTTGATTCCTCGAAACATCACCATCACTGATAGAACAATTACGTTACCATTCTAATGTCACGAAGCACATTACACATTTCTAATAATAAGCTCTACCTTATCATTTACAGCGTCTAGCATGTTGATGTAATGACGGACAAACTGTCGCCTTGCCTGCGTAATGAATAAACCAAACCCGTAACTGCTACACACTGTAAAGCACATCGTTCGGCCTATTTTATTTACACACCACTCGCTGTGGAATACGGCTTGTTCCGTCAGGTAACACATTACCTTGATGATCGATAAAACCTACTTAAAAATGCAAACCGCCAACTGTAACGGATAACGCTACGCGACAACTCAATTTTACGACGGCAATTAATTCATTCCGGGAACTCAGCACGGCATCACGACAACAATTAAATAATAGAATAAGTACTCAACTAACCTGTGATTGAAGAATCACACCCTTGACTGTAGATGTCCGCACTGGCCGCGAATATTGACATCAAAATTACATCAGCCTGTTGGCTGCGATCTGTCTACGCTGAGGTTTGGTGGGCGACTGCTCACGACAAAGTCAGTGCGCCTTCCCCTCGCCTACACGGGCCGCGTGACTTTCATGATTCATGAAGAAAACCAGAGTCACGATAAGTTCCACCACCCCGTGCTGCATGAAGCACTCGTGAACCTAGAGATCTCTACCACGTACGCACTTGAGGGAACATTCTAGATTTTTCTATAAATAACTAGAATAGCTCCGCCCCGCACTATTTTTTGATGGGGAATCCCCTATTAATTGATATTAATTCAAGGGAGACCAACGCATCGCACTCCCTTCAAAGGGATATTATGCAGAGATCTGCCGATCTTTATCCGTTTCGTCACAGCAAGGGAGACGTTCTAGTGTGTAGAAATGATCATCTGTAGCAAGGGAGACTTTCTAGTGTGTAGAAATGATCATCTGTAGCAAGGGAGACGTTATAGTGTGTAGAAATGATCGCCTGTGGCAAGGGAGACGTTCTCGTGTGTAGAAATGATCGTATGTAGCAAGGGAGACGTTCTCGTGTGTAGAAATGATCATCTGTAGCAAGGGAGACTTTCTAGTGTGTAGAAATGATCATCTGTAGCAAGGGAGACGTTCTAGTGTGTAGAAATGATCGTCTGTAGCAAGAGAGACGTTCTAGTGTGTAGAAATGATCGTCTGTAGCAAGGGAGACGTTCTAGTGTGTAGAAATGATCGTCTCTAGCAAGGGAGACGTTCTCGTGTGTAGAAATGATCGTATGTAGCAAGGGAGACGTTCTCGTGTGTAGAAATGATCGTATGTAGCAAGGGAGACGTTCTCGTGTGTAGAAATGATCATCTGTAGCAAGGGAGACTTTCTAGTGTGTAGAAATGATCGCCTGTGGCAAGGGAGACGTTCTCGTGTGTAGAAATGATCGTATATAGCAAGGGAGACGTTCTCGTGTGTACAAATGATCATCTGTAGCAAGGGAGACGTTCTAGTGTGTAGAAATGATCATCTGTAGCAAGGGAGACGTTCTAGTGTGTAGAAATGATCGTATGTAGCAAGGGAGACGTTCTCGTGTGTAGAAATGATCATCTGTAGCAAGGGAGACTTTCTAGTGTGTAGAAATGATCATCTGTAGCAAGGGAGACGTTCTAGTGTGTAGAAATGATCGTATGTAGCAAGGGAGACGTTCTCGTGTGTACAAATGATCATCTGTAGTAAGGGAGACTTTCTAGTGTGTAGAAATGATCATCTGTAGCAAGGGAGACGTTCTCGTGTGTAGAAATGATCATCTGTAGCAAGGGAGACGTTCTAGTGTGTAGAAATGATCATCTGTAGCAAGGGAGACGTTCTAGTGTGTATAAATGATCATCTGTAGCAAGTGAGACATGCTAGCGTAGAAATGATCGCATGTAGCTTGCTTGCTTGTGTTCGTTGGCTTGATCGCATGTAGCAAGTAAGACATGCTAGTGTGCAGAAATGATCGCCTGTAGCAAGGGAGACGTTCTAGTGTGTTCAAATGATCGTCTGTAGCAAGGGAGAAGAGCTAGTGTGTAGAAATAATCGTTCCAAAGCCAGGGAGATGTGCTAGTGTGTATAAATGATCACCTGTAGCACGGGAGACGTGCTAGTGTGTAAAAATTATCATATGCAGCAAAGGAGACGAGATAGTGTGTAGAAATAATCGTTCCAAAGCCATGGAGACGTTGTAGTGTGTAGCAATGATCTCCTGTAGCAAGGGAGACATGCTAGTGTATATAAATGATGGTATGTATCAAGAGGAGGCACGAATTGATAAGATGAGTCTATAAGTGATGCAATCAAGAATTTTAAACCGCAACTGGTCTTTAATAAGACACAACGCAATTATCTTCATAGCACGCACACACAGAAAAAAAACCATATCGGTCAAAGCAAGAAAGAGTAGGAATTCAAATCGACATAAGCAGGTAAGATATTCTTATTGGTCGACGCAGAGGCGTGTATAACCAACCATCTATGGAAACAGTAATGCCAATACTTGTTGTCAACTTCTGAGCGACATGAAGCATTTATGGGCAGTTTCCGAGAGTTGGAATGTCGGTGATAGATGACACATTCTGACAAATAATGGATTGATATGATTCATGAATAAATATAATTTCCCATAAATCCATACAGTAGTGTCTTACGTTTTCCTTTCGTCAGTTTGTGTGTCAATTCACTGTACACGCCTTAGCCTAAGATGACAGATCATGCAGGACAGCAGAGCAGACAGATTAGCTAGTACAGTGGTTCTCAACCTGTTTTGGCCCGTTCACCCTTCCACCATATGTTCAAAATGTCATTCGCCCACCCCTTTTCCAAAATGTCATCCCACCCCCTTTTACACACACACCCACCCCCCCCCCCCCCCCCACACACACACAAACGCACGCACACACACACACACAAGAGAACAACTGAAAACCACAAGCTAGTAGTTAGTCAACAGATCATTCTCATTGCACACGGAAATATAAATGATGAATTACCGTCATCAGTGCCTCCCTCGGTGTGTAGGGATTGACGAATCCATTTCTCTATTGGGTGACGGTTCTTATTCGGCTCGCAGAATGCTTCGCTTGCGTTTGAAATCAAGCGTAGTCCATTATCTTCTTGTAGTTGTCACCTCTGAATAATGAACGGGACTGATTTTGCGTGTGGCCTTTACCAATGTCCCTCGCCATAAGGGGAAACCATTCCGACTTCTGAGGTGCTTGTAACTTAGTTCTCAATTCAAGGACCAGAGGTCAAAATTTTAGTCCAGCTGGCTGGTGAAGGGGTTGAACCCGCTACCTCGACATCAACAAACCGGAAGTTTAAAGCCAGCGGCTTGATCAATTCGGCCATTTTGATCCTTAAATTTGAACTTGATATTCTTGAAGACTGGTCAAAGCTACAGAAACACATTTACCCCATGAGTCATTTACTGTACTGTCTACTTGAGGTGGTTCGGCATGCCAGCCTTGTCTATCGCTCCTCAGCTCCTCAGAGCCGCCAAGCCGCAAGCCTATCTGCTCTTTAGTTTTGAAGTATTTGATAGCGTTATCTGCGTCAAAAACCCAACTGGTCTCTGCTCAGTCATCATCACCATGCGCCAAGGCAATAAGCGTGGGCGATCATGTTTCGCCATCTCACATGATCACCAGAGACGTGGATCAGCTCCGTGTTCTTGTCAGGACCATGCCTCGTGGTCAAGTCATTCAGATAGATGTGACTTAATTTTCTTCTCTGCCTTGCTCTTGTTCTTTCCCCCTCAATCTTGCCAGTTATTACCAAGTTCTCCAGTTCGTTTCTTCTCATAACGTCTCTAAAAATCTTGTCTGGCTGCGTCTAATTTCTCTATTTCTCTAATTGCTCATTTGTTTTTTCTGCCTGTCCATAATATTCTTTGCATTTTACTCAGAAACCACATTTCCACTAGCATTAGATGTTTTTCGTCTTGTCTGCTCATTGTCCACGCCTCACATCCATACAAAAGCACAGGTTCTATGTAACAATTCAACACTCCTTTTCTCGTTGCATGTGACATCCGTTTATTGGTCAGTATATTTCCATCTTGCAAAAGGCTACCTTCGCCATGGCCATTCTTTATTCTAATCTCTTCAAGACAGCTCCCATCAGATGTTAAGACTTTTCTGAGACAGTTGTACAGATTAATTTCTTTAAGAATATTCTCATTTACAAGTATATTACATTTTGGTATTTCTTTCTTCCTGGTGAAGACCATAATCTTATAACTTAATTCTAACCCTATTTGTCCAATGTGTACAATAACCGCATCTACTAAACTTGCAGATCTTGTTCATTGTCTAAAATCAATATTAATATAGAATGTATATACAAATACACAGAGTTGGAATAGCGTCGACAAATTGTCACATTATGCAATCCCTAATTTATGCAGAAAGGAAGCAATGCAATTACAAAGTCCAAGAATTCTCCTCACAAAAATACTTTCATCAGAAAATTTTAATAACTGTATTCCTGTGTCTAATTATGTCCGGGCCATTTAACACAAGAGCCCTGTCTGCACACGTAAGACAATTTTTGGAAAATGTTAATATTTGAAATTATTTTTAGACGTGGAGAATATTTAAGCAAATAGATTTGTTTTGCTTGGATTTATCCTGCATAAACAAACTTGGAGGAAGTCTACACGAGCTGTGATGATTTGTATGCAGTGGCGGACTGGCTAGAGTGTCAGGTTGCCCGATGGCTAGTGGGTCCTCTGGACCCTTGTTGAAGTGGACCCTCTTAAACATTAGACAATGTGTTAAATATGTTAATATCCTGTTTGTATAATTGTCTCCTGGCAAAAAATATTTGTAGACACAGTCCGACACTGTATGTATGTATATGTGTGTGTGTCTCATTGTGTGTCTCTGTCAGTGTATGCATGTGCGTCTGTATGTTTGTGTACATTATATATTTGCAAGTATATCTGGGTATGTGTGCATTTCCTTGCTTCTGGCCTCATCGTGGTAGAAGGGCGCGTGTGCCCTAATGATCGAAATGATTTGCCGAATGTAGAGTAGCTGCTGCAATACCTCCCATTTCCAACAGGGTAAGATACACGAAGTAAGACACAACAACAACCTTGCAGACTGAATGGAAAGTCTAAAGTCAAGTAAGGAAAGGTCTATTTAACATTAGTATTCGGCACATGGTGTTTGACTATATTTCTACAGATCAATGTCATCGAAGATCGTGTCAGTATCACACCGATCGCCATTTCTTCCAAAGTAATTTCCTGGTGTCCGTTTTAGCCTGGATCGACTGCGGAGCCAAGTCCAGTTTTAAAATGTCGTCTGGTTCGGATTCCAACCAATGATCATCGGGCCGACTGGCGAGATCTACCCGCTACCATGGCTTCTTAAAGCTAAGGCAAACCTCCAAAGTAAGGCTTAGAATTACGTGTGATAATAAACTTGCGTGATAAACCAATCGGGCGTAACTCACCTTATGATGACGAAATACACTGATACAGTTTGCCCTAGATAATTTCTGCTAACTCAGAACGCTGTTACGTCACACAATATTGGCACAGAATCAACATGGCCGTTACGTGTATGCTTTTCCGGCCTAGTTGTACAGTTAATCCAGACAAAATAACTGTAGATGGCATGCTTCCATTATCACTCCACGGTAGTTAGGTCACGCTTGGTCTGTGTTAGGCTTCCCTGTGTATTTCTTGTGTGGAAACATAGGCACACGTCTGTTTGTCGTGGGTGATTGGTTTCTAATTTTAGATTTAATTATTTGGAGGTGTACAGTAGTAGTGTTTCTATAATGACCTGTTTTAGTAAATGGCTGCAAAATATATGAATTACGTTCGACGTCACAGGACAGACACTAATTATCGGTTCTAAACGAAGTAAATGAAGCATTAGATAAGAAAAAGGAAAACGGTAGTTAAATGTAACTATAGACATTTTCTGCGCGGTTTGACTGCACTCTCGGAAGTCAGAGTTCTTCACTGATATTCGAGAAAGAATATGTCCGATTAGCTTGTGAAAAAGTGGTCATGTTTTTATGATGTGTAGAGTGAAGTGTAAGAGTAACTAACAACGAATACCTGCAAGGTGCTAATGAAACAAAGATATTATGTACAACTAAAGAAAGAGACAAGCATTCCATGGCCATGTAATGAGAAGATAGACAGTACGGAATATCGTGACAACTGGAAAGACAAGTGGGAAAAGAAGCAGAGGCAGACCAAGAGAAATTATCCTGGAGGGTCTGAGACCGTGGTATGGAGGAATATTAACATAATTGACCCAGAACACCAAGAACCGAGATCTGCAGAAAAACATGAACACTTTTGCCAGCTGGCAAAACACGTGATGGTGATCAGAGGGAAGTTAAATTTGTGAAATCTGTTAATAGTTTGTAGTGTCTTAGCTAGCATGCTTGCCTGTCTGTCCGGTGTTCAAATCCCCATGGAGTTGGACTTTAAAATTTATCAGGGCTCCCAGGGCGATCTCTTTTAAAATAGGTACCAGAAAATGTAACGGGAAATAAAGGCGGCTGCTGCGATGTTGACCACTTCATCCATCGAATGGTTTATAAAATATGGCGCTAACACCATATGCCAATACACGACCCGGCGAGAACAAGAGTGCCTTCCTTAATTGCTTTATAATATAATATACTAGCTGACCCGGCCCGGCTTCGCCCAGTCCTTAGTGGGGAGCATCTCATTTAATTCATATAAGTAGTCATATAAGTTCCCGTTCCCGTTACCGACTGTCTGTCTGTCTGTCTGTCTGTCTGTCTGTCTGTCTGTCTGTCTGTCTGTCTGTCTGTCTGACCCGGCCCGGCATTGCCCAGCTCCTGGTGTGGAGCATCTCATTTAATTCATATAAGTAGTCATATAAGTTCCCGTTCCCGACTGTCTATCTGTCTGTCTATCTGTTTGTCTATCTGTCTGCCTGACCCTGCCCGGTTTCGCCCAGTCCCTGGTGGGGAGCATCTCATTTAATTCATATAAGTAGTCATATAAGTTCCCGTTCCCGACTGTCTATCTGTCTGTCTATCTGTTTGTCTATCTGTCTGGGTAAATGGAGCAGCGGCAGCAGCAGCAGAAGAAGAAGAAAAAGGAGGAGTAGGAGCTGGGAGGAGGAAGAGGGAGGAGGAGGGAGGAGGAGGAGAAAGAGAGAAGAGGAGGATGGAGGAGGGAGAGGGAGGAGGGGGAGGAGAAGAGGAAGAGGGTAGGAGGTGGAGGAGGGGAGAGGAGGAGGAGGAGGAATATAACGCATATGCCTGTAGATTTAATAATGGCTGAGGTTGTTCCATGTCTTCTTAGAGTTGGCGACAGTGTAAAGAAATATAAAATCTTCAAACTTGATAGAGATAAGGTAACTATTATTTATTCATTCTTTAAGCAAAAAAAGATGAGTTACAATGTTATGCATTATGCATTATTTTTATGAAAACTTTGAAAATGCCTTACAGATTGTATCATTATTTATTATAACTCATATGCCGGTACATAACTATGGACAAAGAGTTTATAAATCTTTGAAAACGATGCCACAATATGACTATAAATTATACAGAAAAGTTATGCCCCTTGAAATAACTTTTACAGAGTTAAGTCCCCTGAGATAGATGAAATTATAATGAAAAATGAAATAATTTTGGGTAAGCAGCCGATTTCATACTAAAAAAATATGACAGTGGGCTGCGCTGGAATGAAAGGAAGACGTGTAAAAAATTTCATCTCAATGGGATGGGCCGTTCGCGAGCGCATTAGGGACATATAGACAGACAGACAGACGGACGGAGATCGCCTTTTATATATAAGATATACCCATCCATGTTGGGTTTTCCTCTTGTCCGCTTACTCGTTAGGCCTCCCTCCATATACATCTTTTCCAGACTCTACACGCCCAAAGTATTTCATTTCCCTCACTTTCGTTTGTCTTAATAACCACATTTCTTTGACAATGAATCCCTGTTGAACGGTTCAGTGTGTTCTCTATTTCGCCCATGCAGGAGGAGGAGAGGGAGGAGGAGGGAGGAAGATGAGAGAGTAGGAGGAGGGAGGAGGCGGAGGGAGAAGGAAGAGGGAGGAGGAAGAGAGAGAAGGAGGAGGAAGAAGGAGGAGAAGGAGGGGGAGGAGGAGGAGGGAAGAGGAGGAGGGGAGGAGGAGGGAGGAGGAGGAATGTGAAGGGAGGAGGAGGGAGGAGGTAGAGGGAGGAGGAGGAGGAGGGAGGCGGAGAGAGGAGGAGGGAGGAGGAGGAAGAGGGAGGAGGAGGAATGTGAAGGGAGGAGGGGGGAGGAGGTAGAGGGAGGAGGAATGAGGAGGAGGGAGGAGGAGGGATTAGGAGGAGGAGGGAGGAGTAGGGTGGAGGAGGAGGCGAGGAGGAGGGATGAGGAAGAGGGAGAAGGAGGGAGAAGGAGGGAGGAGGAGAACGCAGGAGGAGAAGGGAGCAGGAGGAGGATAGGGAGGAGGAGGGAGAGGGAGGAGGAGGGAGGATGAGGAGAGAGTAGGAGGAGGGAGGAGGCGGAGGGAGAAGGAAGAGGGAGGAGGAAGAGGGAGAAGGAGGAGGGAGAAGGAGGAGAAGGAAGAGTGAGGAGGAAGAGGGAGAAGGAGGAGAAGGAGGGGGAGGAGAGGAGGGAAGAGGAGGAGGGGAGAAGGAGGAGGGAGGAGGAGGAATGTGAAGGGAGGAGGAGGGAGGAGGTAGAGGGAGGAGGAGGAGGAGGGAGGCGGAGAAGGGAGGAGGGAGGAGGAGGAAGAGGGAGGAGGAGGAATGTGAAGGGAGGAGGGGGAGGAGGTAGAGGGAGGAGGAGGGAGGAGGAGGAGGTAGAGGGAGGAGGAGGGAGGAGGAGGAGGGAGGAGGCGGAGAGGGAAGAGGAGGAGGGAGGAGGCGGAGAGGGAGGAGCAGGAAGGAGGAGGGGGAGGAGGGAGGAGGAGGGAGGAAGAAGGAGGAGGAGGGAGGAGGAGTGATGAGGAGGAGGGAGGAGGAGGAGGGAGGAGGAGGGAGGAGGAGGGATGAGGAGGAGGGAGGAGGAGGAAGAGGGAGGAGGAGGAATGTGAAGGGAGGAGGAGGGAGGAGGTAGAGGGAGGAGGAGGAGGGAGGAGGAGGAGTGAGGAGGAGGAGGAGTGAGGAGGAGGAGAGGGAGGAGGAGGAAGGAGGAGGGGGAGGAGGGAGGGAGAAGGAGGAGGAGGGAGAAGGAGGGATGAGGAGGAGGAGGGTGGAGGAGGAAGAGGGAGGAGGAGGAATGTGAAGGGAGGAGGAGGTAGAGGGAGGAGGAGGAGGGAGGAGGAGAAGGGAGGAGGAGGGATGAGGAGGAGGGAGGAGGAGGGATGAGGAGGGGGGAGGAGGAGGAAGAGGGAGGAGGAGGAATGTGAAGGGAGGAGGAGGGAGGAGGTAGAGGGAGGAGGAGGAGGGAGGAGGAGGAGTGAGGAGGAGGAGAGGGAGGAGGAGGAAGGAGGAGGGGGAGTAGGGAGGAGGAGGAGGGAGAAGAAGGAAGGAGGAGGAGGAAGGAGGGAGAGGAAGGAGGGAGAATGAGGAGGGGAGGAAGGAAAGAGAGTTGGAAGGGGAGGAGGAGGGAGGAGGAAAGAGGTAGGGGGAGGAGGAGGTAGAGGAGGAGGAGGAGGAAGGAAAGGGAGGAGGAAGAAGAGGAGAAGGGAGAAGGAGGGTGGAGGGAGGAGGAGGAGGTAGGAGGAGGAAGAGGGAGAGGGAGAAGAAGGGAGAAGGAGGAGGGAGGATGATGAGGGAGAAGGAGGCAGGAGGAGGAGGAGGGAGGCAGGAGGAGGAGGGATGAGGAGGGAGAGGGAGGAGGAGGGAAGATGAGGGAGGAGGGGGAGGAGGCGGAGGGAGTAGGAGGGAGGAGGATGGAGGAGGAGGGGAGAGGAAGAGGGAGAAGGAAGAGGGAGAAGGAGGAGGGAGGAGGGAGAGGGATGAGAGGGAGGAGGAAGAGGAGAAGGGTGGAGGGAGGAGGTAGAGGGAGGAGAAGAGAGGGGTAGAGAGTTCGCCATTCCGAATTCATACTCGTCTAGTTCTTCCCTTCTACACGACTGTAGATAACTTCCTTACACATAAAAAGATGAATTGTTATTGATATTGCCGTGGCATGGAGGAATATCAGCAGCAGAGTTGATCCAAAAAACCAAAGACAGATCTACGGAGAGCCATGAACGCCTACGCCAGCCGGCACGGCACTTGATGATGATGATTGCCGTGTGACGATTCTGTGTAGTCACGTCATTTTCTTCCCTTTCCCTAGCGTTTTGGTTCGGGGATTCTTTCATCATCATCATCATATATTTACGTACGTATTTTGGGAGGGGGAGGAGGGAGGAGGAGGAAGAAGAAAAAAAAACTATGACAGTTGACAGCTCTGGAATGAAAGGAAGGCGTGTAGAAAATTTCATCTCAATCGGATGGGCCGTTCGCGAACAAATAAAGGACATACATATTTACATACATACATATATACATACATATTTACATACATACACTTTGTTTTATAAATATAGATTATAATCTTATATTTATCAAAGCTAGACCAAGAGAAATGATGCTGGGTGGATTGCGACGGTGGCATGGAGGGATATCAACGGTAGAGTTGATCCAGAAAACCAAAGATCAAGATCTGTGGTGAGTCATAAACGCCTACGCCAGTCGGCATGGCACTTGATGATGATGATACTTATCAGATGATATCATTGCGCTGCAATTGATCCCCGGCAAATTGTTCCCCCTGCCATACGATACACGAAAGTAAGGAGTTAGAGAACACTTTGTTCGCGCTATATATTCGCGACATATGATGCCAGACCATATTTTCATAGACACTCAGTTTAGTAATCTTCTTTTCACTCCTAGTTTGTTTACTTCTTCTTTCGTTTCGGATTTAGAAGCTCATTTACCAGTTGGATATTCACTGTTTGTCTGCACGGTGAAGAGGAACTGATGAACGAACCTACGAACAAAATTTATTTTCAAAGGGTTAAGTATTGGGCACGCAGGCCCGTCTGACATTCTGCCCTTTAAAGGAAGCCGCGGTAGCACAGTGGTTGACACGATTTCCTTCCATGATGGTGGTCTTGTGTTCGTAACCCCTTAATGGCAGGCTTTTAAAAATAGACCTGGGCTACAACTTGATCAGTCCTCGTATGTGCACCATCAGAGGCGTGATTTGACCCCATCACCCGTCGAGTACAGCTGGGTCGAGTACAGCTGGGTCGAGTACAGCTGGGTTTATACACATACGGGACTAGCACCAAATACCAAACCCGCATCAAAGCGTGCAGAAGGACCCCTTAGTTCACGTACTTTACATGCAAGGGAAACCACGTTAATCTATGCGGTTTGATGTGTTGCTGTATTTATCTATACATAACTTTGATTCGAATTCATTCTGTATTATTCACCAATAGTTGATCAGGTACTGTTTTTACGAGCGGGCTTCAAATGACAACCTTAAAAGTGTGATAGAAATTACAATAGCCATGTCATTGTCTTGAAACCTGTCAATATTGTTAAGGATTTCAAGCGTGTCAAGATGTGCAGACAAACACGGCGACGTCATAAGGACAGTTTAGAGATGACCTCTCCACTTTTAACATGCACCAAAGAGGAGCAGCGTTCTGTTATCCATTTAAAAAAAAAAAATTAGTGAAGGGGTGAAACCTATAGAAATTCATCGGCGAATGAAGGTCCAGTATAGTGATGCATGCTTATCAGTCCAGCAAGTGTATGAGTGGAGTAGGAAGTTACAAAACGGCGTGACTTCTGTGACAGACTGTTCACGACCGGGTCAGGCACACCGAGTAGTAACTCGATAGTGGATGTTTCTACAGTAATCCAAGCACTTATCGGCGCTTGAGGACTTGCACTGAACGCAGTGTTGACTACATCGAAAATTGAAACATTTTTCTTTACTTTTTTAGAATATATTCACCCAAAAATGTAATAATTACAGTTTTCACATGAAGCCCCCTCGTAGAAATAAACTTATTCCACTAATCTAAACTTCTTCAATCTTAGACAGTTATTATTGTATACGAGAATTGAGAATTTGAGAATGAAAAGAATACCACGAACAGACAGAACAAACAATGATCAAGTCCTACAATAAACAAATGAAAATCGTAAAATGATTAGAGAAATTAGTTGTAGAAGTCAAAATTGTGGATATGTTTTAAGAAGAAATAAATTGGAGAACTTGGTGACAACTAGCAAGATCGAAGGGAAGAGAACAAAGGGAAGACAGAGAAGTAAATGCCTGGATGACTTGGCCCCGTGGCATGGTCGAGACAAGAACACCGAGCTGATTCACAACTCTGGTCATCGAGTGAAATGGCGAATTATGACCGCACAAGCTTATCGGCATGGCACATGATAGATGGATGGATTGTAAAACACTATTTGCCATGTCTAGAATGAGAGAAAACAATTAGGTACGTGCAACTTCTGCGAAACAGTAAAAAATATTAAATACACACACAGTACACACAGTACACACAGTAAAACTGTAAACACACAGTACAGACAGTGTTGGCAGGAGCCACACATATCTAACTGTTTGTATTTCCTATTGTTATATCCTGTTGCAGCCGCTACTTATCTACAATGAGAGACTTGGGTGTAAGAATTGGCACGACCAAATACCAGAGGAAGATCTGGAGATGAGGAGCTCCCCAACCAACACAGAACTGGCATTATTAGCCGCCGAAAGCTACTGAATATGCTGGGGAGATGGGAGGATCTGAGCACCTATGGACATGGGTGGAGTGCAAGGATCATACCCCAACAGATCACTCACTCACCACTAATCCACCTACTCATACCCACTCACCCACTCATTTACTAACTCATTCACTCTTTGCCACGCCAAGGGTCACGGCTCAATCCCCAGCCGAGGCAGGGTTGTTTTCTCTACCATAAGTTTTCTTATGTTGACCCAGCCTCATACAAATGAATATTAGAAACATTATTTAATCTTCTTAGGTTTGCTTGGGAATGAAAGGGGGCGAGGAAGGAAATTGACCACCCCACCTCATATATTGTGGATTAGAATACGTAAAGGCCAATCACCTCGCACACCACGGCATTATCTGTCATAGGTCCACCTCTGCTTTTCATTGCCAATAATAAATTAGAATTAAATTCTAAGAAAACAGAAATCATTATCATCACCAAGGAAAACGAAATACCGCAAAATAACTTTCAAATAAATGGCACACTTTCTTAAACAGTCAAATCTGTACATTTATTTCATATCATTTGGAAGAATCCTAGTAGAGATTATAACAACAATCGCCATTGCAAAAATAGCCCTTTGCAAGATGGAAAAATACTCATCACTAAATAGATGTCAACTGCAGTGGGGGAAAACGTTTAACTGCTGTATAAAAGCTACATTCTTGTATGCATGTAAAGCATGGACAATAAGCAGACATCGAAACATAATGGCAGCGGAAATGCGGTTTCTGAGGTAAATGCGAAGAATACCACTGACGGAAAAAAAACTAATGAGCAAGTTCTTCGAGAAACTGATGAAAGCCGCAAACTGATTATAGTAATTAGACTTCGACAAAGATTAATTTTCATATTTGTAAGAGCAGGAATTGACAGCACGAATAAATCAAATATATGTTTTGAAAAATATTACTTGTTATGTAATTTTCAAATCTTCTAGCTACAGTAGCATTCAAGTTGTAGGAATGTTAAAAGTTTAAAAAAAATATCAAAATGCATATTGTTTCGAATATAAACATGCTGCTGTTATGTTGTCAGTAATGCTTCTCATTCTATCATTCCATTAAGATAATTTTCCAAATAGCAATTACAATACATAGAGTCTGTTTACTTGTGTTTACACGGATTTCTATGATGTATTGCTCAATCCTTCTTGTCTATATTTAGCATGTATTTTCTTGTCCCCGAAGCATTGCAATCTCTTAATATATTCTATATATGGAAATCGTTGTTGTGCTTTGTATAAGTACTCGTGAGTTCTGTGAATGGCACAAATGACTGGTAATCTAGGTATTTATGATGTACTGCTAAATTCTGCAGTATTTTATTACTGTGTGTATTTAACATGTCTTCCACTTGTTACATTCATTACGTTGGTTCATATATTCTATACATGATATTCTTTGTTGTAATTTATGAGTTATGAACTAAGAACCGACATCACTGCACTCAAGACATTCCCACACGCGGTCCATTCCCTCGTTCAACAGCCAGCGAAGAGTCATACTACTAATCTTTCCGACCGCCGTCTGATTGAAAGTTCTTTTGGTTTTCCCTCTCAGTTTTGAGATTCACCCAGAACCCCTGCCTATCCCCCGCCATATCATCCTCTCCACACACGGGTTCTCAGTTTGTTGTAAAAAAAAAAAAAAAAAATTAGTTGCGTATTATTTACAGAACGTAGCAGTCAACATCAGCATTTTTTGGCTGTTCGTGATTTCTTGGGAAGTTAATGTTCAGTAGTTTGCCATTGTTTCTGAACGGCCGGCTCACATACCATTTCATAAAGAACCAATGTTGTTGGTTTGTTGTAAGTGAAGTGAATAAAGTTCACCTTTAAACGATTTAAGGTGTATTATTGGGCATATGGTTCTAGACTCTGCATCTTTACCGACCAATTTAGGTCGGCGTGGCCGAAAGGGTTAACACACTTGCACTTAAACTGAAACCAGTGACTGCGGCTTATTGGGTTCATTCCATACGCCTGACAATAGGATTTAAATGTTGACTTCTAGACTTTGGGACATAAAGTGCAAGTACCTCAGAAGTCGGAAAGTGTTGGCCTGATGGAGAGGAACACTGGTACAAGAGGGAAAATTAGCCTTCATGTAAAATCAGTCCAAGGCATGCACTAGAAGTAGCAGCTGCTAGTAGCAGTAGTTGTAGCAAGTGTGAACTACACTGGAGGTCATTGCGAGCGATCACAAACCCACTAATCGACGCTTCAGTGATGATGAGGTCAGCATATTGCCGGCCGCCTTCAGTTAACAAGACATGGTCTGATACCATTTAATGCTTTGTTGTACTTTAAGTACACCCTCTGATGCCACTTGTAATCATTGCAAGACGGCTTTACGAAATCTGCTGTCCTGTGGCGAATGGGATACGAATGCAAATACAGCTAAAGGCGATTTGGAAGCAGACCACCTTGTGTTGGTTTCCCATATAAAAGTATGAGTGCCGGTCGTTCAGAAAATAGTGGCTAACTATTAAACGTAAATTTGCTAAGAAATCACTAACAGTAAACAAATTATGGGGTTGACTGCGACGTCCTGTAAAGGATATGGAACTAACTCTTCTCTTACCAAATCTCTATAGTAGTATACTGTATTGGCCTCTAATCGTACAACAATTCCACACAAAAATAAGTGGCCGTAGAATGCCTGCAATATAAAATACTAATAGATAACATGTTAACAATATGTGCTTGGGCATAGACAGCAGACGGGAACGACTACATATCATACCGTCCACTTGCACATTAAACAGAGGAAGCAAGTGTAATTAATGCTAGCGTGTTTGCTCATGAGGTCTATCAACTCTTTCATGAACGTATACAGACATGCTGTTAGATCGATCCAGTGCATGCTCACAATCGAATACATTTTCATTTTATGCAGCATCAACGTTTGACTTTACATTAAGCCTATATCACCCCTTTACACGTATATCATTTTTTTTTAGGGAAAAGAAGTGAAGCTATGCGGTGAATGGGCGTAGTAACAAACTTATATCAGTCCTGGTCTAACACATCGGTCAACCCTACCACCTAATATCTTCAGTGTATGTACCATTGGCATTGCTTGAGAGTAAATAGCCGGCAGAGGTAGGACATTGTCCTGTCCTGATGGTGTTCTTGTATCAATCAATAAATCATGTGCCATACCGGAAAGCGTGGGCGGTTATGACTCGCCATTTCACTCGATCACCAGCGTCGTGGATCAGCTCAGTGTTCCTGTCTCGTCCATGCCATGTGGCCAAGCCATCCAGGTATTTTCCTCTCGGTCTTCCTCTTGGTCTGTTCCCTTCGATCTTGCCAGTTGTCATCAAGTTCTCCAATCCATTTCTTCTTATAACATGTCCAAAAAATGGTGACTGTCTAGTCTAATTTCTCTAATCAATTTATTATTTTCATTTGTCTCCTGTTCTTGTATACAGACCAGAAAAAGACCTACAGTCTGAACAGAACCATGGCACATAACTGAATGGCGTGATCCCTCTAGTAACATGTTCAACTTGTATATACTAATAATGAAGTTGCTTTCAGATCTACACATTAATGGGAAAGACCTTAGACTTATATTAAACATATTCTGGAAACAACAAGCTGCCATAAATATTGATAATGTCTGATACGTCATGCCAGAAAAATCCTTTCGTAAATCATCATGAAAAGGATTTAAATATAATAAACTAGAATACGAATTACACAGAGAACAGGCTACTTTCAGACAGGAAATCCAAAGATAATTTCTTTAACATGAGAACCATCTTTAAGAAATGCAGGGGATTTGGGTCTTCATACTTGCTTCATAGACTACTGCGTTCAACATAAAAAGTTGTGGGGCATCATGGGTGATATGAGGTTTACAACACATCTGATCCACAAAATTTAGTCATTATATCGCGATCAACAAGCTGTTGTTAGATTAGCCGATGAAACATCAAACTGGTGTGATGTGTAAGAAGGGAGTAATACACGGCTCCATTCTCTCTCTATGCCTATACAACATATATGCAAAACATGTAATGAGAAATGTCAAAAATGATAAGACTAGGGATAATTTTGGTACATTTATAACTGGTGGAAATCAAATCCCAGAACATAGATATGCAGATGACACAGTTATCCTCTGAAAAAGATCAGATGAGCCTGCTTGTGAAACAAGAGAAGAAGATGTGGAGTTGGGTGAAGAAACAGCAGAAACAGAAGAAGAAAACTGATTAATTTGGCTATTTCGGGATTTGAATTTTAAATATTGAGCACAACCCACTACTGGCAACACTGATCATATTCTGGTATGAACCTAAGGCCTATCCACGTCAATATGGAAGCACTATACTGGCGTGTGAAGCGGGTGTGTAACCATGCGGCACACGTTGGACACACCGCCAAATTATCATAACAGAATATTACAACGTCACCCATCGTAGGCTATGCTTGTTTCCGGATCCGGTCAGGGATATGCACTACTGACGAGCTCAAACGAGGGCGAAACTCGAGTATAGTGCTTCCATATTGACGTGGATAGGCCTTAGGTTCATACCAGAATATGATCAGTGTTGCCAGTAGTGGGTTGTGCTCAATATTTAAAATTCAAATCCCGAAATAGCCAAATTAATCAGTTTGATTATTGCTCATTGGATTTAGGAGGCCTGGTGTTCCTTGCCAGTGAGAAGTCCTGATCGTTTCGGGTCCACATCGATTGACGGACGTCAGTCGCAGCGATTGGGCAATCTTGAGCATAGCCTACGATGGGTTACGTTGTAATATTCTGTTATGATAATTTGGCGGTGTGTCCAACGTGTGCCGCGTGGTTACACACCCGCTTCACACGCCAGTGATCCGGGGCTTGTTACCGGATCCGGTCAGGGATATGCACTACTGACGAGCTCAAACGAGGGCGAAACTCGAGTATAGTGCTTCCATATTGACGTGGATAGGCCTTAGGTTCATACCAGAATATGATCAGTGTTGCCAGAAGAAGAAAACACAAAAACAGAAGAAGCAGAAGAAAAATAAAAACAGAAAAAGAAGAAGAAGAAGTAGATCAGTAGCAAAAAAAAAAAAAAAAAAAAGAAGCTGCAGGCGAAGATGCAGGAGCAAAAGAAGCAGATGTAGAAGTAGGATGAGGAGAAGGAGGATTAGGAGGCACTAAATTATTAAGAAAAAAGAGGAAGCGAAAGTAGAAACACAGAAAGAGGAATAAGGAGAGTAAAGAGCAGGACGATTTGAGAAGGAGGGAAATGAAGAAACAGCAGTGGCTAGAAGAAAGTGAGCTAAAATATAAGAACAGGGTAGGCTGATGATAGACCTTGAAAGCAGAGCGAAAAAAAACAAAAAACAGGCAAGAATGATAAAAAAACAGATCCTGTTTCATTCTGGTGTTTTTATGGCTCGTTCTAATTTTCTCATATGGACATTGATTGTTGGCACATACTCATTTGACCTTCCAGAAATCTCTACTCTTGTCGCTACATAGAAACATCTTTGCTGCTCATTGTGATATTTGATTCTCTCGTTTCTTTGTATTTTCACATTTTTAAAGCTGTATCAAACGATGAGAGTAAATAGCGCCAAATAGAATTTGTGAGCAACAATCGATATCGCGGAGGTGGTGTGTGAGAGATGTTAGTTGTGGCGTTAACTGGCCGTGATAGCAACTGTTAGCTGTGGGGACAAGAATCAGAAATAAACAATGACATATCAGAGAGGATATAGAATGTCTAAATACAAGGACAGGTATGATTGGTTAAGATAAGACAACGTGAAGAAAAGTAGAAAGAACGGTGAAATGAAGACGAATAGGATACGAAATTGCGGAAAGATGAGGAGATATAAACAATGCAAAAAAAAAAAAAAAAAAAAAAAAACAACAATAGGTAAGAAATAAGGTCTAGATAGAAGTCATACACGAAAATGAGATTAACAGATTCAGTGCCCCCCCCCCCCCCCAAAAAAAAAGTAGGTTTAACTACTTTAAACCGAACAAAAATGGATGTCGGAAAATGGGAAGTAGGGGTGTGTCACAGTTATGGCCTAAAAGTTGTTAATATGGTAGCCGACATGCTGAATTATATATCAAATTAAAAGATGTTGCTTGAGGAAAACTACTGTTTTGATATTTTAATTGAGATAATATTTTGCAAAAATCTTTGGACCCATCTTTGGACCCATTAGGGATACACAAAGTGGAGAGTGGAAAAGAAGAAGTAACAAAGACATTTATGATCTGTTTAAGTCCCGCTAATCACTGGTATCATGAAGGCTAATAGACTACAATGGCTGGGGCATATAGAAAGAATGGAAGAAACAAAACTCGCTTACACTCAGGAAATAAATTACCGTAGACCCCGAGGTAGACCAAGAAGACAGTGGAGAGATAATATATATACAGACCTACAAGCACTTGGAATCAACGACTGGCAAGAGAAGGTCAACCAGAGAGACGAATGGAGACGGATTGTATCTGCAGCAAAGAACCTCAATGGCTCGGAACGCTGAAGAAGAAGAAGAAGAAGAACATTTCGGCGATATATACTCCCAATGCAGATATGAGAAGTCGTTTAAGACTATTAATAAGCCCATGACACTTAACCAGTTACATTGAAAAGAAAACTGTAGCAGATATGTAAATTCATACTTTTGCAAAAACCAAGGAGAGAAAAAGTATGCAGTGCGTGTTTTACTTAACATGTTGAGTTCCCTCGCTTTTTTAGTTCCCTGGCAACGAGAAAATAAGACTGGCTGTTTCACAGTTACCCAGTACATCACAAACATTTGTGGGTGATTACTACGTCCCGCAATGAGCAAGACATTTTGAAGCGTCCGTTGTCAGCTGAACTCAATAAGTTGGTGATTATCTTGTCAACTTTCAGTTCTAACACTTGTGTGAGTCAACTTTTAGTATTTAAGTTTCAACACCCGTGTCAGTCAACTTTTAGTTCTAACACTCGTGTCAGTCAACTTTTAATGCTTCAATTCCAATACTCATTGCATGAAACTTTTAATATTTCAGTTCTAACACTCGTGTCAGTCAACTTTTAATATTTCAGTTCCAACACGCATTGCATAAAACTTTAAATATTTCAGTTCTAACACTCGTGTCAGTCAACTTTTAATATTTCATTTCTAACACCCGTGTCAGTCAACTTATAATATTTCAGTTCCAACACTCGTGTCAGTCAACTTATAATATTTCAGTTCCAACACCCGTGTCAGTCAACTTATAATATTTCAGTTCCAACACTCGTGTCAGTCAACTTATAATATTTCAGTTCCAACACTCGTGTCAGTCAACTTATAATATTTCAGTTCCAACACTCGTGTCAGTCAACTTGTAATATTTCATTTCTAACACTCGTGTCAGTCAACTTTTAATATGTCAGTTCTAACACTCGTGTCAGTCAACTTATAATATTTCAGTTCCAACACGCATTGCATAAAACTTTAAATATTTCAGTTCCAACACTCGTGTCAGTCAACTTTTAATATTTCAGTTCCAACACTCGTGTCAGTCAACTTTTAATATTTCAGTTCCAACACTCGTGTCAGTCAACTTGTAATATTTCATTTCTAACACTCGTGTCAGTCAACTTTTAATATTTCAGTTCTAACACTCGTGTCAGTCAACTTGTAATATTTCATTTCTAACATTCGTGTCAGTCAACTTTTAATATTTCAGTTCCAACACTCGTGTCAGTCAACTTTTAATATTTCAGTTCCAACACTCGTGTCAGTCAACTTATAATATTTCAGTTCCAACACTCGTGTCAGTCAACTTATAATATTTCAGTTCCAACACGCATTGCATAAAACTTTAAATATTTCAGTTCCAACACTCGTGTCAGTCAACTTTTAATATTTCAGTTCCAACACTCGTGTCAGTCAACTTTTAATATTTCAGTTCTAACACTCGTGTCAGTCAACTTATAATATTTCAGTTCCAACACTCGTGTCAGTCAACTTATAATATTTCAGTTCCAACACTCGTGTCAGTCAACTTTTAATATTTCAGTTCCAACACTCGTGTCAGTCAACTTGTAATATATTTCTGTTCTAACACTCGTGTCAGTCAACTTGTAATATATTTCAGTTCCAACACGCGTGTCAGTCAACTTTTAATATTTCAGTTCTAACACTGATTTAACTCAACTTGTAATTTTTCAGTTCTAACACTCGTGTCAGTCAACTAGTGTAATATATTTCAGTTCGTGTCAGTCAACTTTTAGTATTTCAGTACTAACACTCAATTCACTCAACTTTTAAAATTTCATTTCTAACACTCGTGTCAGTCAACTTTCATTATTTCAGATCTTCTAACACTCTTGTTAGCTGGTGCTGGAGGTTAGGGGCAGTTAACGCGTTTCATAATTTCCCAACATACCGAACCCAGAATTCGAATTCAGCCGTAGGCGATGTAGAACCAGATCGCCAGGTGTTAACTTCCATTATATGATCGTTAGGAAAGAAATGGAAAGCTACTGAACCAACAAATTGCTCAGTAAATCATAAATAGCGAAAAAAAACAACATAATAGGGTTGATTGCGACTTCTTGTAAGGGAAATCTAACTAATTTTAACACCCCTGATAGCCAAACTTTTTTATTTTAGTTCTACCTCTCGTGTTAGTGAAAGTTCATTATTTCAATTTAAGCACTCGATCCAGGGGAAATTTAATATTTTAGTGTGTTCTCGAACAGTCAACATTCATTGGTTAAGTTCGACCTCTCGCACAGCCAATCATTTCAAATCTAATGCAGTCCATTTTTCATAATGTCAGTTGTCTCGAGTAGTCAATTTTTCTTGATTCACACTGTCAAAATAATCAACGTCCTTTATTTAAGCTCTGCTTCTTGCTCAGTTCCTCCTCTTTCGTCTTTTATCCCTCCTTTGGAGTAGAAGCACTCAGACAACTCACTCCATGCTCTCCTATCCTTTGCTTTCTCCTGCAGCTTTGTAAATTTAATCCCCACATTTTTCATTTTTGTTTCAGTTGTCTCATCCTCATGTGTTTTTAAGTCTTCCTATATTTCTTTTGCTCTGCTAATTCTAGACAAAGGCCTTTTATGTTATACTATCCTCAGGCATTCAAGGTGTATACCTTATACCGCGCTGTGGCTAATGGTTTATGCATGCATTTCGTAATCCCGCATACCGCGCTCGAAACACAGCTGCGGGAGATTTTGGAGCATGCAATGAAATGAGGCACGGTCGCTCAGGAAGCAATAACAAACTACTGAACTCTTGCGAAAATATCACAAATAGCCAAATAATGCTGGTGTTGACAGCGACGTCCTGTAAATGATGTGCTACTAACTAGACCTTTTCTTTTCTTTACATCTTGATTCACCGGTGTCTTGTACTCTCCATGAGCTCCACATTGGTGGTTATGTTATGCCATTTAGCCATGTGCATCTAATGTCGTGTGTAAGACAAAGGAGAGCGTCATTATCGACTTCCAGATCATTGAGCTGCTTTGTCAGAAGAGTTCATTTAACTGATTCAGTCTCGAAAGATAATATATTGCCACGCCTAACCTCCCATTTGGAAACAAGGACAGTATATGACCATACTAGTATCATCAAGTATTTTCGTTCTGTACTATAAATAGTCCATGTAGATAACCTATACGAAAAACAAATGCACATAATATATTCATAATTTTGCAATAACAAAACAAACGAAAATTGTATTCACAACTTTATAACAGCGACCAATAAAGATCAATATATTCTATACTCACAACTATCCATAGCATGCCGGTCTCTCTGGCTGAGGGGTTACACCACTTTCTCCGTAATCCCGTTTATCCACGCAGAGTCTCGCAGCGAAGCGAGAACTGAAAGCGGTTCGACCCGCGCTCGTGACTTGCGGGATAATGAGCGGCCGCTCAGAAAGCAATGGCAAACTACTGAGCGTAATCTTGCCAAGACATCAACATACAGCTGAAAGATGCTGATGTTGACAGCGATGTCCTGCAATGGATATGCAAAAAAAAAAAAAAACATCCATAGCATATGAAATCAAGAAATAACAAACACAATAACAAACACCAACAAACTAATACATTTACAGCTGCCACATATTAGTCAAACACACTCAACTTGTTAACTTTACAAATGATACTTGAACTTTTTTTTTGTTCGACAAGAGAAATAAAATTTCGTGAGTTCAACAAGAGAAATAACACAATGTAAATTCAACAAGAGAAATAACACGGTGTAAGTTCAACAAGAGAAATAACACGGTGTAAGTTCAACAAGAGAAATAACACAACATCAGTTCAACAAGAGAAATAACACATTATAAGTTAGTTAGTTAGTTAGTCGACAGATCATCCTCATTGCACATCGAACCATTCAGTCCATAAGTGCTCGGATCCCCTCCTCAGCAAATCCCGCAGCGAGTAGCGGCTAACGACACCAGTTTCGTGCTGGTTTATCAATCTTCTTTAGCTTCCTGTGTAGTGTTCTTGTTTGGCCACACCTTTTTAAATTTGCTGTTCTCGCAGTATAACCATGGTTGTAGATTCACAGTTATCACTTGGTTCTCGCAAAAGTCTTACTTCTCGTAGAGCATTCAGAATGTCAGCCTGGTCAATGGCTCATCCGCCCTCCACAGCAGCCTTACCTGCGAACCTTACACCGTGTAAGTTCAACAAGAGAAATAACACCGCGTAAATGTTATTTTCTAACGTAAGTGTCTGTATTATGATAGTTCTCTAATCGTCGGTGCCAGAAGGCAGGCATTATGAAGTTTTGGTTCAGAACATTCATCTCCGCACACGAGCGCGTGTCTGTGTGTGTCTGACTGTCTTCTGTATGTATGTGTGCATATATTTGTGTATGTGTGTGCTTACTTACTTACACGTGTATATGTAATTATATCGCAAACTGAGACATGTAAAACCCGGACCCTTCTTTTATTACTCCTTTCATTCTTTCTTGTGTTCCTTCTTTCGTTCGTTTGTTCCTTCTTTCTTCCATCCTAATTTCCTGCCTGCCTTCCTTCCTGCGTTCATTTCTTTCTTCCCACCCCCTTCTTCTTCTATCGCATCTGCCTGTCTTTCGCTTGTTAAATTTTATTTCAATCCGCTCTGCTGCCTTCTAGCATTCATTCATGTCGTCATCGTATTTTCATTCGATCCGCCCTTCTCTCATGTGTTCTTTCCTTCCTTAATTCTTTTGCTAATTATTTTCGTTCTTTTCTTTGATCCTTTCTTTATTTGCTCGTTCCGCTATTTTACGTCCATTTGTTCCTTTCTTCTTAAATTCGTCGTGCATCTCTTGTCTGTTCTTTAGTCTAATTAGTATTTAGTTCTTTCTTTTTATCATTTCTTTTATAAAATTTTAGTAACGAAGACGCATACCATAGACTGTACGATTTATTGCCTGGCATATTTCGTTGCATCTCGTCGGATGCATACTGCAGAAGTCACACAATGTAGAGTAAAATAACTAGATACATCGTTCAAGCTGAAATATACACATGTTTGTACAGTAATATCAATTGTTTACCATGGTATTTTTTTTTTGCACAAACTGTGCGAATATGTGTATATTTCAACTTGAACGAGGTTCTGCAAAGGAGATGCTACTGAATGAATGAATGAATAAAGTCAAGGACGACAGGTCAACATTTTAGTCCAACTGTTCGGTATGGAGGTTGAACCCCTTACCTCGGCATCAGCACACCGGATGTTTAAGAACACGATTTCCTATCCATTCGGCCATGCTGACCTGCCACTGGTTTATAAATAAAAGTAATTGCAGACTGGGAGAAGAGGCTGGCATCGGTCAACACGACAGTGGGAAAATACTCCTCGAGGCATGGTGGGCTTATGGTGCTAGCCCTATGTGGTGTATTTTTAATGACTGTGCGGTGTTTGAAAATATTGCCGCTCCAAGTTTTATATTAACCCTCTGTAAAGTTCAAGCAACATAATAGGTAAATACAAAACTTGGACCATCAATATTTTCAAACAGTGCACAGTCATTAAAAATACACCCTGTATATTAGTGTAGAGCAATCGGCGCTTGGGGTGATGCGGTCACTTTCACGTCGGTCGCGTTTTCTGCCCATGACATTTTCTGGTAGACACAAAACATTAAAGACATCTTAGGTATAAAAATACACGAGGAAGATGAACTAGCTAAAGATAATGAATTTGATGAACCTGTCGTCCGGCAGAGGAATTGCTACGTGATGAAAATTATGCATTTGATAATGATGGTGAAAATGATGATGGTGGGGATGGTGAATAAATATGTTGATGATAATGATGACGGTATAGATGTTCTGTTAACTATTGACTGGCACTTTGCCGTCTAGACAGACGATAGTTTGTAAAATGGAGTTATACCTCTCCATAGCACAAAGCCTGGGCTGAATTTAGAGACCATATGTTGCCAAGCAGCATGATCCCTCTCTTGGCTTGTCTAGTTTACTCCAGAGAAAATGTAACAACAATACGTCTGGAACAAGACAAGCTGCAGAAGCTGCCGGATCAGGAAAACAATGCTCTAACTGTCCTAGACCAGTTGCTAACCAAGGCTTAGGGCCTGGTCTGCCCTGCCATTAAGTCTTTAGGTTGCATTTCCTCGCACTAGGATAAGGCTTGTACCCTCCCAATTGCGCTCCTCCGCCCGAAGCCGTTGGCACAATGTGGGGTGTCGTGTTTGGAAAGCGTCGCCCAACATTCGGCGCTAATAGAAGCAGGTAGTACCGTCTACTGTCATACGGTAGCTCAGTCATATTTAAGACCTGACAGGGTGTTAACTAAAACAGTGGACAATCCATGTGATCTTAAAAAATCACATTACCACCCCAGTTCGCGTGTTTTTATAACCGTTACGATATCCAAAACTATTGCGGATGTACATCTGAGCCATGCCATCCATATTACTCCAATATCCACTTTATTGTAGCGAAGAGGAGACTAAATACACTCATGAACGAATTAAATCGACTGGTCTAATTCCAAATCTAATGCAGGTCTATTTACACACTATTTTTACGAGGACACACGTTGCAATTTTTCCAAACCAAATAAGCCCCTCTCATTAAGAAACGACCATATTTACTTGACCATTGTAATGCCTATCGCTGATTCGCCAATTATCTGTAAAAGCCAATGAAAGCTTTCAAAATGAATTGTCGCTTAAAGGCAAGTTATTGATTTTACGCTTTGCTCAATCAACCATGGCGACTGGTTTCTTCGTTTGATACGTGCGAGATTACAAGAATCGGCGATTAGGGATTACAAATGGCGGAGTGGAAACAGGCGAGGAAATATGAGCCGCCATTGATCTGAGATGGTCATGCGCTGGTATATGAGGAGACAATTGTTTTGATACATTAAATGGAGCCGCTGTGACGTAGTTGTTAGTTCGTTTTCCTGTCAGGACAGCTTTTTTTTTTCATATCCTATTTACAGGACATCGCTGTCGACACCAGCACTGCTGTGTTGATGTCTTGACATGTTTACGTTCAGTAGTTTTCCGTTGCTTTCTGAACGACCGGCTTCCATACCAACACGTTAAAACCTAGCGCGACACGGTCTGCTGCCAAATCTGTCAGGACAGTGGCAGGGTTATTTTACCCACCAGAACACCTTTGGTTCCACTCAGATTCATAAAACGGGTTCTTCCATTTTCTGAGAATGTTCTCGACAAGGCAGACAGAGAAGAATGAAACCGACCACCCCACTGCATTATGCCGCGGCCTAGCATGTGTGAAGGTCTTTGGTTTAGGGGTTGGTGAATGGAATTTCACAATTCTCCCACATAATGGGTTAAAGGTTCGTAATCAGCCGCAGGTGGTTTAAGAGCGGCTCGCTTAGCGTTGGTTTCGATGTCATGCGAGTCGGCCGTTCATAAAACAATAGCAACTTACTGAACTTGAACAGTTCTTAGTATATTACAACAGCCAATACACGTTTGGTTGATTCCATTTATTTTTTTGCATACCCCTATATATATATTTGCATATATATATCTATATAATGAATATATATATCTATATAAATATTTGCATATTTGCATACCCATTTGCAGTCAACATTAGCAATTCCAGCTGCTGTTGATGTACTAGGCAAGATTACGCTCAGTAGTTTACCACTGCTTTCTGAGCGACCGGCTCACATACCCCTAAGTTACCAACGCGGCGAGAACTGCTACCGATTCTCGCGCAGGTTACGTTACTCACGAGAATATGCATAATTACGGAGAAAGACGTTAACACCTAGGCCAGGGAGACCGGCTTAGATTGCAATGTTCGGTAAAAATACAGGAAAGTAACTTGTTAAAACACTTTACTCTCAAGTGCAGAAAATCCCCCGGGACTACTTATCCATGATTTATATTTTAAGACATCTACTCTCTTCTCTTTCTTCCATTCATATCCCGGGGGTACATGCACCCCCAACAAACTGACATCAAGCCCTGCCAGGATTTCTCTCTGAAGTTTGTGGCTAAGTTGTCTACGAGATGTGCTTGCTATTCTCACTCCAGCTCTCCTGAATCACCTCTTGCGACATGGTTAATAGATTGATTTTACTGTGCTTTGTCTCCATTACGGGCCGCGGTATTAACAATTGGGTAAACGGAAAATTTCAGTGAAAATTATTGATTGTATCTATTTTGATTCTCAACATTGATTTGTGAAAAATAATGATTATATTAAGTTTAACTGTTTTCAAGTATCTGTTAATTTGTTGTTGCTTTTTTATGTTTATTTATTTATTTATTTATTTATATTTTGCCTTCGCTCGCTTTGAACTCAAGCGTGGTCCATACACGTGATACTACCTTTAGTGCACTGGACTGATTGTTGCTTGTGGATTAGCTTTCCCTATTACCCTTGCCATCAGGAAAAACCACTCCGACTTCTGATGTACTTGTAATTTACGCTCAGAGGTCAAAGATGGGAAGTCAACATTTTAGTCCAGCTGAACAGTGTAGGGGTTGAACCCGCTACCTCGGCTTCAGGACACAGCAAGAGTAAGATCCATGTGGCCCTACCGATATCCTTTAACCTGGTTATACTAATGCCTTAGGCATTGCCACATTAAAATAAGTATCTGATCTGACAAATGATCCATCTAACATTCGACTGAAAAAGAGTTAAGAAATGACACAAACAGAGAGGAAAGCAACAATTGTGTGAAGTAGAAACAAGTCAGACCCCCATCTTGGGCAAGTGTTTTACACATTGAGAAAATAGAAATGGTTAAATTATGGTCGTGTAATAGTTTCAGTAATGAAATAAAAGAAAACTAAATTGTCCATGAGCAATGCCTTGCTGTAGATCTGTGACAGTACTTTTATTTGCTCTGTTATATATCGCAGTACCTATTAATAATTTCTCATATATACCTCCACCTTTTAAAGACAGACAATAAATAAATATATCGACACCAACCCTATGCTACCAATATCAAACTTGGATATTATCCAAATCACACTTACGCAAAATCAACCCCTGTGATATGAGATGCCAACTGAACTGTCCGAGACCGAGTAAAAAATGTTATCAGAAAGTGGGATCAACACCTTGTGCCACAAATATTGAACGGCAAAAGATCACATGGTTTGGCCATCTCGTTTGAATGTGACACTATCAGCTGCCAACACTGGTGCTACTTCAAAGATCTTACACGAGAAGAACATAGATTGAACCATCAAAGACATTCTACAGTCTCATTGAATAACAATAGCCGCTGCCACCCATCGGGTGCTGGAACGTCATCTATTCCTCCCAAAACAGAAAAAGTGGATGATGATGATGATGGTGACCTTAACTTCTATCATATTTTTAAAGAGACCACCACCGCATGAAAGCCTCTAAATCTGTGTCATCATTTTTTTAAATAATTATCCTTCTTTCAGAATCCTCCAGCACCACTCTTCTGGTGCGTTCGTAAAGTATACAAAACTAATTCATGTGTACATTAACGATACACGTAATGCCCCAACAACGGCGAGAGCCCAACATTGCGAACGTTATCGTTTCGAAAGAAAAAAAAAAAAGCAAATTTTCTTGTACATTAATGCTATCTATTGCCATTTAATGTTCTTACAAGGTTCGACATCCATCTATGTTGTACATAATAGCGATTATCAACAAAATTATTTTTAATGGGCCTCATTTTGCGACCCGCCTGTTACCCATTTTTAACCCTTTAGCTGGCATTTTTGGAACCCTTAGCGTTCTTTTTTGAATATAGTGTTGGGTCGTAGCAGTGGAGGAGTGGCCCCTGTTTAACGATTTGTGTCTCAAACACTTGTTAGTTTAGAAATGTAATCGTCTGTATAAGGAGTAAAGAAAATAACTGACATAAGGTAGCTATTTGAAACTATCATATTGGACAGTTACATAAAGTTACACATTTCTGGAGCGAGTGGGGGTTAAGAAATAACTAAGAAATTATAGGTTGCTGTAACAACTGACTGAGATAGATTGAAATGAGATGAGTTGAGTCACGAACCGACATCAAAGCACTCTGGGCATTTACATACGTGCTTCGTCCTCATCTTCAACAACCAGCGAAGAGTCCCAAAACTAATGATGACAGTTACACTCGGAGTGCTGAGTGTCGACCACGTCCGCTGGTCACACCCTGCCGAACCATTATCTCCAGGGAATGGTGTATATGTTCTTCCACACAATTCAAATGATCCTAAAAGGGTGTCAGGGAGCTGGATACACTGTGACATGCATATGTGAGGCTGAATAATAGAGTACATGGGTGGTAGGGCGCTGACGCCATTGAGTAACTATGCCTCATAATGCGCTGGAGAGCCACTCTGTCGCTCTTATGAATTACCAACTATAGCTCTTAAACATGGTATTTACAAACCGCATACTCTGGCTCCCTGAAACTGGTTAACTCTGATTTCTATTCTACACACACTATATAACGGGTTGAACGCAAGACTCCGGTAGCGTTTTCACCAATATATTCAACACTATACATTTCACTTGTTTAACACTTGCATCAACGCCACTACAATTTGCGCATAATAAAAGAGTGGCACAATTTTTGCCGCGACTCTAGAACTTGACATGGTCCGCACTCAACGAAACCACATCGTAGACTGCCCTTGTCTGGACCCCACTTCCTGTTGATTTGGGAAGCGAGTCCCCAACGTTTTCACATTGTGTGAAAAGTATCCACTTTTCACGTTCCGGTGTTCACATGCTGAACACTGCCATAACCTCTACTCTCTGACCTGGGTTGTGGCTTAATTTTTTCATTACGTCATCAGGGTCATGGCTAGGGCATTAGCCATATTTGCTTTACCGCACACAGTAACCCACCCAGCGGTGCAGATTTAGCCAATTAGAGATAGTTGAGTTGAAATAACAAATTCTTGTGAAGAACCTGTTGTGACGGATGTGACTGGGTGTGACAGGTGTGGCTAAATGTTTCTGGATTTAACGGATGAGTCAATATGTGACTGTAAATGGCAGATACGACTGCATATGACAGATGTGACTGTATGTGACAATATGTGCGGATGATGCTGAAATTACGACCCACTCCGAGGAAGAATTACAACATCTACTATCTGTATTCGCCAATGCTTGATCTGAATTTGCTTTAACAATTAACAAAAAGAAGACACAGATTATGTCACATGGTGCACATGGGGTACCATCAATCTTTATTGATGACGCCGAACTTGAGATAGTAGACCATTTTACATATTTAGGATCAGAGGTAAATAACAAATTATCCCTAGATCAGGAAATCAACATCAGGATTGGTAAGGCAGCAACAGCAATGAACATGTTAGCAAAAAGAGTCTGGGAGAACAGGAAGCTTACTGCCAAAACAAAAGTCCTCGCCTACCAAGCCTGTGTCCTTAGTACTCTTCTTTATGGCAGTGAAACCTGGACAACTTACTCACACCAAGAGAAACGTTTAATCATCTTTCATATGCGGTGTCTTCGAAGAATACTTGGTATTAAGTGGCAAAACAAAATCACAAATACAGAAGTATTGGAAAGATCAGGTTGTGTGACGGTGTGTTCCATGCTCAGTCTTCGTAGACTTAAATGGGTAGGACATGTAAGGAGGATGGATGATGGTAGAATACCAAAGGACATCTTTTTTGGCGAATTACAGACGGGTAGGAGATCTCAGGGTCGACCTCCACTACGATACAAAGATGCGTGTAAGCGGGATATGATTGATACAGGCATTGATAATGCACATTGGGAGCAAGTCGCCGTTGAAAGTGTTGCATGGAGGGCAACTATCAGAAATGGAATAAAGACAAAGGAGAAAATGATCGCAGATAAATCACACACAGAGTGTGAGGGACGTAAGATGGTGCATGATCGTGGAAATGACCATGTTTTCACGTGCATCCACTGTGGACAAACATTTTCAGCACTACCTGGCCTTATCAGCCACACTCGCCACCGCCATGGATCGTAGTTATTAAGCCTTTTTGAAGCACAATGTACCAAACTATCTTCTGTTAAGACGGAAAGGTATCAATGGATATGATAGATGTGACTGTATGCGACAGATGTGACTGTATGTGACAAGTGTGACCTCTCTCTCTCTCTCTCTCTCTGTCTCTCTCTCTCTCTCACTCTCTCTCTCTCTCTCTCTCTCTCTCTCATCATGTTCCTCTGGTACCTTGCGGTGTCGATGTGAAGTATAAACATCGTGAGAGTGCCCGATTATGGGCTTCATATATCGATATTCCCATGGACTCTGCTATTCGCTCCGTCCAACGTTTACGTGGTCGGCCTCTTCCTCTGTTGCCATCTGGTCTGTACATCATTGCTTGTTGTGGTATGCTGTTGACTGGTAACCTACTTGCATGGCCAAACCATTTGACGTGCTGCTTTCTAATAAAATCTAGTGCTGCTATAACCCCCACTTTAGGCCTGATTTCACATGTGACTGTATATGACACATGTTAATGTATATGGCAGAAATGACTTAATGTTACATATGTGACTGTATATGACAGATGTGACTGGTTGTGACTGGATATCTGGTTATGACTGGGAATGACTGGATGTGACTGAATATGACATATGTGACTTGACCACATGTGACGTATGCGACTTATGTGACATATGTGCCTTTTGTGACATATGTGACATATGCGCCTTATGTGATTGTATGTGACAGATATGACTGTATGTGACGCATGCGACCTATGTGACAGATGTGACCGGATTTGCCATATATCAGAGACAGCTGTAACTGGACGCGAAGTTAGCGTTAGAATATCGTGAATTGAGAAGTAACCAAACCAGATGGTCACAGCTACAGTTATTACAAGATCCATTATCATCACAGGGAGTCGTGGTAGCTCAGTGGCTAGACGCTCGCCTACCGTCCAGTGATCCGGAGTTCGAACCCTCATCGACGCGGATTTTAAAATTGACCTGAATCCCCCAGATTGACCCAGCCTAAAATAATTGTTAGGAAAAGCTTTTTGAAGTATATACGACAGGCGTGATTCTGACCATATCAGCCACCGAGTGCCGGTCGGCCTCTGTTAAAATATGGGTATAGCATCATATGTCCAAATAGCCTCAAAGAGTGTAGATGAGTCGTTCACTGATTGTACACAAGAAGAAACATGGGATTTACTATGGCAAATGCTTTCATGAGGATGCTAACTCCATCTACCTAACTATATATCTATTTACCTGTCATCTATTTGTATGTTTATGTATTTACCTGCCTACCTACCAACCTGCTTAGTATTTAGCTTCACATGCCTCTACCTATTTCTTTACCTACCTAACTACTTATTTTGACGTTGCGGCATATTAGTGGCATTAGTCTTGGAACATATCTTTTTGACCAAAACCAAACGACACAATGTGGCTGATGCAGATGTAGTCCCTCCAAGCTAGGACACAGATTCAGATAAGTACCATTAATATTATTGTCATTTAGTGTGCTTCATGTAGTTTACTGTTTGTTTGTGTTTATCTGTTCTGTGCTGACGAAGGCTTGGGCCGCAACGTCCAATTTGTTTCTTGTAATCGTGTTTTAGTAAAGCTCACAATCTTCTTCTTGTTTTTTGGTGATTCATTCATGATGCAGATGTAGTAGCATTTTATAATGCTCACTGTATTACTTATTGGAAGTCTTAGGATATATTGTTAGAAGCAAAAATGCACCCATCGTGGATGTGTTTGAACCCAGGGAAGTGACTTTTGGTGACTAGACCGTTAAATGAGTTCTCATGATGGAGTCGACCTTTCGAAGTATTTCATAACGTCCATACAACTTGGAGTTCTGTTACTGAGTCAATGGGTTGTTCTTACCCAGCTGTTTAGAGGACACATCTTCAGGAGGTGTTAAGCAACGAGTTTCATTAGTTCTCACGTGCCACCATAGTGGATACCGAGAGCAACGTCGACATGTGTTATTTAAGCACATTGTGTTATGTGTGGATTTGAAAAGCTCTGAATACTGGTATATTCCTTCCAAAATACTAGCACCTTTATATGGCTAGATAAATACTAGCGTTAATTTATACGGGGTAGTTCAACGTGCATTAATGTGTATGGTATCGTTAAAGATTTTTTTTTTTAAATCGCAGTCAACACCATAATTTTTTGCTGTTGTGATCTCTTGGCATTTTTACGTTCAGTAGTTTGCCATTGCTTTCTGAACGACTGGCACCCATACCACTTCGTAAAAACCAACGTAAGACGGTCTGCTGCCAAATCACCCACAACTGTGGGTGTGCGAGATTACGAACTGGGGCCGTAGTTTTTAAAATACCAAACGAATAAATTAATATTAACATAGTATTGGACAAATCACATGCAAAATGTTTAACTATATGTCTATGTCAGCCTTTTTTTTAAATTTGCATATTCTATTTACAGGACATTGCAGTCAACGCTAGCATTTTTCAGCTGCTGTTGATGTATTGGCATGTTTTACGTTCAGTAGGGTGCCATTGCTTTCTGAACGACCTGCTCACATACCTTTGCGTAAAAAAAATCAACGCGATGCGGTCCACTGCCAAATCTCGCGCAGCTGTGTTTCGTTTGTGGGTATACGGGATTACGAACAGCGTCATTGACACCTTAGCCAAGGAGAACGGCTATGTCAGTCTATAACAGTAAAATACCATATCTGAACTATTTCAATCCCAGGAAGGTTTAACTGCAAATGCCCACGAAGAACAACCATCACGAAATGATTTTCAAAGTGGCAAAACAACTATACCTTGTAAGTGGCCTTGTTACCACAAAAAGCCAGAGTTCGTTATTACTATGTGCTGACTAAGCGTAATATGTAAGACAACTTACTAGGCGATAGATGGGATTCACAAGAAAGAGAAAGTCACACGGCTTGTGTTTCTTGAAGCAGAGATAATTTCATCGCGAGCACCTACCTGCATATAGTATGGTAACATCGGAGATATTCTGCCGCATCTGGTGGTCAGCGCAACACCTGCCTTAAGAGTAAAATGAAATGTAACTCTTATCGACGTCCCGAATTGTAGTTGCACAATACCTATATATATCAGGTCTTAGTTAGATATGACTGAGCTACCGTATGACAGTAGACGGTACCACCTGCTTCTGTTAGCGCCGAATGTTGGGCGACGCTTACCAAACCCGACACCCCACATTGTTCCATTGGCTTCGGGCGGAAGAGCGCAATTGGGAGGGTACAAGCCTTATCCTAGTGCGAGGAAATGCAACCTAAAGATTAAATGTCATGGCAAGGCAGATCAGGCTCTAAGACTTGGTTGGCAACTGGTCTAGGATTGAAGCTCTGACAGGCGGACAGTTAGAGCATTGCTTTGCTGATCCGGAAGCTTCTGTAGCTTGTCTTGTTCCACACGTATTTGTTTACCTTCTGGAGTACACTAGACAGGCCGAGGGAGGGATCATGCTGCATGGGCAACACATTGTCTCTAAATTCAGCCCAGGCTGTGTGTTATTGAGATGTATAACTACATTTTACAAACTATCGTCTGTCAAGACGGCAAGGTGCCAGTCAGTCAGTTATACCTCACTAATATTGTCCGTGCGTGGCCTACTGACGTTTTGTTGTAAATCACATTAGTCGAGCTAGAACCAGGGGAGGAACCGACCAGCCTAGCATAATGAAGTCTAACCAAGGCTTCCGAAGTAGATAGGCGGTGGTTCGTTTTGGGGAATGACCGACCTAGTATATTTGTTCGCTTAGCCAGTTAATGCCGTCTCCCTGGCGGAGGGGTTAAGGACGTTGTTCTTAATCCCGTATACTCTCGTACGAAACACAGCTACGCGAGATTCGGCAGCGGATCGCGTCGCGTTGGTTACGTACGGGGGTATATGAGCCAGTCGTTCAGAAAGCAATGGCAAACTACTGAACGTCAAACTTGCCAAGGCGTCAACAGCAGCTGAAAAATGCTGGTGAGGACTGCAATGTCCTATAAATATGATATGCAAAAACAAAAAAGCCACTTGGTATCCTCTATATGCTTGGATTGTGTTGTGAGAGATTCAGCGGAGCGAACCTCCAGAAAGGAAGTAACTACAAGTTTGTGGCTGAGAGATTATCAGGATACCCGAAGGTAAAGATAAACGTTCAATGGCTAATGGATGATTGTCGCTTTCGATGAATAGTTGCATGAGATAACGTACAGCTGAAATAATAGTTTTCATGAGAAGCTGGAATATTAATGAATTGCTACGATTGTATAGTTGTATGACAGAGACGGACTTCATCTATCGTCTGATGGCTCATCGTGTGTTTTAAAACGCTGAAACTGTTGTATTAAACATTACATTAGGTCAGTATCACCTGGGGATCTATCATGTTTGATCGTTGGGGTCACATGTTTGTAATAAATCCTTAGACACTTGATCGAGACAAACAGGTCTTATGTTTGATTATTGGGCGACGTATGTTTGCAATAAACTCTTAGACACTTGGTCGAGACAGACACGTCCCTGTTAAGTGAGCCAAGATGGGAATTAAAGATGAGGGATATTTTTTTGGCCCTTATTCCATTTCCTGGGATATATTTCATGCTGTGTCTACCTGGGCTTCTAAATAAATCAAATTTAAAAAAAAAATAAAATAAAAAAAAAAACGCTCGATTCTGACTCAAATCCACTACTAATGGACGGCAGGCCATGGTCTGCCAACTGTGATACAATGGCTCCCCTATCATCGGGGGGGGGGGGGAGAGAACAACAATATAAGAGAGCTCAAACCGAATATTTGGAACGGATATTTCCCAGCATACAGCGCGATACTGATCACATCATTCACGAAGCGCTGTTTGGAAAACACAAACATGGATTTAGCACTATACTCCCAATGGGCAGATGACATGTAAAAAGTTCCTTTACTTTCGTAAGTTTATTTTCCAGCATTTATGGTTCAGAAGTCGGTGTAGGCGGATTAAATTTGTGTGTTCATATTACTCTGACACAATGGGGAACGTTTAAAAGAAGTAATGGCCATGCGGGAGTGCGGGGGGGGGGGGGAATGAACAGGCTGATAGGCTGGCAGAGAATGCAACTCTGGTTGGTAGATTACCTATGGAAAAGGGAGAGGTAGTCGTGGTACTCTTTGCATTTTTGGGACCAGGTGGAGAAATGGGGGAACAGACTGAGAACCCCTATGTCGACAGACTGAGAATGCGGGGGATCGGCAGGGGTTATGGAATAATCTCTAAACTGGTAGGGAAGACCAGGAGAACGTTCAATCAGATAGCTGTGGGAACGATTAGTAGTGTGACCTTTCGCTGGCTGTTGAACGAGGTGACGGAACACGTATGGGAATGTCCTTAGTGCAGGGATGTCTGTTCTTAGCTCAACTCATCTCAACTAAAAGTAGTAAGACGTAGGTGTGTTATAGCAGTGCAAAGGTTATATAGTATCATAAAGCTATAGAACCACACCAGCAAGCGACAGTAAGGAAAATATGGTCTTTCTTCTGGCTACTGACGGAAGTGAGTCACCGGCCATTTCGCAATCAGGCAATTAGAAAATCACGGAATTTGAATGTAAATGTTACACAAAAATTCTTGGAATACAACGGACTAAGAAGAAGCAACATATTGACATTCTACACGATCTGAACGAGGAAGAAAAATGGCTCATTAATAACACCGCGTCTCAGAAACTGAAATACGTTGACTATATTAAATTTTACATGAACAGTGATGGAAGGCTTGGTCCCCGAAAGAAGAGATAGGGATAGAGCAGGACATTGGACAGGAAACACCAATGTCACACTGGACTTTGAAATGCGTAAGGCAGATAAACTGGTAAAGGATAGAGAGTCTTTTCGGCGGGCCGTGTTGGGAGCGACGTTCTACAAACAACCTTCTGCATGATGCTTATGTAGTAAAATTGGAAATACAAGGACGCTTCAAATGAAAACTTTAAAAGTGTGAGAGATATTACAACAGCCATGTCATTATCTTCTAAGCTGTCAATATTGTTGTTAAGGATGTCAAGAGGGCTAAGCACGTAACATCACGGTGTAGACGAACACTGTGATGTCATACGGGCTGTTTAAAGATGGCCGCCTCACTTTTGACGCGCACCTAAGCAGAGCAGTGCTCTGTTATCCGTTTATCTTTTTAAACCAGGAAAGGGATGACACCTATATAAATACATCTACGAATGAAGGTCCAGTATGCTGATGAATGTCTGTCAGTCCAGCAGGAGTATGGGTGGAGTAGGAAGTTTTACAACTGCGTTACTTCTGTGACAGTATTTTCATGATCGGGTCAGGGACACCGAGTATTGACTTTCAGAGTCGAGTTTTCTACAGGAATCCAAGCACTTTATCGGCGCTGGAAAACTTGCATTGAACACAGTGCTGACTGCATCGAAAATTGATATGCGTGTTCTTCACTTTTTCAGAATATATTCACACACGCATGCACGCACGCACGCACGCACGCACGTACGCACGCACGCACGCACGCACGCACGCACCCACCCCCACCCCCCACCCTCCCCCCCCCCCACACACACACACAAAACAATTAATGTTTTCAGTTGAAGCCCTTGGACATTTTTTCCTTACATTTAAACAACATATATGGATAACATCAGAAGGAAGCTGTCATCATTTGTTAGCCACATTATGAGAAGAGTCTCCGTGGCGAAGTGGTCAAGCCGTTTGACTCGGGCTTCGAAGGTTGTGGGTTCGATTCCGGGCCGCGTCCTTCGGTTAACGAGTTAAATTCTTCGGAGACTCCTGTGGGTCGTCGCTATAGCTACGGAGTTCGTGCTTGGTGCGACGCTTTCCGCGCTGCGGAAAGAGACCGAGTTATACGCGATAAAACCCGTGCAATGAAGTCGACCCTGTCGACTTTTAAGCGACTGTTTATTATGAGAAGACAAAAACTGGAACATGTTGTGGTAACCGGAAAGATTTGGGGAAAGAGAGATAGAGGAAGAGAGCGTGAAAATATTATTGACCCTCTTGTGTCATGACAAGGAAGTGAGTCAGCACACGAATTGATCCATACCGTCGAAGATCGCAATTTGTGGAGAAGTATGATCGCCCACGCCAACCGGCAATGCATTATGTGATTATATGGATACCATTAGAAGGAAACTGCGTCACAAAAATACAAAACAGAACATGTCAAGCACAAATTTCACTTGATTAAATGAAGAACATCTTATGCAATAAATCCATGTCATTGGAGTTCAGAAAAATAACACTTGCATGTTACATAGAACCAGTTTTAACATATGGTTGTCAATCTGGAACAGTTACTAAAGAAAACAAAAAAATTCCACGTAGCATCAGAGATCTTGTTATACAGAAGAATGCCTAACATTCCTTGGACAGCCAGAAAGAATAATCTAAACGTTCTGAATGAGGCTAATACACAAAGATAACTTATTAAAAACATCAGAAAGAGGCAGTCATCATTTGGTGGCCACATAATGAGAATAAAAATAAACTGGAATATATTGTGAGAACTATAAAGATTTGAGGAAAGAGGAATAAAGGAAGACAACGAAGCAAATGCTTAGGTCTTGTGTCATGGCATGGAAGGGTGCCAGAACAGGAATGTATTCTTGCCGTTAAAGACCACAAGATGTGGAGGAGCATAATCGCTCCCGTCAGTGGCGAGGCATTAGATGATGATGATGATGATGAAAACACAGTGATGAACATTCATTCTGCACGTTCTTAAAGAGTTAATCTACGCTCTTGTAAACCTGCCATCAATTAAAGCTTGACAAGATAACATAAAGAAGACACGATACATCATAATCAAAATTCTTGCCGACTGGCGTGGGCGATGATGCATCTCTACACCTTGCGATCTCCAATGGCATGTATTAATTCGTGTACTGACGCCTTTTCGTGCTTAGACACAAGACTGTCAAGAATTGTTTCTTTCACTGTCTTCCTTTATCTCTCCTTCCAAAAATGTATCCAGTTGTCACACACATTTTCCTGATTTAGTCTTCTGATAATGTAGCTATAGTGAAACTTCGATTTACAGTCACTCGTTTAACAGACAGTTTATGTTATCCGTCATAGTGTCTAAATAAAACAAATAAGTGATTATCAACAAACAAACAGAAGAGTTGGTGGAATAAACTCTTGAATAAACCTCCTGACGAAACTGAAAAACTGAGAGTTTTACGTTGACGAAATTGTGCAACGGTGCAACAATGTAGGATTAAACTGTGAAAACATTACGGCAGAAGAAGTAACAGATTGGTTGGAATGTGACAAAATGGATGGAGGATTTGGAGTTTTGAACGATGATGAAATTGTTTCTAGTGTGACTACCATTGAAGAAGAAGAAATTGATGACGATGAAGGGTCAGTTCTTAACCAAAAACCTACAACTAGCCACTCAGAAGCAGAAACAATGTTATCAAAGTTCATCGACTGGTTTGAAATGAAATACAAGAGGAGGAAAATGAAACACAGATCCTACTTCTGCGTAATGTACGGAACATCACAGCGTAAAAAGCTCGAGCCTCGAGCCAGAGAATCTCAGAAGGAGATTATTTTTAAGTAACGTAGGTTTATAGTATTACAATACATTTCTGTACGTTACTACTCTTATATTGAAGGTTATATCGATCATTTTGTAAAATTAAATACAAAATTTATGTAATATTCACTTTTTTCCCCAAGGATTTTATTTTCATTTTCGTCCTAAACCCACAGTGAAATCACGTTAGTGTACATATGTATTAAGCGATTTATGTTATTTATTTATTCGGTTATCGGCAGATTGCAGATAAAGCACACATAGAGCGCGAGAGACGTAAGATGGTGCAAAATGGTGGAAATGACCATGTTTTCACATGCACCTACTGTGGGCAAACATTTGCAGCAAGAATTGGCCTTACTGGCCACACTCGCCACCGCCATGGGTCGTAGTTATTAAGCCTTTTTGAAGCACAATGTACCAAGCTATCGTCTGTCAAGACGGAAAGGTGCCAATGAATGAAATGAATTCGGTTATCCGTCACAGCCCTGGTCAGGATGGGGACAGTTAATCGAAGTTTTACTGTAATAAAATGTGAATGAAGACTCTCTTTCTGATGTTTGTGATTAGTTGTCTTTTCGGCGTCATAAAATAATAATAAATTGTCCCGACGTAGTTTCTCTCAATGTGTTTGTGATGTGACCGCGCCATTGTCACAAGTTTTTAGAGCAAGGGGTAATAGGTATTAAATCTTTCCTTCACATTAGCAAGCGACAAGACCTGGCGTCTTCCTGCGTCCAACTGTGCTCATGGCAATAGAAGTGCGACGTAGCCCCCCTCAAAATGTCCAGATGACTCATTCTGGCTGTGCAAGGAATTGTCAGCATTCTTCTATAAAACCACATCCCCATAGCATCCAGAGATTATTTTGGCTTGTCTACTAACTGTCCATGATTCGCAGCCGCATGCTAGAAGACACGAGACACACCATATACTTTTAGTCTCAAAACAAAGTATGGTGATCCTGCACTGGTTTTCAAAATGGCGCATATCCTTTGCAGGACGTTGCGATCAACTCCCTACCCTAAGTAGATTTCCTTGGCAATTTTTACTTTCAGTCAACGTTTAAATCCAACTTTATCATAATACCAGTGTAGAGAATGGACGCACCAGAAGTTTAAAAGCGAACACTCCTATCCCTTGGTCCGGGTAGTCTGATCATGCGCTATAGATCATACAGGATGTTTGTAACGCCTCACTACACTTTGTATGTACAACACACACACACACAAAAAAGGACATGACTTCATCAAAAAATGAGCCCCACAGTCTATCGTGAAGCAATATGCAGCGAATGGCTGTAGTCTGCTTGAGTAATTCTCTGCACTCCAAACAAAATGCTGTTATCAACGGAAGAAAGAATGTTTATGGTTGAACAATTGTTTAGAAATGGTTGTCGATACACACTGCTGGTTGTATAAGATATATAGCAAGATTTCTTGATAAACAACCTCCTCATCACATTATGGTTATACATTTGTTGAATATGTTATCATGAACACGTCATTGGTACTTTCCAGCTTCCCCAAAGCAGCGTTAGACCATAGCAGTGACTATTGATTGTAACTAATTTAATGAATTTGTTTTCACATTTTTGATGTCGTCCTGTACTTAATTTTTCAAAATTGTTCAACATACAAAGTGTAGTGAGACTTTACAAACACCCTGTACATAACCAACGCAAGCTAGTGGGTATAGTTCGGACAGAACAAATTAACGCGTCGCTGAGATCTCACAAGCGAGGAAAGAAAGGACTTGGCATCACTCTCCAGTCCTGAGCGTTTTTCTGGTCGTGAATAGCTCGATGGTCTCCCTTCAGCGTTCAGTGAGCTCGGCGGAAACAGGCGCCGTCCAGCGCGGCCTCTTGAGTGCGTTAATAGATTCAGGACATACTAAGTAGAGAGTTCTCCGTTGGAGCCTTCTAAATGTAAGTAGTGATTTTAGTTATATTCATTTAGTTTTGTGATTTGGATGCATTTGATAATCTGTGTTTGTAGTCTTTGTTTTCCGATTTTAACATGTTTATTTCACATTATTACAAAAATGTTGATTTCATTGTTTTTATTTTCGCGTTTCTGCGCTTAATCGCTACGGCGTCTGTCTGCGCGTTTCTTTGCGTTAATTTCTTTTAATTCACTTATAAAACTTGTTAATGAATTTCTATTAACTCCTTTTATTCTGGCCAATAATTATTTGCTTTAATCCATGTTATCCTCTTTGATTTGGTAGCTTCTGCCCTAGACAGTCGTTTAGTGTAATAAGTACTGACATATATTAACGACAATCTGGGTAGTAAAGAGTTAATGTATGGTGTTGTTATTCCTCTTCTCATCAACAGAAAGGTGTAAAGAGTGTAAAGGTGTAAAGAGTTAATTTTTGCTATTTTTATTCCCCTTCTCCTCAGCTGAAAGGTGTCAAAGAAAATAAGCCCCTGCTCTTTTATATTTTTCTCATCAATTCCAAACTGAATAAATATTGCCTTCTGATTTCCACAGCACTTCCTATCTTGTTCTTGGGTATCTATTAATACCCACGTAACTACTTCTAAAATTAGTTAGTTGCAATCCTTTACATGACGTAGCAATCAACCCCAGCAGATTTTGGCTGTTCGTGATTCCTGGCCAAATTTACGTTAAGTAGTTTGCCATTGCATTTTGAACCACCGACACCCATACTATTTCCTAAAAAACCAACGTAAGGCAGTCTGCTACCAAATCGCCCAAAGCTGTGTTTCGAACGCAGGTATGTTTTATTACGAACTGCGTCCGTAATCCCTTCCCCTTGGAGCAGGCTTCTAAAGTAAGGGTAGGGTTTCGTTGTCTTAATTCAAGAGGCATCAACACGAAGTGAATGCACGCTATCGTTATCAGTCGTAGACGCCGCTTGGTATGTCTGTCTAGAGGTCTGTATCTCTGCTGCTTGTCTGCCCTCCCGTATACCGACCGGCCTGTCGTTCAGTTTATCTGTATTTCTGTATATATCTTATTGTCAGCCGATCTGATCAGCTGTGCCTGTGTCCATCTCTCTGCATGGCCAGTTGTAAAGACCACCCGCAAACTGTCTAACAGCTTCTCTACTGACTTCTCTCTCTCTCTCTCTCTCTCTCTCTCTCTCTCTCTCTCTCTCTCTCTCTCTCTCTCTCTCTCTCTCTCTGTCTCTCTGAGACGCGCAGGTTCATAATTACCCGACATAGCGAGTGGAGTGTTGGAAATCAGTCGCAGGCGTATCGAAGCAGACCATCTTGCATTTATTTCTATGACTTGAGGAAGGCAATGGCAAATTACTGAACTAGAAGTACCTAATAAATGACAAACAGCCAATAATTGCCGGCATTGGTTGAAAAATGCTGTAAATGACATGCAATTTTGTTTATATTTGAATATATAATAAATATATAAATAAATTCATTCTAATATCCCCGTTTATTTATCATTTTCACATCTCAGCGATCGTCCTAACAACTTCTTTCACCGGTTGTCTCCCAGTGCGACATAAGCACTCAACCACTTCACTACAAGGCCCCCACCACCCCTCCCTGTCATTAACTATTTCCCGAGTTCGTGTCTTTCCTCCATTATTAATTTCTGTTTCTATCGGATGTTTGTAAAGTCTCACTACACTTGTGAATGTCATAATTAAACGTGCTAACAAATTCATTAAAGTAGGTACAATAGTCACTGCTATGGCCTAATGCTGTTTTTGAGGACGCTGGAAAGTACCAATGATGTATTCATTGTTTGGAGTGCAAAGAATTACTCCAGCAGACAACAGCCATTCGCTGCATTTGCTTCACGAAGGACTGTGGAGAACATATTTTGATGACGTCATGCACTTCATTTTTCAAATATGTTCTTTATACAAAGTGTATTGAGACTTTACAAATACTCGGTACTTCTCTTAAACCATGACCACCGGGCCAACAGGCGAACGAAAGTCACTTCGTTACCGGGGATCCCACTTGAGATTTAGAGCTTATCTGAAATGTCGTCGTCGTACTCATTCTTGCTGCTTCTTCGTGTTCTTCTTTCGCTAGATCTTCTTCCTCGTTATCTTCTTCCACAAAGGGGCTGAGTGGTCTCGAGGTATGATGTCAGCCTCGAGTGCTGGAGGTCCCGAGTTCAAGCCCCGGTGAGGACCTACATTTTTTCACGTGTACCTCTAGTAACAAAAATTCCCCTGTGCTTCGGGTCGTGAGATCGGACGCCCGTGTGTATTGTTGCGCACGTAAAAAATTCCTTGGCAGTTGGAAATCGAAAAAGAGTAGCCTAACGGCGCTGTCCGGGCAAAATTTCAAGTTAAAAATCTACCCAAAGTATTTCAGAATACTCGCCGGTGCTACGAAGCTCGTGCACTGAGCTGAGATTCCCCGCACTCAGGTTTGAGTTAGGAGTAGAACGGAGCACTTATGGGTTACACCCCTGTGCCGTGATGTTGATCCGTCGACTAAACTAAACTAAACGAAAACTATCTTCTCCCTCATTATCTTCTTCCTTTTTATCTTCTTCCTCTTTATTTTCTGCCTCTTTAACTTCTTTCTCTTTATCTTCTTCCTCTTTATCTTCTTCCTCTTTATCTTCTTCCTATTTACCGTCTTCCTTTTTATCTTCTTCCTCTTTGCCGTCTTCCTCTTTATCTTCTTCCTCTTTACCGTCTTCCTCTTTATCTTCTTCCTCTTTATCGTCTTCCTCTTTATCGTCTTCCTCTTTATCGTCTTCCTCTTTATCTTCTTCCTCTTTATCTTCTTCCTCTTTATCGTGTTCCTCTTTATCTTCTTCCTCTTTATCTTCTTCCTCTTTATCTTCTTCCTCTTTATCGTCTTCCTCTTTGTCTTCTTCCTCCTCTTTATCGTCTTCCTCTTTATCTTCTCCCTCTTTATCTTCTTCCTCTTTATCTTCTTCCTCTTCATCTTCTTCCTCTACCACCCTTAATCCCCCTGGGAGCGGATCCCAAAGTCAACTCACCCCAAGCCGTCCTATTCTTAGCTATTCCATGCATCTCCGACCATATCCTCCCCATATTATTCATTTATGTTTTAACTTCTCTTATCTTCGTGTTTTACGTCTTCCCTATTTCTTTTGCTCCGTGGATTCGCGACAAAGACATTTCTAGTTAAACTAATCTCATGTCCTATCCAGCGTCAGCATCTTTTCTTCACCTATTGGTTCATTGGTATTTGTTTAGTCCTCTTCATGAGCTCCACATGAGTGATTCTGTCTTACTATTTTGGTCATAAGAACATGTCATTATGAATATAAAGATGGCATCTGTTCTGCTCGGTAGCGCAGTGACTTGCTCTCTCTCTCTCTCTCTCTCTCTCTCTCTCTCTCTCTCTCTCTCTCTCTCTCTCTCTCTCTCTCTCTCTCTCTCTCTCTGCTCGCTCCGTGCTGATGTGTTCCAATTCCCACCCAGTCTGGTTTTCTTATAAATCTGGCCTGGGGTCTCAGGTCCACCCAGTCTGTTTTTCTTATAGAATTGGCCTGGGATCTCAATTCCACCCAGCTCCAAATGGCCACCAGGAAATTTTCTATTAAGTGACGTGGCCGGGGTTATATAAATAACATCACCAACTCGTAGGTCAGCATGGCCGAATGGATAAGAACGCGTGTTCTTTAACATCCGGTGTCCTGATGCCGAGATAGAGGGTTCAACCCCTACACCGGACAGCTGGACCAAAATGTTGACCTCTCGTCCTTAACTTGGGGGACATAAATTACAAGTACCTCTGCAGTCGAAGTGGGTTCGCATGATGGCGAGGGACACTGTTAATAGGGGAAGCTAACACACATGCAAAATTCAGTTCAGCACTACTAGAAGTAATGTGTATGGACTACGTTTGAGGTACAAGCGAGCGAGCGCAAAAAAACAAAATCATCACCAACTCAGTGTCGATTTACCTATAAAGACAGTGGACAAGCACGATATACCCAATACTCCCCAGGGAGTGCAAACTGTCCTTTGCTTTGTGTTTACTTCTTACTATACCTTCTATTCTATTCTATTCAAGCTTCCAAATCCAATTTGCTGCACTTTGCAGGACGTAGTGATCAACCCAAGGTTGATGTTCTAGATCTAGGCTATTTTATATTCAGTAATTTCGAACTGCTTTCTAAACGAGAAATTAACGTTTAATTTAGACAGTCCCATGTAGGGAATACCCCATCACCACGGCGCAGGAAGCATGTTACATTAGTACTGGGGGTAATATTGGCGCTGAATGTTACATTAGTGCTGAATGTAATATTGGTGCTGCATGTTACATTAGTACTACGAGTAATATTGAATTTGAAATAAATAGGTATAGTTAGCTCCTGCAAGAAGAAACATAGTAAACACAGACACGTTAGCTAAATATACCTATTTGTTTCCAATTCATATTGCTATATCCTGCTGCAGCCGCTGCCTTTTCTTGTGTTGCATACGAGTAATATTGATGCTGCATGTTATATTAATTGTGGGCGTAATATTTGTGCTGCATGTTACATTAGTTATCATCATCATCATCATCTTCCACTTCTATCGTCAAGCGTCGTGGGGAGGAATAATTTGCGCTCCAGCGCCCGGTGGGCGGCACTGGATAGTGTCATTCCGTGTGATTGTACAATGTCTTTGATGTCGTCAATCCATTTTCTTCTTGGACGTCCTCTTGGTCTCGTTGCAGATGATCTTTGATGTAAGGCCAGTGATGGTAAATGTTGGTGTTGCATTCTAACGACATGGCCAAACCACTTGATCTTCTGTCTTTCAATAAATGTGGCACAAGGTGTTGATCCAACTGTCTGTCTGATAACAGCATTTCTTACTAGGTCTCGGATGGTTAAGTTGGCAGCTCTCCTCGGGCATCTCTTCTCGCAGGTGTTAATTTTGCGAAAGTGTGATTTGGATACAGTCCAAGTTTGAGATTGGTAGCATAGGGTTGGTGTGAATATGCTGTTTATTATCTGTCGTTTTACGGACATGGGTATATTTGGATGTTTCGGTAAGAGTGATAGTTGATATGTAAGTGCACTAGCTTTTTGACATCTGATTTCGATTTCTCTGTCCAATCTGCCTTCTTCTGTGATCATACTTCCAAGATATTTGAATTCTTTAACTTGTTTCAGAGTTGTCCAATTTATCTGTATACTTAGTGGACCCGGCGATCTGCTAACTCGCATTACTTCGGTTTTGGCTGTATTTATACTCATATTGTATCTCCTGCACGTTGAAGTCGCTTCAAGACAGACACTGATCGTCTGCAAATAGAAGTTCATTTATTTCCTGTGGGTCAGTTGTTTCATCTGGAGTAAAGAGTTCTGAATTTTCTGAATCTGTTCCGTCGAGACTTGCTTCTTTGGATATTCATTACATTAGTTACATTAGTGCTGGGCGTAATTTTAGTGCTGCATGTTACATTAATGTTGGATGTAATGTTAGTGCTGCATGTTACATTAGTAAATCCATCCATCCATCTATCATGTGCCATGCCGGTAAGCGTGGGCGGTCATGTTCTGCCATCTCACTCGATCACCAGAGTCGCGGATCAGCTCCGTGTTTCTGTCTCGACCATGCCACAAGGCCAAGCCATCCAGGTACTTGCTTCTAGGTCTTCCCCTTGGTCTGTTCCCCTCGATCTTACCAGTTGTTTGTTACCAAGTTCTTCAGATCATTTCTTCTCATAACATGCCCAAAAAATTGTGACTGTCTACGTCTAATGTCTCTAATCAGTTTACGATCTTCATTTGTTTCTTGAAGAACTTGTTCATTGGTCTTTCTGGCTGTCCATGGTATTCTTTACATTTTCCTCAGAAACCACATTTCTACAGCCATCAGGTGTTTTTCAGCCTGACTGCTCATTGTCCTAACTTCATATCCATATAAGAGTACAGGTTCTATGTACCATCTCAACACTCTTTCTCGTTTCAATTGACATCTTTGTATTGGTCAGTATGTTTTTCATCTTGCTAAAGGCTACTTTTGCCATGGCGATTCTTGTTCTAATCATAATTAGAATTAGTAAATTAGTAAATCACAAACTCAGTAAAGTCTGAGATTGATTGCAATGTCTTGTGAAGGACATTTATATGAACTGTATGGTCTCGATAACACAGTAACTTAGCATGCTTGACTGAGGCCCGGTGGGCATGTGTTCAAATCCCAGTCGAGTCATATCTCATGAACTGAGCTGAGTTTCCAGGTCGATCCAGCAAACTGGGTTCTAGGAAATGCCATGGGGAAGTACAGACGACATGCGTGGTATTGACCACAACACCCGGCGGGTGCCGATCTGCCTATACATGTATGGGGTTATCATTATGTAACATATACGACTCACCTCATGTCTTTTACTTTAAAAAGGAATTTAAAGGCGTTAGGGTCGACGTCATTGCACAGGGTTTTATCCCATATGGCTAGAAGTAGCTGACTTAACCAGTTTACCCCTTGCTGGTTTCTACGTTGGAAAAGGTGTATTGTTACCCAAGAGAACTATGTTGAAAGCTATCCTTCTTCGTATAGTTCAAGCTCCGTAACGTTTGGGGTTCATGTGTGCCCCCAGACCACTGTCTCATGTACTGTCGGTCACTGCTGATACTGATGGCCCACCATCGGAACTGTTATGTAGTGGAACTGTCCGTAGTGATGCTAATGTTAGTGCAATCAACTACCTGGCATATTTCGAAGACGTGCCGTAGAACCCAGTTGAATTGTATGAGATTTGTTGACAATAAAAGAATTCGACGTAATAGTGCTTCGAGAAGCAGACAATTGCAAACTGATTAGAGAAGTCTGAGGGTTAGACTGTAAGATGTTGGTGACAAGCTGAGAACGAACGAACAAACTTTGTTTTCAGGGGTTAAGAATTGGGCACTCAAACCCGTCTGTGAGGAGTGGCAAGGTTGTTATCTTAGGAACAGCTGGCAAACAAGGCTATTAGTTAGCTGCATGTCATTTACAGGACGTTGGAATCAGCCTCGGCGTTTATTGCGTTTTGTGATTTACTAGGAAATTTTACTTGCATTATTTTGCTATTGCTTTTTGAATGGGACTGCTTATACCATTTAATCAACATGAAGCAATCTGATAGGGACTCGGCATAAACATGTGACCTGGCGTTTGTACAGTTACTAACAGTGCAGTAATATCTGCTAGGGGTTCCAGCCATCCATCATGTGCCATGTCGGTAAGCGTGGGTGGTCATGACTCGCCATTTCACTCGATCATCAGAGGTGTGGATCAGTTCTGTGTTCTTGTCTCTACCATGCCACGTCGTCAAGCCATCCAAGTATTTACTTCTCTGTCTTCCCCTTGTTCTCTTCCCCTCGATCTTACCAATTGTCACCAAGATCTCCAATTTATTTCTTCTCATAACATGTCCAAAATATTTTGACTAAGTCTAATTTCTCTAATCAATTTACGATTTTAATTTGTGTCTTGTAGTACTGGGTCATTGGTCTTTCTGTCTGTCCATTGTATTCTTGCTTGGGGTTACTTGATCATAAAATAGCGTTACTTTTCATTGCTTCCCGTTAAGGATCCAGTATAACACGGGTGCATTGTTGGATTGTGACGGTATTATCGGGTTCCGGTGTTTCTCTTACATTTTGTCTAAAAATTAACAAAGGCACATAAACAAATGGTGAAGCCCATATGGTAAGGTTGACATGATATAGCCGAATAGATGACGATGTGAATGTTACTGATGGTGATGATTACGATGACAATGATTATACTCATGGAGTATGGTGATAGAGACCCGGTATGTCGCGGAATTACCAAAACTGCATTTACTAACCTGTAAGCCACACGCCACAACAAACAAGGTGTGAAAAAAAGAGAAAACAAAGAAACAAGTCATATAGATAGGCAAAGTGACATAACAACGTGACATAACAACGTGACATGACAACGTGACATAACACATCCTATAGATTGGCCACGTGACAGAGACACGAACACAAGTATGACCCAAGACATTGGGGACCCTGGACAAATATAAACATTCAGACATAATAGTTTTTAACGTGGTGATAACGATGTTGATGATGATTATTCCAGCTGCATATATTTTCATTCCAATGTGCAGTGCGGAAAACAACAAAGAAAATGTTTGGAAATTACTGGCTCTGAAGATTCCATCGGCTCCTCAAACTTGTCTAATACCTTCAGCAGAATTCCTAGCATGCGATAACATGTAGATTAACCAGAGATAACTTCCTCTCGTGCATGCATTCTAATCATCTGATATCAGCTTAATGAACTCCGAAACACGAAATCTGACCTGCCTGGAACACCCTCAGCGTAGCTTGTCTAATCCTTGGAGGGTACAGGTCGTTGTCCGTAGAGCTGTCTGTACATATATTGAGGCATGATGGGAGCTTTTTCAGGGCAGTCAGTTTTCAATCTAAGGAGATAATCTGGTGGGTTGGAGATTAGGAATTTTGAATACATTAACAAATACACAAAACTTGTAATGGAAAGCGAGTTGATGAAAGAAATAAAAGAGGCAAGTGAAATATTTCGGTCATGTTAAAAGACATAACAGTCTTATAAAAACCACAATGGAGAGTTAGTTTGGAAGACTAGCGAGCAAGAGGTTGACAATGATACATGTGGGAAGATAACATCAAGAAATAGACAAATAGCAGTCTGACAAAATGTACAATCAAGGCGAGAGAGAGAGAGAGAGAGAGAGAGAGAGAGAGAGAGAGAGAGAGAGAGAGAGAGAGAGAGAGAGAGAGAGAGAGAGAGAGCGAGAGAGAGAAAGAAAGAGAAAGAAACAGGCAGACAGTGTTGGAGATCCATTGCAGCCAACCTTCATTGTGGAGACGGCACATGATTGATATATTGAACATATACACAGTGTTTGTGCACGCCGCCACATCCCCTCTCTTGTTCCCTGTATGTCTCTCTTTCTATCTCCCTCTATCTTCCTCTATCTCCCTCTATCCCTCTCTCTCTCTCTCTCTCTCTCTCTCTCTCTATATATATATATATATATATATATATATATATATATATATATATATATATATATACACAATCATTAATATTAGTAATCATCATAATAATCATATACACCATCATCATTATCATTATCATTTTAACCAGCGTCACCGCCATCGTCATTACCTTCACCACCCATCACTATTATCATCAATATCATCATCATATTGCAATTATCTTTGCCATCATAATCATCGCCATCATCATCATCATAATCACCATCATACGTTAAACATCATCACCATCATCACCATCACCATAATCTCCACCAGCACCAGCATGTCATCGCCATCTTCAGCTTCATCGTAACAACCATCATCATTATTATCATCAACATTCATCATCATCACTACCCGTCTCGTCGTCAACATCGGCTTTTTTTTCAGGAAAATATACATAGCATGTCAACTTTACCATATAGACTTGACCATCTGGGTAGGTCCTTCTGTTACTTGACAGTCAAAAGGTAAGCGACACACAGGAACCCGATGATACCATCACGATCCCACAATACACCCCTGTGTTAGCTGGAACTTTATGGGAGGACAAGAAATGTAGTGCTGTTTTATGAGCAAGTAAACCCTAGCAGATATTACTACGCTGTTAGCGATTTTGTTTTTGTATGGATGTGAAACGTGGGCGATAAGCAGCCACGCTGAAAAACATCTAATGGCAGTGGAAATGTGCTTTCTGGGGATAATACAATGAATACCACGGAGAGGCAGCAAAACCAATGAGCTAGTCCTGCAAGAGGCAAATCGAAACCGTAAACTGACTAGAGAAATTTGATGCATGTTATGAGAAGAAATAAACAGGAGAACTTGGTGACAAATGGCAAAATTGAGGGGGGGGGGGAAATAAGGGAAGACAGAGAAGCATATATCGGGATGGCTTGACCACATGGTATGATCGGGACAAAACACAGAGCTAATCCATGACTCTGGTGATCGTCTGAGATGTCGAAACATGACTGCCCAGGCTTACCGGCATGGCACATGATGAATGATTGTTAGTGATTGTACAAACATCATATGTTTATGTCCAGTTCCTCTACGCTACTTTATGTTATTTCCAACTCAGAACAAAGTCAAGTTACAAACACCACATGCTTATGCCCAGTTCCTCTACACTACTTTATGTTATTTATAACTCAGAATAAAGTAACGTCACAAGCAGACAATAATTTGTAGCCACCCGGGAAGATTAACCCGGTCAACAAATGCCCGCAGAAGTCGGATGTGTCGGCCTAAGGGCACGAGAACGCAGCTCTGCTGTAAACAGACACAACGCAATCGTGTCCGAAAAAACTCTCCGGATGAACGCAGAAGAAGAAGAGGAATTTGCAGCCAGCAGTCTCTTAGTTGCGGACTAGTCACTTAAGCTACGAACACCAAGACTTCTTTATATATCATCTGTCCAATTTGTCGTATAAGACAAAGTTCTAAGTGCTAAATATTTGAATCAGGAATATTAATTTTTAACAACCGGTTTTTGGGCCATATTTTAAAAAAAAATATTTCTTGGTCTGTAACTTTTGCCAGACTGCTGATTCGTTTCGTTATAATGTTTAGCTTGTCTGATTTATAGCCAGATGTGCAGTTAAGAGTTTTGAAGGAAACTGATCTGGACATTTAATAGTGCAGGGAACATTAAAATTTAGATAAACGTGCGACAAACCTGGCGAGGAACTGCCACCTTTGTTTATAAAAAAAATCAGATATGTTGTGTGGTGAAAACTGAACAAAAACCTGATCCCGCTTTCACATCATAGCCACATTTCCTATCTAGCCGCTGTGTTGTAATCATACACGCGGATTTAATTAGATACGTGTCCAGTCTACAACAATGAAACAGATGAGAAACTTTTTGAGAAACTCTTGTAATGTTTATCATGTAGTTGTATCAATTTGTGTTTGTTGCTTATGTTCTAATGAAGGCTTTGGAGGCACCCTCTATTTTATTACTTATGGTCGTGTTCCAATAAATCATACCGTGTGCTTCGCGTTTTTCGTTTTTTTTTTTTTTTTTTGGTGATTCATTCATCTTGTTTGAAAGTATGTTTTTATCTGTATATTGCAGAGTTATTTGCTCTTGGCAGCCATATGTTACCGTATGTTCTTAATAGTTGTTCCAAAGAACCAAGAAATTAGAAACTGTTGGAGAAACTGCAGCAGATTTTCACCGACTGTTCAATGTGTAGGGGACTGACTCCAAGGGGTGCTGGGTTGATTCACAAGAGAAAGATCAATGTTTGCAAAGGGGTGTCCCCCAACGATGCTACTATTATTAATATACTGTGACTCGGTTATCCTTGTAATAGTCCTGACAGTAATGCTTCTATTCAGAAACCACAGAAGTATCCGGAATTCAACAATTATTGTGTTTTTACTATTAATAGTATAACGTTCTCAGGACCAACACACTCCGAGAATCTTTCTCTAGCTCATCCTCATTCAATGACTCCCCTCCTTTGACTTTCACGGCACAGAGAATTCCCCCATAAGTGCTCTACCATCCTTCCATGTGCAATGTCTCCATATCTGTTTTCCCTGTGCAGTGAAAATACGAGGGGAAGTCAATATGTAAGTCACAAATAGCTGTAGAAACATAACTAAATATAATAACAACTTAAAACCAGTTTATTTTTATACATACAGTGTCCCTTTATTTGTCAACATAATTGCCACCAACATTGATGCACTTATCCCATCGTTTTATCAGTCCTCCCAAACCGGCCGCATAGAACTGCGTGCTCTGTTTTCTAAACCACGTTTTCACTTCACATTCATTTCGGCGTCATTCGTAAAATGTCTCCCGCCAAGGTGGATTTTCAGTGGATCAAAAAGGTTTAAATCGCTAGGGGCTAAGTGTTCCAGAACTTCCCACCTTAGTTGGTTAATTTTCTCCTGAGTTAATCGAGCCGTATGTGGTCTGGCATTGTCATGAAGAAGCAACACTCCTCTAGTGAGCAGTCCTGAAAGTTTTCTTCGAATTGCATCATGAAGCATCGACAGAACTTCGAAGCACGATTCAGAATTCACATTGTCACCTTTCTTCTTGAAATTGGTTAAAAGCACTCCTTGATAATCCCAGAACACTGTCAGCATAACATTCCCTGCTAAGGGCGTAACCTTGAATTTGTGGACACAAGGCGAAGAAGAATGTTTCCATTGCATTGAAGCACGCTTTGATTCGGGGTGGTAGTGATGCACCCATAATTCGTCCCCAGTAATAATCCTGTTCAGCATGTCCTCTCCTTCATCTTCGTATCGACAGTGATGATACAAGGACAGGCCAAATCGGTTCATTTTGTGTACCGCCTTCAATTGTCTGGGTACCCACCTTGAGCACACTTTCTTACATTTCAATCGATCATGCATTATGCTATATGCTGAACCATGTGAGCACCCTATTGCAGACGCTACAGAGTCTATCGTTACCCGCCTGTCACCTCTAATCATCTCCTCCACCCGCTGCATGGATGCTTCTGTTGCAATCTCAACAGGACAACCAAATCGGATTTCATCAACAAATTTAGAGCGTCCTTGAGAAAAATTTTCTACCCAGCTGTGCACCGCGATACGGGATAAACATTTGTCAGCATAAACAGAAAGCATTTCCGTATGAATGTTCTTTGCAGGCAGTCCTTTTGCACATAAAAAACGCACAACAGAACGTTGCTTTTTTGTTGTACACTCCGTAAGTACAGTCGCCATTTAGTTTATGTGCTGCGCATGCGCATGAGATACCCAGCGCCACCTGACGAAAGGGAATATAAAGTTCGAGGTTGCTGTCACCTAATGACACCTGTAGAAAACACCAACTACATTTACCTGCCATCCCACAGAACTGTGTGACTGTCTTATTGACTCGCCCTCGTATTTTCAGAAATATAGAAGATATTGAAGGAATCAACACTGGGGGAAGATACACCAATAACATTAGATATGCAGATGATACAGTCTTGATTGCAGACAATGAACAGGACCTGCAAAATTTAGTAGATGCGGTTGTTGCATACAGTGAGCAACTAGGGTTAGAATTGAATAGTAAGACGACACATATTATGGTCGTCACTGGGAAGAACTAAATACCACAATGTGATATACGAGTAAATGGGCATATTCTTAAGCAAGTTAATCGGTAAATTTATCTCGGAACAGTCATAACATCTGATGGGAGATGCCTTGAAGAGATTAGGACGAGAATTGCCATTGCGAAGGTAGCATTTTGCAAGATGAAAAGCATACTGACCAATAAAAAGATATCAATTTAAACTAGAAAAAGTGTGTTGAAGTGCTGCATTGAACCTGTACTTTTGTATGGATGTGAAGCGTGGACAATGAGCAGTCAAGCAGAAAATCATCTGATGGTTGTGGAAATGTGGTTTCTGAGGAAAATGCAAAGAATACCATGGACAGACAGAAAAATCAATGAACAAGTCATTCAAGAAACAAATGAAGATCGTAAACTGATTAGAGTCATTAGATGTAGACAGTAAAAATACAACATATAGTCACGGAGATATGTTGTGACTAAATTAAAACGTGATGTCAGGACGAAAAGAATAAAAAGATGAAAACATGAAAGTAATGAAGAGAAAATGAAAATTGGAAAAAAATGTTGTTGGAAAACTGTTGTAGGTAAGTAGGAACATTTTATTCCAATTTTCATTTTCTCTTCATTACTTTCATTTTTTCATCATTTTATTCTTCTCGTCCTGTCGTCACTTTTTAATATAGTCATAGGAGATCTCCGTGACTATATGTTGTATTTTGTAAATGTGTTTGTTTGCCGATGAAGGCTAATCACCGCAACCTCCTGTATGTGTCGTAATTCTGTTATGTAAAGCTGCACTGCTTTGTGTCATTTCATATATGAGAATAAATGACTTGGAGAATTTGGTGGCAACTGGCAAGATTGAAGAGAAGAGACCAAGGGGAAGACCGAGAAGTAAATACCTGGATGGCTTGGCCACGTGGTATGGTCTAGACAGGAACACGGAGCTGATCCACGAGTCTGGTGATCGAGTGATATGGCAAAACATGACCGTCCATGCTTATCGGCATGGCACATGATAGATAGATGGATGCTTCCATCTATCACTACGAGCATTTCAACAACGTGGAAAAACTCACACGCGCTGGCTTTGATCCAAACGTCTATTATCAGAGCCACACAAGCGTTTCTTATTTTAGCGGTTAGGTTTTTATAATGTGGAAAATGGTGTCCCACAGCGGTCTGTTCGGCTTTCATGGGAAAAGATCTATAGCACGACAACTTTACCACATGGATTTCACCTTGTGGATAGGTGCTTTTGTTACTTGACAGGCAAAAGGTAAGAGAAATACAGACTCGATAACAAGAACACGATCCCATTATCCGCTAGTCCGATAGTGGCCCTTATCGGAAAGAAGCAAAAAATTATCTCTGTGACCTACCATGCGTGTCGTGAAAGGCCACAAAGGAGAATTCCACGGGGATAGTTTCCACATCCTATAGAATATTTTAGCTGCAAATCATCCAAACAATAAAACCTCTAAACATAAGGAAACAAGAATAACCCAGTCTACCAAGAGTTGAGTTGAGTTGAGTCAAGAACTGACATCATTGCACTCGGGATATTCCCAAAAGTGCTCAGTCATCATCTTCAACAGCCAGCGAAGAGTTCAAATATCGAAGGTGTCCCTCTACCAAAATTAATGGATACTCGTCTAGAAGAGTTATGACGTGATGCGGAGAAAACTGTAAGGCGTACCTGACTTACCATCTTTCACATAAAAAAATCTCCAGAATTGGCACTTAGGATATTAAACCTACATATGAACTGGGAAATACAGCACTTGTGGTAGATATGGTGTTGATGCGGAGGGAGCTGTAAGCGATAGCAACAGACAGTACGGTTTGCGGTGAGTAGAGTGAGGGTCTCGTGCTTCAATGTGGTATGATGAGCAGAAGAAGAGAAAGATAACCACTGTCGGTAAGCATATATATATATATATATATATATATATATATATATATATATATATATATATATATGTATATATATATATATATATATATATATATAGAGAGAGAGAGAGAGAGAGAGAGAGAGAGAGAGAGAGAGTGGTTGCTTACCCAAACACAGTGGTATATAGGAGTTTATTCCTTACTGGCTGCGTGATTTGAATACACACACTCACTCATACTTTCGGTCACTCAACTAATCACACAGAGAAGGAGACTGCCACCAGACCGGTATACAGTTACTAATTAATTAATTCACACAGAAGTTGTTTTTTAATATACATTTCTTCAATCAAAAGTAATCACTGACTCATTAAATCATTCAGTCATTTGGTCACAGAAACATTAAGCCATTGATTTATTAATTAGTTTATTGATTCGTCAGTGAGGAACATTTTATGTGATATTCACTGGCACGGGAACGGAGCATAATGGGGACGAACCTTTGCTGTGATGTTGGAACCGCGACTAATGACTAATAATGACTAATTGATTCGTTCAGACATACCGTTGACTGACATGCAGGTGAACTTTTATTTATTCAATCATTCATTAAGGCAGACATGTATAAAACCTAACAGCTGTTCTGTATTGCCACGATATCTATCTTAATGTAGTATTTCTTATAGACAAGATTTTCATTGCACTGTACGCCGGTGAAATCTCATCCACGGTTGAGCAATATCCGACTCGTCCATTTCCGTTATCGTTCGGGATTCGCGTTCCCATAAGACACCTCGTTGACCTTTAAAAATGAAATGGGGACAGTGTGTTTGTGTATTGATGCCTAATATAAACAGATTGCATGTCCCGTGTTCCTAAAACCTCTACATAGAATAGATGTGTTGAGATAAATATAGCACGCATCAAAACCTGCCTGTGTCGTCCGTGTAATCTTCACTGAAAATATATTTTCTCTCTGAAAAGTTGACCGGTCATTCATTGACTACAATCTGGCACATAGAATAACGCTAACTTGATTCTTTATTTGGGTTATTCATGTGGTTGCAGAGATAAACCAAAAAAAACAAACCAATTTTCTATTTGTATAACCGAATGTGTTTATGTAATTCTGACCCGCAAAACACAGTTGTATGGCAATCGCAGCTCTGGGGTTCAAGTATCCTCTAGATATAACTGGACAGACAACTGAGCAAAGTGTAGCATTCACTTGTCCCGACACTTGTCGAAGGCGGGGGTAATTTACGTCTGGATGGATTTCGAGGGCAAGGGGCAACAACCACATTATCTTTCCTAGATTTCCTGTATCAAAGCAGTTCAGAGTGAGAGAACGACTTTAATGGCTGTCGTGGGACACCCATTTCCAGTAGGGACTATCGCAAGCCACTGGTTATACAAGGCAGCAATCAAGCTACCTATGGTAACATCAAAAGCAGCAAAATCAGAATAGGCACAAGGAATTGTTAGGACATTGGTAGAAATAAGGAAGCTAGACCATGCGGTAAAGAAAATGGGGAAATTTAAATTAATATTCAAGGAATGGGCGAGATGATTTGCAGGTTATCTGGTAAATAATAAAAACGGACAAATCAATGTTAATTCCAAACTGACGTTTGTAGGATACGATCCAACTACATCGTCATGAGAGTACTGAAATTTCAAAAGAGCTATAACGCTCTAACCCCTTCTGCCAAGTTGAAATCTGCATGACTTAGACACTATCAATGACTTATATATTAAAGTTGATGGACAAAAGAAAACACGCTGCTGTACCAGTGATCCTATATACAACCACCCCGATACCTACTCCATCTGTAAAAGAATCATTGTCTCGGTACACCAAATCCAACTGTAGTTATCAATTCCAGTGTGAGTGTCGAGTGTCAAGCAACTTGCATAGATAGGACGGAAAAAGAATTAGAAAATCGAGTAGCCGAATATACGCCAGTATGGTTAGAAACGAGAGTTAAACAGTCTACAGGGATCGCTGTGCAGTCTGAAGGTAATAAAACGCCCTCCTCGTCTCATAAACTATTTGGCCATAACGTTAACAACTAAAATACGTTTCGTATACTGTATCCGAGGAAGAATAAACGATTGTTCTAACATAGTAAATCATTAGCAATTAGACGGTTCTAACCGGTTTTATGCAAACAGAACGAGTTCGTGTTAAATTTGATATTCAATCAATCAATCAATCATGTGCCATGCCGGAAAGCGTGGGCGGTCATGACTCGCCATTTCACTCGATCACCAGTGTCGTGGATCAGCTCAGTGTTCCTGTCTCGTCCATGCCATGTGGCCAAGCCATCCAGGTATTTTCCTCTCGGTCTTCCTCTTGGTCTGTTCCCCTCGATCTTGCCAGTTGTCACTAACTTTAAGCGAATCATGATATACTAGACACTTTTAAAGAGGTAGTTTGCCGTTGCTTTCCTCTATGGCAGTGACCTTACTGGTCGGAGACCGCAGCCATTGACTCAAGACGAGTTCCTCTGCCTGCCGTCGTGTAACTCGAGGCCATGACCCACAAATATCTGTCGGCAGTCCTCAAAATTACATCCACCACCTGCCTTCCGTGGCTTCTTTTGAAAACTTCCAATAAAAGGAACACAATATAACATCACATAATCCACAGGGAAACACTATTCACGGGGAATCCAAAGGAAACCACACGAAATCCAATGAAAAACACTAAATAGCGTCCCTCCGAAAAGTAACGCTTCATCTTGTCGCCATTGTACCGGAAGACATTACTGTGGGGATAACAGATACTCCACATTCGAACAATACCTGTGACTATGTGTGTGTGTGTTTTTTTTTTAGTGTTTTAGCTGCATATGATATATAACTCTGCAGAATGCACCTGACGTAATGCAGAGAAATATACCAGACAATAAATCGTGCAACATATTGTTTGAGGCTTCTATGTTTAAATTAACTCAGGGAATACATTAGTTTCAAAAGGAAACGAAAGGAACATTACAAAGAAGAATACGTGATCAGTTCAACAAGTATCGGAACCTAAATTGACCCGCGGAAACAAATTAAGTACAGGAGGTTTCTTTCTACCTGTGGTGATGTCTAGGGTACCTTCATGCACATGTCTGCGTTTTTTTTCTCCCCGAACGCAGAGCGCGCCAATCACTGGCAGTCAGCCGGTGAGTGAGTAATTGTAGTGACAAGCCCGTCTGATTATCATTTACCTCGAAATGAGGAAAGGCTCGAATAGCGGTACGGCATATACATGTTGCCAAAGATTGGCAATAACCATGTAGAAAACCATTCGGAAGATTGAAAAGGCTTTAGACGACAATGCCATGAGAATGTCGAAAATTAAGCAGTGATTGCTTCTCGGCCTTTTGGCTAAGATCAAAATTTAGATTTATCTGCACTAGCAGAGGCAGTCGTCCGAAATAATAAATACGAATTCCTAAGTACTAACCACTAACACTGGCAGGCAGGCCTCAGTGGACCACAATGGATCGAAAGACACAGAGTGGGATTCATCATCATCATCATCATCATCATCATCATCATCATCATCATCATCATCATCATCATCATCATCATCATCATCATCATCATGTGCCATGCCGATACGAGTGGGTGGTCATGTTTCGCCATCTCACACAAACACCAGAGTCGTGGATCAGCTCTGTGTTCTTGTCTCGACAATACCACGTGGCCAAGCCATCCAGGTATTTACTTCTCTGCCTTCTCCTTATTCTTTTCCTCTCAATCTTGCCAGTTGTAACCAAGTTCTTCAAGCGCCCCCCCCCCACTACCCACCCAAAATGTAAACAGTGGTGTTGTCTCGTCTATGGAATGGGACACACAGAACTACAACAATTAGATTTTTAATAGCATGCATCTTTCCCATTGCAACATACACCTGTGAGACCTGGACACTTACTAAACAAGATGAACAGTGCATGAATGCCTTTGAAAATAAATGTAATAGACGAGTTCTAAAAATATCTTGGGTAAAGAAAAGAACAAATGCAACCATACTTAAAGAGCTGAATATTGAAGAAGGTTGGCTATTAAAGACGATAAAATAAATAAAATTTAAATATTTTGGTCACTTGAAACGTCATGAAAGTTTGGAGAGAACAATAATGGAAGGGCATATGCCTGGGAAGAGAGGAAGAGGAAGGCCAAAGAGAAGATGGGTGCAGGATGTGGCGGATGATCTCCAGGTGGGTGTATCGGACGCGGGACATCTTGTTTATGATCGAGAGGTTTTCCGGAAGGTTGTTATGGGAGGCTCTGCAAAGGACATGCTACTGAATGAATGAATGAAAAATGGCCGCACATTAATTGGAGAGCAAACCACTTTCTGGTCGACCTTCAACATTCCAAAACGACGAAGTCATTAACCACGTGTGGACTTTGGTCAGAACCGTCATGTCACCACCCGAGAACTTGAGCAAAGACCCAAATCAAGGCCCCCAAAAATAAAGACAAATTCCGAGATACATTATCCGCTTATTTTAAACTCATCACGGAAGTACATTGATCGTTATGTTTCAGTCAGAAGTATACCTGAACCATTCCGCAGTTCTATTTTATATGTGTATTTAGTTTACCCGGCGGTGTGACAAAGGGCTTACAGACGCAGTTCGTAATCCCGCAAATCTCGTACGAAACACAGCTGCGGGTGATTTGCAGCAGACCGCCTTGCGTTGGTTTTTATTCAATGGTATGATTGCTGGTCGTTCAGAAAGCAATGTCAAGCTACTGAACGTAAATTTGCCAAGAAATCACACACAGCCAAAGAAAGCTGGGGTTGGCTGCGACGTCCTGTAAAGGATATGCAAATAACTTGACTATTAAGTTTAATCTTTTCAAAAGTTATCCTTTCATTAAGCTAAAACAACTCTTGTGTAAAGTTTGCATCATTGTAAAGGTAAAATCGACAACAAAGCTGTATATAACAGTGCGCATAGCCAGTAAAACGAACCATGTTAACGCATTTCCGGTAGCTCAGTGTTTCTGGGGATTTTAGGGCTGAATAAACAGAACTTGAGTGACGTCGTTTTGAAAATGAAGAACAATTAACCTGACTTGCATCGGGCTTGTTGTTCTAAGGAACAGCTAGAAAGATCAAAAGTAACTTTACAATTGCCTAGCTCGTTAGTACTTTCTTAAGTGTTCTGAAAGAGGCAGCGAAAGAATAGGACATTTGTGTGGAAGTCTGGGCAATCAATACAGACTCCATTCAACTCTACAATAAACAGGTAAAGTCAAACATGGTGATGTTTAAGCCATTGGGTAATTCAAGATATGAGTAGTTTTGAGAAAGCTTGGATTGCTTGTTCGTACGGAGATCAAACTGTGACGGAAGAGTTTAAAGAGATGTTGAAGATATTGAGATGTTAGCTGTAAACTCCAGCAGGATATGGCAGTATGAAAGGTAGTCCCGTGCGTATACTGTCATTGGCAAGTTGTATGTCTTCGAATATTCTCACCATCAGCATGTGCCGTTCCGATAAGCATAGGCGGTCATGTTTCGCCATCTCACACGATCACCAAAGTCGTGGATCAGCTCTGTGTTCTTGTCTCGATTATACCACGTGGCTGACCACACAGGTATTTACTTCACTGCCTCCCCTTCGTTCTTTTCCCTCATTCTTGCTAGTTGTCACCAAGTTCTCCAATTTATTTCTTCTCATAAGGTGTCCAAAAGACTGTGAGTGTCTACATCTAATTTCTCTAATCAGTTTACAGTTTTCATTTGTTTCTTGTAGGATTTGGTCATTGGTTTTTCTGTCTGTCCATGGTATTCTTTGCATTTTCCCCGGAAACCACATTTCCACAGACATTAAATGTTTTTCAGCGTGTGTGCTCATTGTTCACTCTTCACATTCATACAAAAGTTCAGGATCTATGTAGCGATTCAACACTCTTTTTTCTGGTTGCAAATGACATCTTTTCATTGGTCAATATATTTTTCATCTTGCAAAAAATAAAGGTTAACTTCGCCATAGCGATTCTTGTTCTAATCTCTTCAAGGCATCTCCCATCAGATGTTATGACATATTCTAGGCCACAAAATAATGAAAGGGGGGGGGGGGGGTATTAAGTTCATGGCAATATAATGTGAAACAAGAATGCAACGTTGAGATTATTCGAAGAAACAATACACATACTTATATACTGTACCTGGAAGTGCTAGTATCGTAGTGGCTAGCACACTTTCCGGTCGACCCGGTGGGAACGTGTTGAAATCTCCAAAGAAACGGAATTTTTTCAGCATTGATCTAGGACTTCAGGTCAGCTCAGCTTAAAATGGATGCTAAGACATTTCCTGGGAAGAAAGGGTGGCTGGTGTGATGTTGTTGACATCATTCATGGAGTACCGATTGATCTATACAACTACCTGACCAGCAACATACACGCAATACGCTTCTAGACGCTTAAAAACGTCCTGTACATGCCGTAACTGCTTTTATCAAGCATCTTTGTGAGTGAACGTTCTCGAGGTGTGGTGTCCGCCTAGAGTGCTGGAGGTCACGGGTTCAAATCCCGGTGAGGGCCGGGATATTTTCACTGGACTTCAAGTAACAACATTTCCCCTGGTCTCTGGGTAGTTAGATCGGATGCCGGTGTGTATTGTTGCGCAGGTAAAAACTTCCTTGGCAGTTGGAAATCGCAAAAGAGTAGCCTAACGGCGCTGCTAGGGAAAAATTTCGAGTTAAAAATCTACTTAAAGTATTTCAGGATCCTCGCCGGTGCTACGGAGTTCGTGCACTAAGTTGAGATTCTACGGACTCAGGCTTGAGTTAGGAGTAGAACGGAGCACTTATGCGTTACACCCATGCACCGTGATGTTGATCCGTCGACTAAACTAAACTAAATTAAAGTTTGTGAAGTACTGGATATCAGTGTGTTAGTTGTTTCTCCATGGAATCTTAGCATGCATTGTTTCTATAACTTTACATTGTCGGTTGCACACGCTGAGCAGAAAGTTCTTCTTTTTCTATCCCATAATCAATCTATATTTCGCTGGTGACATAAATTGAGCTGAGTCAAGAACTGACATCACAGCACTCCTGACATTCCCAAACTTACTCAACCCTCATCTTCAACAGCTAGCAAAGAGTACCAATATTAATTATAACAGTTTCAGTCTGATTATATGTCCTGTCCACGGGGTCAGAATGTGGGCCAGGTCCTGTGGCCACTCCCTTCAGTTCGACTCTCCCTATCTGTTCTTCTGCACTATACACACTATCCCAAAGGGCCCCGACTACACCTGCCTTCTATCAATCAATCAATCAGGTGCCGTCTCCACAATGAAGGTTGGCTGCAATGGATCTCCAACACTGTCTGACTCTCGCATTGACTGTACAATTTGTCAGGCGGATGTTCGTCCATCTCTTGATGTTATCTTTCCACTTGTATCGTTGTTGTCTACCTATTACTCGCTTGCCCTAAACCTTGCCTTCCAGTATGGTTTTTATAAGAGTATCATGTCTTTTAACGTGGCCAAAATATTTCACTTGCCTCCTCTATATTTCTTTCATCAACTCTGTCTTCATTCCCAGTTTTTCTAGAACCTCTCCATTTGATTGTTTTTGTTTCCATGAAATACGACATATTCGCCTGTATATCCACATCTCCAGGGCTTCTATGCGACTTTCTAGTTGCTTGTTCAATGTTGTCACAGAAAAAACTGCAGTTTAATGATTCCTTGATAACTTACATATTAAAATACAAGGAAGGAGAAGGGTTAACAATTGTGTACTTCATTCTGCGAGGAGGAATAAAATTCACGAGCATTGACCTACGAATATAAAAATAGGATACAGGTACGCGCCGAGGGCAGTGACTCCCGCTAGTATCGGGGCGACGGGAAAATGAACGGAGAATGCTTTGAAGTGCAAACGAGCGATGGACAGAGGACCAGCTCAACAGCGGAGAACGGAGCGCCCGGACTTATACGTGATTTCACTGAACTTTTGATGTTACGGGAACGACAAAGGCGATTGTTGATGTATGGACATCAAACACTAACGAAGAACAGAAGGCCCAATATAAATAGTAGCAACTGGGATGGTTGGGTTAGTGTGTGCTACCGAAAGGGACGGCAAACTGGATTTATGTCTCCTGAAAATAGCAAAGAAATCATCCCGGGAAATGGGATAGAAGTGATTGTGTGCTAATAGATTTCAATGCTTGGAGTATCATTAATTCTAGATATATAAGGTAACACTAATATTAGCATAGGGAAATATGTGGTTGTGCGTAGGGTTTACTATTGCTTTCTATTTAGTGAATAGTTTATACTTTAGTGAATTCTGCTGTTTATGTCAGAGTAATTCTTTCGGAGGCTGTTTCATTACGGCTGGAGAAAGATAATCACATAGACAGTGATATGAGGCAGACTTAAATCACCTGATTTAATGTTTATTACCCAGGTTCTACTACACAGCCTGACCTATCAAAGAAGATCAACCAGTACATCTCTTGTACAGAGAAAGCAGTGTTGATAATACAGGAAAGACATTTTAATTTAATCAGGCACTTCACAGGTGCAGTGAAAGTATATCACTATAGCAAATGCAAAGTGGGTGACTTAACGAATGTCAAAAAACAGGTTTTGGTGAACCTTAGAGAAGAAACTTTATTCAAGCATAGAAAATAGGATAAAACATTTTCAGTTAGTACTCACCTAAACGAAACAGGGAAGAACCCTAGACCAGTGTACATATATTCAGAAAACGGTTAAATAACTGTGGACAGATGTGAGGTGTTTTCACTGATGGATTATAACAACATAAAACTGAAAACTCTGTCTACGGAAAGGACTTACCGTGATCACATTACTGTACGGTGTTACTGTGGTGAACAATTGTTTGTGTTTTCAAGAATTGGATTAAGTCAAGACCCAAGCTGAACGGATCATACCGGGTGAGAACGTTCTAAGTCTGTGTTTGATATCTGATGTTTTGGCCTGTTGAATATGCCGGAGAAGATTACGGAGACTATCTATCAACATCTTATCTTGCATCCACACTAGAAGAACATACCAACTACATAGACACTATCCATACATACACCAGACATAGTTTTTATTAATAAATCTTTTGTTTATTGTTGAAAGGAACTGTTGTCGGAGTATGTGTTGAAGGAATAACGGAGAGAGAGTGAAAGAAATAGATATATGGAAGGGAAGACAGAAGAGAGGAGTGTAGACTAAAGTCAGGCAATAATCCCAACAGATAATAAGTTGAAGATGTACTTGTTGATTCCAACTTCCTCTCAGGAAAACAAGTGACATAATTGGTGGAGCGAGCGGGGTAGAAAATAATACCCATATGACCTGGGCATAACAGGGCATATACATAGAGGGGTACCTGCATATTGGCACAGACATAGCGGAGTACCTGCATGTTGGGACATACTGATTGGAATAAATATAAGTATACATTGATGACTTTTAATGGAAGGACGTCCATTGGATATATGGTGCCATTACATTTATGGTAGAACCATTTCATTAATGCTGGTGACTTTACAGTGAGAAAGTTCCAGACAGAGTGAATGTGGATAGGTGGTAAGACACATTACATACCTAGTCACACGGTCACACGTCTACATAAGTCTTTATCCTATATCTCCTCTGGTGGATGAGAGAGTGGTTGTGATGTACGGTGTGGTGTTGTAGATTTAGAATATTTAATAGACATAGATAAATGATATAGGTTCTAGGTAGATTATCTGTTTATAGGAAGGACTTCTTTATTGCTTGAGGTGTCTGTACTCTATTTGCGGACTTACATTCTTAACTATGGCAACTCCTAAAGTAACTACAGCAGAACTAAGGGCCAACGGGGAGGAAATTGGTTTAGCTGGCTCGGAACTAACTGATTACATCCAGGAAAGAGAGCGAGAGATTCGTCAAGCGGAACGAGAAGATCGGAAGGCCGAGTTGGAAGTGAGAAGAATAGAGGTGGAGACCAAACGACTGGAAATGGAACAAGAGGCCAAGAAACTGGAACAGGAGACCAAGCGACTGGAAATGGACCAGGAGACCAAGCGACTGGAAATGGACCAGGAGACCAAGAAACTGGAAATGGAACAGACTGCCAGGAGACAAGAAATGGAACATGAATACCGCTTGAAAGAGTTAGAACTCAAGACACAAACTAAGGGTGAAATAGATGCAGCAGAAGGAAGTTCATCTTCACCTGGGGCAACCCACATGATTGGGCAGGGTTACCATGCCATGAAGTTTCCCTTGGCGGTCTTTGATGAAAGTAAAGAGAAGATATACCAGTTTTTGGATCGGTTCGAGGCTATGGCAGTCGCTATGGGACTGGATAGAACCAGATGGGCTCTTAAATTATCCCAGGCTTTACGTGGTTCAGGCTACGAGGTCTACACACGCCTACCACCAGGACAGGAAAATCAGTATGAGGAATTGAAAGCCGCTTTGATGAAACATTATGAAGTCACAGCACAAACGTATAGGAAGAAGTTTAGATCGTCTAGACGAGAGCCGGGAGAACTATTCGCCGCCTACAGTCTAAGGCTGAAATCCTATCTCCAGAAATGGATGGACTTGGCAGAATTCAAGAGGGATTATGAGAGTCTCGAAGAGATGATGGTGGTCGACCAGATGCGAAAGCAAATGTCGAAACCTCTCAGAACCTTCTTGGGAGAACAAGGGGCGGAACGGATTGATGTTGTGAATAAGCTGGCGGAACGATTCGTGGAAGTACATGGTGAAGCGGAGGAACTAAGTACACAAACCAAAGGTCAGGAGAAACCAGAGAAAAAGAAACCTAAAAACTGGGAAGGAGAAAAAGTGGAACCTTATATAAAGCACACAGAGGAGAATTCAGAGAAGGTGAAGGTAGGAAACCAGAGCACCTCGAATTCTCAAGCGAAACGACCGTGGTCTGAGAGGTGGTGTTCATTCTGCAAGGTACCATCGCATAACACGAAGGACTGCAGATCGAAACCTAAAAGTTCTTACTTCGCAGCATGCAAAGTGATTCCTACATCGGTGATCACAGACAAGGCTGAGGTTGGCGAAGGAGAAAGGAACACAAAGGACACACGGAAACCTAGGAAGGGAACATGGTGTACACACTGCCAGTCGATAACACATAATACTGTGGACTGCAGATGCAAGGCAAACGATGCCAATTGCATAACCAACCTCGAGGAATCAAAAGAGGAAGGCAAGGAAACGGTCAAGGAGATGAAAGACACTCAGGACCAAGAGAGACCACCTGTGGTTGAACTGATTGAAGTCAATGGCCAACAGGTTGCTTGTCTCTACGATACAGGTTTGGATGGGGAAGCGGTGGTGGACGCCAGCTTGGTAAGCCCAGACCAACTTACAGGGGAGACCATAGAGCTAAAGCCGGCAATGAGGAGTGCTGTTACCATGACGCTGCCAATCGCCAAGGTGGAGATTAAATCCAGGTACGTCACGGGCATTATTCCTGCGGCGGTATTAGCTGACTCCCTATTCCCAATGATCATTGGCACGAAATATGTCTTTTTGGGGATGCCCAAACAGCCAACCCACAAGGGAACAGTAGTCAGTGGATCGCAAGGGAAGGAAAAAGAGGCAGAGACACTATGCGACAACTCGGAGATAGGAGAATTGCATACTGCCCAGAGGAAGGATACTACGTTGCATCCTTGCTACAGGAAGCTGCAAAGAAGTGCTGAGCTACCAGAACGGGGACAGTACTATCTGAAGAATCAACTACTCTATCGGAGAGCTGGGAGGGGAGATAACCTGCATGAGCAGTGGGTGGTTCCAGAGACCCACCGTCCTCACATTCTTCAGAGTGGACACATCATAGGCGAGAATCGACATATGGGTGTCAGAGAGACCTTGCAGCAAATATCCGGCCATTATTGCTGGCCAGGAATGACCGGAGATGTACGCCGGTGGTTGAAGTCTTGTTCGGAGTGCCAGAACGCACCACCCAACAAGCGGACTAAGAGTAAAATCGCTTTTAAAGTGGAAGACAAAGTGGAAGTGTGGAGTCCAGCAGAGACCAATATACTCCAAGTAGGATGGAAAGGACCTTATCCTGTGGAAAAGGTGGTGTCCAAGAACATCTACAAAATACGGATCGGGGAAGAGCAGAAAAATCTCCCTAGACATCTCATTAGGAAATATGAGGAGAGATCCGGGAGAAAAGCTTCGCACTTTATGGTGATGGCAGCCATTGGGACAAAAGTTACCAGTCCAGACAAAGACCAGAGATCGCCAGTACAACATAGGAGGGCCTATGGGACAGTACGTGATAGGTCAGATTTACCCAACGACAGGAGGAGGGAAATCACAAGTCAGGGAAAGGACAAGAGTGAAAGTTTCACCGGTAACCAAGTTCAGAAGGGGTGGGTAACGTCGGGAAAGGCGAGAAATACCCAGGACTCCAACCGAAGATTGGCTGACCAGATACAATATCGCCCAAGATGGTCCTGGAAGCAAAAGTCCAGGAGATTTGGGAAAGACGACTCGGTCCAACGAGGACGAGGGGGGACATCCTCAGAGGCAAAGCCGGGGGAAACCAAGAGGACATGGAAGCAGTGTTACAATCAGGATGGGACAATCCGTCTGTATTGTGAGCCATCGCTTACGCCAGTGGAAAGGAGGGCGACTGAACTTACAGGAGCGATGAGCCAACACTAGTTTCAGTCATGAGTAGTATGGTAGGGTGCTTATGAAGCCGCCTACTGGATGAGGTGTTGATCCAGGTGAGGATCCAATCATATCATCAACACGTGATGTTAATAGCTACTTCAGAGAAGCTCAACGCACGGTGGATGTGATGGACATTGTTGCTGCAACCATACCACTTCACAGTGGAATACATTCCTGGTAAGGAGAATGTAGGAGCGGATTTCTTATCTAGACATCCAACTCCAGAGGAAGAGGAATAAGTTGGAGGATCATAGGAATCAAAACTACAGGGATGAAGAGTCGACGCGGTCAACTCTCTTAAGAGGGGGCCTATGTCACAGAAAAAACTGCAGTTTAATGATTCCTTGATAACTTACATATTAAAATACAAGGAAGGAGAAGGGTTAACAATTGTGTACTTCATTCTGCGAGGAGGAATAAAATTCACGAGCATTGACCTACGAATATAAAAATAGGATACAGGTACGCGCCGAGGGCAGTGACTCCCGCTAGTATCGGGGCGACGGGAAAATGAACGGAGAATGCTTTGAAGTGCAAACGAGCGATGGACAGAGGACCAGCTCAACAGCGGAGAACGGAGCGCCCGGACGTATACGTGATTTCACTGAACTTTTGATGTTACGGGAACGACAAAGGCGATTGTTGATGTATGGACATCAAACACTAACGAAGAACAGAAGGCCCAATATAAATAGTAGCAACTGGGATGGTTGGGTTAGTGTGTGCTACCGAAAGGGACGGCAAACTGGATTTATGTCTCCTGAAAATAGCAAAGAAATCATCCCGGGAAATGGGATAGAAGTGATTGTGTGCTAATAGATTTCAATGCTTGGAGTATCATTAATTCTAGATATATAAGGTAACACTAATATTAGCATAGGGAAATATGTGGTTGTGCGTAGGGTTTACTATTGCTTTCTATTTAGTGAATAGTTTATACTTTAGTGAATTCTGCTGTTTATGTCAGAGTAATTCTTTCGGAGGCTGTTTCATTACGGCTGGAGAAAGATAATCACATAGACAGTGATATGAGGCAGACTTAAATCACCTGATTTAATGTTTATTACCCAGGTTCTACTACACAGCCTGACCTATCAAAGAAGATCAACCAGTACATCTCTTGTACAGAGAAAGCAGTGTTGATAATACAGGAAAGACATTTTAATTTAATCAGGCACTTCACAGGTGCAGTGAAAGTATATCACTATAGCAAATGCAAAGTGGGTGACTTAACGAATGTCAAAAAACAGGTTTTGGTGAACCTTAGAGAAGAAACTTTATTCAAGCATAGAAAATAGGATAAAACATTTTCAGTTAGTACTCACCTAAACGAAACAGGGAAGAACCCTAGACCAGTGTACATATATTCAGAAAACGGTTAAATAACTGTGGACAGATGTGAGGTGTTTTCACTGATGGATTATAACAACATAAAACTGAAAACTCTGTCTACGGAAAGGACTTACCGTGATCACATTACTGTACGGTGTTACTGTGGTGAACAATTGTTTGTGTTTTCAAGAATTGGATTAAGTCAAGACCCAAGCTGAACGGATCATACCGGGTGAGAACGTTCTAAGTCTGTGTTTGATATCTGATGTTTTGGCCTGTTGAATATGCCGGAGAAGATTACGGAGACTATCTATCAACATCTTATCTTGCATCCACACTAGAAGAACATACCAACTACATAGACACTATCCATACATACACCAGACATAGTTTTTATTAATAAATCTTTTGTTTATTGTTGAAAGGAACTGTTGTCGGAGTATGTGTTGAAGGAATAACGGAGAGAGAGTGAAAGAAATAGATATATGGAAGGGAAGACAGAAGAGAGGAGTGTAGACTAAAGTCAGGCAATAATCCCAACAGATAATAAGTTGAAGATGTACTTGTTGATTCCAACTTCCTCTCAGGAAAACAAGTGACAAATGTCCAGGCTTCCGAGCCATACAGTAGCGTTGAATATACGTAGCACTTAACAATTCTCATTTTTCTCAATTATGTCATAGTTAAAGAAACAATTGCCGTACACAAGTATAATGCATAACAATTATGTCACAGTTAAAGTAACAATTGCCGTACATAAGTATCTTTCATCACAATTATGTCATAGTTAAAGTAACAATTGCCGTACACAATTATAATTCATCACAATTATGTCACAGTTAAAGTAACAATTACCGTACATAAGTATATTTCATCACAATTATGTCATAGTTAAAGTAACAATTACCGTACATAAGTATATTTCATCACAATTATGTCATAGTTAAAGTAACAATTGTCGTACACAAATATAATTCATCACACTTATGTCATAGTTAAAGTAACAATTGTCGTACACAAGTATAATTCATCACAATCATGTCATAGTTAACGTAGTAATTGCCGGGCACAGAAAGAATTAAAGTTATTTAATAGTTAAAGAGCCAAATACCAGCACAGAAAGAATTAATCAAAAAGTAATCTGGGTGGTATATTTTCTGGAAGACAAAATTTTAAATCTTTAGTCCGCTGAATTTTAACTCTTTAGTCCCTTGAATTTTAATTCTTTATTCTGATGCGATGTCGTTCAGGTAGCCTGAGCTATGGAAGGGGCTTCTATCTATCGGGGCGAGGTGACGAATGGAATTTTCTCCCTACCAAAAACAGAAGTACCATCTCTGCGTGATTGTATTATAAGCCCACCTTTCCCTCTCCAAGCTCATAAACCAACAAGGTATGCAAGACTGGTATTGAAATGTCACATCTGTGTAAAAGCATATTAGTGATGTAAATTCTACTGTTAAGCAAGCACGACAGAAGACTTCCGATCAGAAGGAGTTCTCCACTATGCTGAATGTTTCAATCCCTTTACTTCTTTGAATAAAATTGGGTGGAACTGCGGTAAAGCTGTGAAAATGTAAACAATTAAAATAACACAAAGTAGTGCAGCTTTACATAACAGAATTACGACAAATACAGGACGTTGCGACGATTAGCCTTCACCAGCAAACAAACACATTCACTAAACATAACGTATAGTCAAGACGATCTCCTGTGACTACATCAAAACGTGACGACAGGACAAGAAGAACAAAAAGATGAAAAAAATGAAAGCAGTGAAGAGAAAATGAAAATTGGAAAACAATGTTCGTACTTACCTCAAATTCCGAGCTGTGTATAACACCGAATATCGCCGATGCCTTCTTTTTATACCCAACCGTCTAGATATTGGCTAGATATTATAATGTAACCAAGTCATAAGTCCAAGGCAGCTATTTCACTAGAGACGTGAATCCCAAACCTTTCTTAACGTGAATTGATATTATGCGCTAAGATCATCGTCGTCTGTCTATCACATCCCATATTGCCCCGACTTAGTATGTGCATTATCCTTAACATTTCCCTAAGACATCTACTTAATGTGATTCTCTCTCAAATACATTTGTTCCGATATTTTATTTGCCACTCTATCGAAATCTACAAAGCTCAGGAGCCACTTTGCAACGAATGTACAATACGATGACTGCATATCACTAAGGGAAATAGAGAGGAAAGGTCATGGTTGCCTCATCGCATAATGTAGTCACCTTACAAGAAGGTTTGAAAACTCACATCTTTACTAAAGTACTTGCCATGGCTCATTTCCTCTTGACCTGTTTCCTCCCACAATGAAAGAAAACTTACTTACCCACTGTTCAACTCTGGGATAGGATGTTGTGGCAATACATCCATGTCGATTTCAGGTCAAGACAACACTTTGACTCACCGAGTATCTTTATTTTTCACTTGTGGTGCGCTAATGCCAAGATAGCACTTTCAACCCCTACACCGGTCAGTTGGACTAAAATGTTGACTTCTTCTCCTTGACTTTAAGACAGAAATTACAAGTACCTCAGAAGTTGGAGTTGGTTCACCTGATGGTGAGGGACGCTTGTAATAGGGAAAGCTAATCCTCATGCAAAAATCAGTCCAGCGCACTAGACGTATTATCACGCTTGAGTTCAAAGTGAGCAAACTCCAACAACTAAATCCATGAGTTAAAGTGATGCCTTAAATCGAAGCCGACATTGATCTACAGCCACAACACCCTAACCAAGAAATGGTCAACGTATTTTCAAATCACTTCGCAAGGAACGAGATAACGTGTTCTCGATAATATAGGAACTAACACTGTCTACACAGGAACTATCGCTATCCTTTTACAGGACATCGCTGTCAACATCAGCATCTTTCAGCTAATTGTTGATATCTTGGCAAGATTACGCTCAGTAGTTTGCCATTGCTTTCTGAGCGGCCGGCTCACATACCCCGTAAGTTACCAACGCGATTCGAACCACTGCTGATTCTCACCGTTGTAACGTTACTTACGAGAGTATACGAGATTACGGAGAAAAGTTGCTAACCTCTAGGCCAGGAAGGCGGCTATCGCTATCAAGACATGGAAATAACACTACAGCTAAAGCCGTCAAGACACGAAAATAGCAGGGGGGCTACAACTGTCTAGACAATAAAACTGTTTAGGAACTACATTGCGTAGACACTAATTGCATAGTCGCACAACTTTCTAGAAGATCAAATTGTTTAGTAGCTGCCACATTCTAGAAGCGAAAATGGTATAGTAGCTGGCGATTGTGGAGATAAAATTATACAGGAACTATTTATTAATAGTGGTGGGGAGAGCTCAGACCCTTTATCAATTTTTTGTGAAAATAAATACCACATCAGTAAAACGATGATCATTAGAATTATGTGCTGCAAAACATATATCACGCCGAGCTGCGATTTCCGCTAACTGAACTGTTCTGTGTGACCTTTGCTTTTGTATGGATGCTTAAGTTTGACAAGGAGTGATGAAACGGCGAAGATAATGGAGGCAACAAGTATGTGGTTTTTTTCAAGAACGTTGAATATATACTGGACAAAAAGGAAAATAAGTAAGACCTTGAGAGCTACAGGTGTTACAAACATCACTCATCATAACATCATATGCGACATATCAATAATAAAGGTGGAATGCAGAAATTGGCGTTATATTGGAAAACGTTACACGTGAGAGGCATAGGAAGACAGAGAAAGATGTATGTGGGAAATCAAAATATCAAATGACAAAAAGAGAGTTGTGAATGTTATTTTAGCTCCAAACACAATAAAGAAGGGATTACTATTACCTTCAGATTTTGAATATACTAATCTGGTTCCATGACGAAAGATACCAGTTTTACAAACCACAAATCATTGAACCATGGTGCTATCGCAGACAACGAACAGAAAAAAAAGATTAAATGAGCAGTTTTAACGACATGTGACAACTACTGAACAATATACAAACAAATAGAAATCTGTGTCGGTCTCAGTGTAGGACATGAGTGCTGTACTACTGAAAACAATGCAGATCATAATTCACCGAAAAAGAAAAGGAGGACGTCAAAGAAACAGCTACATCACACAGACTGGCAAGAAACTACATCACACAAGCTAGCAAGAACCAAGTATAACACACAGACATTCAAGAAACAACTGCATCGCACATGCATGCATGCGCGAACAGTTTGGTTCAGACCTACTCAGAGCTGATGATGCTTACTAATGAAAGCGGGCAGTGGACTGACATGTTCAATGCTTCAACATGAGCTTGCATACTGACATACCAGATGATGATATAAATGATGGTGAAGAGGAGAAATATTAGGAGTAGTTTGAACTTAGGTTACAACAGCAAGCAACCATTCTGGCGTAATGATTGGTGTGTTCTCTTAGGACTACAGTAATTGGAAGTTCGCTTCCACTAGTGGCAGGACTAGAAGTGTATTGAAGACAGCACGAATTTGAAGCTTTTTTTCAAACCAGATAATTTTCTGGGAGCAATAGCAGCGAGAAAGAGAACTGTTTATGGCAGCTTACTGTGTCGTGAGCTAGTATATGTAAATGTGTGATATTTTAAATCCATGCAGTTCATATAAAGTCTTCCCGGGAGCTACTGTGATTGTGCTGTAAACTCGATATTCTAATCGAATGTAAACTGGAGTAGCAGAAGCCTTACAACATTTACCGAGAGAGAAGAATCGTCTGTGGGTTTGCTCGGAATACTATTATGTCCATTCTTATAAATGCATCGAATCCCGCAGCGAGGTCAGTATGGTCAAATGATAAGAGCACTTATTCTTAAACATCCGGTGTGCTGATGTCGAGGTAGCGGATCCAACCCCTACACCGATCAGTTGAACTAAAATGTTGACGTATCGTCCGTGACTTGGGGACGTAAATTATAAGTACCGCTGAAGTCGGAGTGGGTTCGCCTGATGGCGACGGACAGTGGTTATAGGCAAAGCTAACGCAGACACAAACATCAGTTCAGTGCACTAGAAGTAGTGGCATGATTATGGACTATGCTTGAGTTCAAAGCGAGCGAGCGAAAAAAAAATTGGCAGCAGTAGTTTTTATGATCATACTTTACAAAGCAAAGTAAAGTAGTCGCATATGAGAGATACTGCCGCTGGAGTATAGTGTTATGTCTTCACATGTTTATGACTGGTACCTCGCTGTCTTGACAGACGCTAGTTTGTGAAATGGAGTTATGCCTTTCTCCGGCACAAAACATGAGCTGAATTTAGAGATCATGTCTTGCTCATTTAGAATGATCCCTCTCTTGGCCTGCCTACTTTACTCCAGAGGAAAGGTAACACTAACACGTCTGGAACAAGACCAGCTGCAGAAGCTGCTGGGATCAGCAAAGCAATGCTCTAAATGTCCGCTTGTCGAAGTTTCGATCCTTGATCAATAGCTGGCCAAGGCGTTGGACGTGGTCTGCCCTGTCGTGATATTTACTTTGTAGGTTACATTTTCTCGCATTAGGGCAATGTTTGTATCCTCGCAATTGCACTCATCCGCCCAAAACCGTTGCCACAATGTAGGGTGTCATTTTTGGTGAGCGTAACAGATCTGAAAGCAGGTAGTACCGCCTAATGCTATACGGCAGTTGCGTCATATCTGACTAAGACATGACTAATTCACATATTATTTTTATTTGCGTGTCCAACACAAGACGTAGCAGTCAACCCCAGCATTTTGGCTGTTCGTGATTCCTGGGCAAGTTTTACGTTCCGTAGTTTGCCACTGCTTTCTAAACGACCGGCACCCATACATTTTTTCGAACAAAAAGACAGCACTGCTGTGTTTCGAACCCGGGTATACCGAAGAAAGGTGACGAGGAATGCAACTGGCCACTCTACAACATATATCGTCGCCTATAATACGTGAGCCGGCTCCATGGCGTAGGAGTTACGGACGCGATTCGTTATCCCGTATACCTGGGTTCGAAACACAGCGGTGCTGGTGTTTTTGAAAAAGGTATAGGTGCCGGTCGTTCAGAAAGCACTACTGAACGTAAAATTTGCCCAGGAATCACGAACAGCCAAAATGCTGGGGTTGTCTGCTATAAATAATATACGCTATGCAGATAACACAGTATTGATAGCGGATAATGCAACAGATCTACAACAATTGTTGGGCATTGTAGTAACAGAGGGTACAAAAATAAGAAAGAGACAAACAGCTTTTTTTTGGGGGGGGGGACGGGGGGGGGGTCATGTGATGAGAAGAGAGGCGCTGGAGAACATCGTGACAACTGGAAAGATCAAGGAGAAGAATGGCAGAGGCAGACCACGAGAAATGATGTTGGATGGATTGCGACGGTGGCGTGGAGGAATATCAACGGCAGAGTTGATCCAGAAAACCAAAGACTGAGATCTGTGGAGAGTCATGAACGCCTACGCTAGTCGGCACATCACTTGATGTTGATGATGATGATGTCTGCTACGTCATGTGAAGGATATGCAACTAATTTGTTTATACTGTATTACGATTCGCTTCAATATGCTCTTTGCCATGGAGACCGGCTTACGTATTATAGGCGACGATATGTGATGTAGAGTGGCCAGTTGCATTCCTCGTCTCGTTTCTTCCCCAGACAATCCCCAGAAAATAATGAAAATTGCCTAGTACCAATTTTCTTTAGTTTGGGTTCATCCTACCGCCGTACTTGTCGGAAAATACTTCTGCCTCTAATGGGGACTGAACCCTGATCAATTTGTTAGTAGGAACGTGAACTAACCACTGTAGCACCCCGGCCCCTGGTCTTACTTTTACCTCCAGACACCCATCAACTTGCCAATCCATCTCTTCATTATTTTACTCATTCCAAACGTGCCGCGATTGTATTTAGCAGGCTGGCAACTGCCAGCCAGGTATTCGGAGCAAGCATTCTGGGAATGGAAACTTCTCGTGTCTCAGTGTATTTCCAGGATCCCGCACTCTCTGGCATTCAGTGCCAGGTACGCTCAGGAACGGACAGCCTAAATATTTGAACATAGGAAAAAACATCGACCAAGAAAAATGTCGAGAATACGACATATGGCATGAGGGAGACATATTTAGATTGTCCAGAGTTGGCGAAGCGTTTGGAACAGCAACAGTCAATGAGAATGCAATTAAAGAAAAAAGACTGCATAGGTAATTGAAAGTAATGTAGAGCGACGAGAAGATATTGGAAGATGTTTGGGGATTGGGGGGGAGGGGGGGGCATGTTTATTTACAACGAATGAAATAGACGCATGATAATGGTGGAAGGTAGTGAAGTAGATTGTCTGTGCCTTTACCTTCCACAGATTTATACTGTTCATCTCATATTTCTGGTTTTATTTTATTACTATACTATTATAATGTCCACTATTATTGCTATTGATACTTCTGCTGCTTCTATTACAACTGCTACTGCTGCTGCTGCTACTTCTACTACTACTACTACTACTACTACTACTACTACTACTACTACTACTACTACTACTACTACTACTACTACTACTACTGCTGCTGCTGCTGCTGCTGCTGCTGCTGCTGCTGCTACTACTACTACTACTACTACTACTACTACTACTACTACTACTACTACTGCTGCTGCTGCTGCTGCTGCTGCTGCTACTACTACTACTACTACTACTACTACTACTACTACTACTACTACTACTACTACTACTGCTGCTGCTGCTACTGCTGCTGCTGCTGCTACTACTACCACCACCACCACTACTATTGCTACTACAACTACCACCACAACTACTACTATTACTACTTCTACTACTACTACTACTACTACTACTACTACTACTACTACTACTACTACTACTACTACTACTACTACTACTACTACTACTACTACTACCACAACTACTACAACAATTGTGTCCACAAGTGTAACCGCAATTGTGACTACTATTGTAACAACAACAATAACAATGACTACTCTTATTACTGCTGCTGCTACTGCTGCTACCTCTACTATTGCTGCTGGTACTACTACTACACTTATTGATTGTTTGCTTTTGTTTTGTTCATATGCTGTATTAAGTGCCGGATGCAGCGATATGTTCCACAACCTGTACCCATAACGTTATTTATCTATGGACGATTTCATCTGGTGATATTTCTCTGTCATTCACAATCTCCTATTCTGTTCAGCTTGTCAGTTGTTACAACAGATCCCCCACCACTCACCGACACCTTCCCTCCAATGGTTTCAGTAACTTGACATTACAAGAACCAAGCGATATTGAGTGAAATCCCTCGATGTTTGTGGCGAATTGCGGTTGTCTCATGGCAACTGAAAGAGCATTGTTTGCTCTCTTGTCGTTTGTGATGTTTTACTATTGTTCTTGAAAGTCACTTTCTTTGATCTTGGTGGGTTTTCTAACTTGTGTACAAACTGTCCACATTTAAATGCAGCAGCAGAGACAGTGGCAATAGAAGAATAAGAGGAAGAAGAAGAGGAAGAAGAAGAGGAAGAGGACGAAAAAGAAGAGCAAGAAGCAGAATAGTGAGAAGAAGAGGAAGAAGATGTGGAAGAAGGACAGAGGAGGCGATAAGAGCAGCGAAGGAGGAGGCAACACAGGAGGAGAAGACATAACAAGAGGCAGATGCGTAGGAGGAGACAGAGGTGAATTAGGAGGACGAGTACGAACAACAACAAACCAAATACATGGCAATGACGAACATGATGACGACGATGAGGCTGATGATGGTTGTGATGATGAGACCGAACAAAAAGGAGAGCGATAAACATAAAACCATATAAACCGTGTACACAGATTAAACAATAACAAGATAACACAAGGAACAAGCCATAGATTTAGATTCGATAGAAACAGAGGGAACATTACAGAGAGGCATCACTGGGGAATAACAAAACATTTTTTTAACTAAAGTAATTTTCTACGTCCTGAAATAATCCTTGCAAAGAATCGCGAATCAGAGCCAAGAAAAAAAATGCCACTGGACTCATCATGGCATCCGAACCATCTGTCTGCTGAGAAATGCTAACAACAGTTGCTCCGGTGAACACTGTACAAATCTAAGACGTATCTCAAACAAGGCAATTTCTACTCATATCTCAGCCGTTTGCTTTGTCTGTAGATCGCTCTTCTCTTCACGATGCGTGGAAGTTTCACCGTCAGACCCTACTTGTTTGGATAAGCAGAATGTTTTCTTTTTCTGTGAAACCATTGTTCTCACTGTTTATGCCTGCCATTCATAGTTCTAGACGACAGCGAAACAACAGGCCAACAAAGAAACTCCAAACTGGCCAGGAGAATAGGAAACTAAATAAACAAGACAAAGGGTCTTTACTAGCACAGCTTCCTGTGCGCAGTCTGGGCGGTTGAAATGCTGGTTGTCTGTCTACAGTTGCAATGTTGGTTGTCTGTCTATGGTTGCAATGTTGGTTGTCTGTCTACGGTTGAATTGTTGGTTGTCTGTCAGCAGCTGCGAGATGTTTTGGGGTTGCGAAGGGAGAAATAATCTACCAGGAAAGCTTCAATGTTCTCATTGTAACATAAAAGAAATTAGCGGCTGCGTTTGTGTAGGTATTACAGAGCTGTTCAGATAATGCCATGCGCACGGTCGGACGAGGGTTCCACGCCTGTGTTCGTCGTCTCGCTAAGTGAGGTCACACATTCCTCCTCGCATTCGTCATCATCATCAACTGTCTCGCCGACTGGTGTGGGCTCTCCAAATCCTGCGATCTCCAAAGGCATGTATTAATTCTTGTGCTGACGCCCTTCCGTGCCATGACACAAGACTGGCAAGAATTTTCTTTCGCTGTATTCCTCTAACTCACTTTCCACAAATCTTTCCAGTTGTCGCATGTTCCAGTTTGATTCTTCTCATTGTGTGAACAGCAAATGAAGACTGTTTCTTTCTGATATGTGTGATAAATTGTCTTTGCGACTTAGCTTAGCCCAGAATGTCCAGATTGCTCATATTGATACTGTCCAAGGAATGTTCAGTATTCATCTATACAACCAATCTCCAATCCTTCCGTGGATATTTTTAGCATGTTTGCTAATTGTCCAGGAATGGCAACAGTATGCTAGAACCGGTTGTGTGTAACATGCATGAATTCTGTTTCTAACCTCACTTACTGTAATTGTACTTTCAGGTACGATCTGTTTGTGCGCTTTCAGATCAACACAATTTGAAAGCCCTATCATATCACAGACCCATCACTTCACCGAAAAATTACATCACAAACCTATCACATCACAGACCTATCACATCACAGATCTATCACATCACAGATCTATCACATCACAGATCTATCACATCACAGATCTATCACATCACAACTCATCACATCACAGGTCTATCACATCACAGACCCATCACATCACATCACACACTCATCACATCCCAGACATATCACATCACAGACCATCGCATCACAAACTCATCACATCGCAGATCTATCACATCGCTGACCCATCACATCACACACACTACCTCAAAGGCCTATCCCTATCACAGCACATACCTATCTCATCACAGACCTATCACATCACAGATCAATCACATCACAGATCCATCACATCACAGACACGTTGCATCACAGACACATTACATCAAAGACCTATCACATCACATACTTTTCACATTACAGGCCTATCACATACTTATCACATTACATTCCTATCACATCACAGACCCATCACATCACAGACCCATTACATCACAGACTGTAGGTCAACATGACAGAATGGATAAGAAAGCGTGTTCTTAACCATCCGACATACTGATGCCGAGGTAAGGGGTTCAAGGGGGTCATGCGTCGAAGTACACTTGTTCCTGCAGCAAGGCGCTGCCGCCATTTGGAGGTGACAGGTTCGAATCCCGGTCGGTAACTATAGCTTTCAAATTGTATGTTGTCTAGTGCGTCTTCTAGTCTCTACTTCCTTATTCTCCTTCTGTGAGCGCCAAACAATACTATGTGTATTTATTTGTGTAACTGGCAATGAATGACTCAGCCACCTGAACAAGGCAAGCAACAAACAGATGGGATACAAAGAATAGTTTGTGTAGTCTGGAGTCTGACTCTTACCGCTGCCTGGTATCTTCATACCCTCACCTGGGAAGCACTTAATAACACTTAAAGCAATAGTAACTACGGAGCATACAATCGTTTCTCCTGATGGTAACTGTTCCGATATATGTTTATACATTACAGTTGGACTTCAGGTTCTGAATGACTGACATGTGCAGGGTTGTTAATAGCGTTAGCAGACGTGGGTGTTAGTCATTTGTTTAAGTACTCAATTCTTTTCAAGTTAACTATTAACAGATTCTGAGCCAAACAATCAGTAGGTTTGGACCTAACAGAAATGAAAGAAGAAAGATTGGAAGTAGGGGTGCGTCGCAGGTATGACGTCAAAGATGATAACATGGTAACATATATGTTGTATTATAAGGCAATGACAACAGTTCCTTGATATATAAGCCCACGGCAGATGCGGGAAGTCGTTTAACGTAAACATGCACATGAATCACGAACAGCCAAACAATGCTGGGGTTGACTGCTACGTCTGTAAAGGATATGCAACTAACTTTAAGACCCTAACTACAACATCTGTCTACAATGAGCTTAATAAAGTGTAGTTATATTTATTCGACAATATGAAAAGTCTGCTTGTCTGCGTGTCTGTCTGTCTGTCTGTCTGTCTGTCTGTCTGTCTGTCTGTCTGTTTGTCTCTCTCTCTCTCTCTCTCTCCTCTTTCTCTCTCTCTCTCCTTCTCTCTCTCTCTCTCTTCTCTCTCTTTCTCTTTCTCTCTCTCTCTCTTTCTCTCTCTCTCTCTCTCTCTCTCTCTCTCTCTCTCTCTCTCTCTCTCTCTCTCTCTCTCTCTCTCTCTCTCTATATATATATATATATATATATATATATATATATATATATATATATATATATATATATATATATATATATCTAGCTATATATTCTCACGTTTTTGTTCAACATTGTATGTGATTGTGGTACGTCGGTTCTCTAACTTAGTATTTTCATGTTTGTGCTTCTTGTTACAGACTCTGCATGAAACATTCGCTTATATCTGTGTGGGTCTTTCCTTTCGTCGATCATTCTAGTTAGTTTTGTTCTCATTCGTTCTGAAGTTACGAGCACAGCAGAAGTCATTCCCTTATTTTGGATAGCAGAATGTCTGATCCTCGTGATGACTTCATCACAGAGAAGGTCATGGCCGATTCCCCCTTCGATAGCTAGGTATGTTTCTATCCAGGATGCTCCGACCTGGGGGTTAGATAGATTAGGATGCCCCGACCTAGAGGTGACCAGAGCTTATGGTCAGTGTTAAGCCTGGAGGTGACGTGGAGATATAGATAACCTTTGATCAGCATAACATTTAACTCTGACACACCTGTGCCTTTGCACTCCATGAGGCCAACAAAGGCCAACTATCATGGAACACTGACAACTTAATTACATAATTCTCCGTCCCCGTCTTCAACGCCCAATTAGAGTTCCCATGTTGATTACTCCGGAAGTTAAAAGTTAATTGCATATCCTTTACAGGACGTAGCAATCAACCCCACTATTTTTTGGCAGTTCGTGTACCCGGGCAAGTTTACGTTCAGTAGTTTGCCGTTGCTTTCTGAGCGACCGGTAGCCATATCATTTCATTAAAAAACAAACGTAAGGTGGTCTGCTGACAAATCACACACAGCTGTGTTTCAAAAGCGGGTATGCGGGATTACGAACTGCGCCCGTAACACCTTTGCCACGAAGACGTGGTAGTAGATTGATTAAACGCCCATGTGACTTTTCCTATACGCATTGAGTGTCGTTCAGACCCACCAGTGGCTACATTCTGAGCTAGACTTTCTTCATATAGATACTCCGTTTGTTCTATAGCACTACACACCACAGGAATTTCAGAGCCTTCACCACATCCCCTTCACTACATCACCTTTACAACATCACCTTTACCACATCATCTTCACAACATCACCTTCACCACATCACCTTTATCACATCACCTTCACCACATCATCGTCACCAAATTACCTTCACCACATCACCTTTACCACCTCACCTTCATCACATCACCTTCACCACACCCCCTACACTACATCACCTTTACCACATCACCTTTACCACATCATCTTCACCACATCACCATCACCACATCATCGTCACCACATTACCTTCACCACATCACCTTTACCACATCACCTTCATCACATCACCTTCACCATATCCCCTTCACCACATCACCTTTACTACATCACCTTTACAACATCACCTTCACCACATCACCTTCACCACATCATCGTCACCACATTACCTTCACCACATCACCTTCATCACATCACCTTCATCACATCACCTTCACCACATCACCTTCATCACATCACCTTCACCACATAACCCTTACCACATTACCTTCACCACATCACCTTCATCACATCATCGTCACCACATTACCTTCATCAAATCCCCTTTACCACATCACCTTCATTACATCACCTTCATCACATCCCCTTTACCACATTACCTTTACCACATCACCTTCACCACATCACCTTCACCACATCAACTTTTTCACATAATCGTCACCACATTACCTTCACCACATCACCTTCACCACATCACCTTCATCTCATCACCTTCACCACATTCTCTTCACTACACCACCTTTACCACATCACCTATACCCCATCACCACCTTCATTACATCACCTTCACCATAAAACCTTCACCACATCACCGTCACGACATCACCTTCACCACATCACCTTTACCATATCACTGTCACAAAATCACCGTCACCACATTAGCTTCACCACATCACCTTCACCGCATCATCGTCACCACATTATCTTTACCACATCACCATCATTACACCACATTGCCTTTACCACATCACCGTCATCACATCACCTTCATCACATTATCGTCACCACATCACCTTCGCCACATTAACTTCACCACATCACCTTCACCACATCACCGCCACCAATTTACCTTCAGAACATTACCATTATCACATCACCGTCACCAGAATACCTTCACCACATCACCTTCACCACTTCACCGTCACCCCATCACCTTCACCACATCATCTTCTCAACATCACCTGTACTGCATCACTTTTACCACGACAACGTTACCACATCACTTTTACCACGACAACGTTACCACATCACTTTTACCACGACAACGTTACCACATCACTTTCACCACGACAACGTTACCACATCACTTTTACCACGACAACATTACCGTATCAATTTTACCACCATCTTGGAACAGTCGTATCATCTAACGGTAGATGTAGAGATTAGGATAAGAACGGGTATGTCAAGGTCTGCATCGCTCGGTGGGGTATTGGTGCATGATAAGGCAGGCGTGGTCGGATCCCTTGGGACCGTCTGTAGAGTGGACGAATAGATAGATCACGCTTGGTGAGAATGGAGCTGCAAGGAGTGACCAGAGGATCTGGCCGACACTCAGGTCTCAGAGAAAATAATCAGACTGCTCCTAGTACTATTAGTATTGGGACTCTTCGCTGACTGTTGAAAATTAAGACGGAGTACAAATGGGAATGGCCCGAGAGCAGTGATGTCGGTTCTTGACTCAATTAGAACATGACAAAAGCATCGTTTTGCAACATGGAAAATAAGCTCGCATTGAAAGGATATCAGTAAGATAAAAAAAAAAGATCGTTAAAACGCTGTGTGGAACCTATGCTGTTGCATACACGTGAAGCATGGCAAAAAGCAGACAAGCTGGGACATGTATTATAGCTGTGGAAGTGTTGTTGTTGAAGAAAATGCAAAGAATATCACAGTCACACAAAATAAGGTATAAAACAGTACTTCAATAAGCAAATTAAATCCGTACACTGATTAGAGAAGTTAGACACAGACAGCAAAAATTTGTAGGCAACCTATGAGGAGAAATACACTTGGAAACTTAGTGACAACTGGCAAACTTGATCAGAAAAGAGCAAGGGAGAGACAAACCCATACATATCTGGATGTCTTCGCATCATGGCAAAATCGAGGCAAGACTGGTAACCGTGTGTGATGTCGAACCATGACAGCTCGCACATAATGTCATGGCACATTGTGATGATGGTATTTTATTTTCCTTGACACTGGCTAGTGTTGACATCTAGAACACCCATGGAAGTAGATGCATATTCTACCAATCTGCCATAGATTTGCGGAACTAGCTAGTGTTGAAATCTAGAACACCCATGGAAGTAGATGCATATTCTACCAATCTGCCATAGATTTGCGGAACTAGCTAGTGTTGAAATCTAGAACACCCATGGAAGTAGATGCATATTCTACAAATCTGCCATAGATTTGTGGAAACGCCATTGCTACAACCTGCACGAGTACTACTGTATCACTGACACGTTGATTCACAGAAAATGGAAATCAATCCGCTCAATACATTTAATTGATTTCCATCACGCTTACTACGATTTTAAAAAATAGTTCCTAGGCGTTTCACTTAGGTGACCTTTGAAATAGATCTTGATCGGCGTTTAGATATTAAAATGTGATTAATTTATCAATACGTGTGCTTTTAAGAAACTATGTTCCGATAATTATTTTCACAGTTGAAGACTTCTTTTTTATTTATTTTACATAGTTCCCGTCTTTCATACATTGCAGGTCTAAAGTAACTTGAAAATGTGTTATAAATACGTACAAAGATATTACGTAGTTTGTCTTCGGCATTAAGAATAGATTTTGTTATTCTAATCTAAGTGTTCCTACCATAAAGGTATTTATTATGTTTGCATCATCATCATTACGTGCCATGCCCTAATCTTGTGTGTGGTCAGGGTTCTTACGGGATGACGATCATCAGTCTTCAATAAGGTATCCCCCCCCCCCCCCCCAAAAAAAAAAAAAAAAAAAACACATCTTAAAAGATTACTGAGTTGAGTTGAGCTGTGTCAAGAACCGACATTCTTGCACTCGGGGCATTCCCATTAGCACTGAGTCATCATCTTCAACAGTCAGCGTTGAGTTCCAATACTAAAGGTGGCTGTTACAATGTGAGTATATGTCCCACTTGCTTTACCTCTGAGTGACGACGGTCTACCAGAACTTCTGACAACCCCCCCCCCCCCCCCCCCCGCTGCCGCGTTCTCTATAGACCAAGTTAGTCTGTCTGTACTTCTGCAAGGTGACTGAGAGGCTCCATGTAAGAAAACAAACACATAAATATCAGAGAACGTTTCCTCACTAATCTTTATCAACTAAATAACTCTGGCGAAGGGGTTGTGGACGCAGTTTGTAATCCCCCTCTCCGCGTTCGAAACACAGCTGTGGTAGGTTTGGCAGTAGACCACCTCGTGTTGGTTTTTATAAAATGGTATGAGTGTCGGTCGTTCAGAAAGCAATGGCAAACTACTGAAAGTAAGACATCACACAGAGCCAAAAGATGATGGGGTTGACTGCGACGTTCTGTAAAGGATATGCAATTAACTTTAACTTTTTTCAATAACAAAAACAAAACATTAAAAATATATAACACACGAAAACCAGAATGATTATAATCTGAAAGATCTTCAATTCACTAGTATCTGCAACGAACAACCTAGATCAGATGTGGGTTATGTGATGTTTTGCACGAAGTCGCATGTTGACGATTTGCTGTCACCTGGTCAAGTGACTCTCCCTGCAAGACGAGGCTGCCTTCATGGAGCATAGATTTACACAGTATATCTGAAATTCCGTTTCTGACCGTGACTCAAAAGTTCAAGCTGTTATTAACTGATTCAGTGCCACACACAAAAAAAAAGCAGGTTTGGACTAAGCAATATACATACTCAAATGCATAAGTATTATAATGAAAATTTCCGTTCATGTAGCATTGAAATTGCAGAAGATATGATGAAATAAAACAAATAACACAATGACCGTAGTAAGGCGATAAATCATCCTTCTGTCCAAATGGGAGGCCACATTTTGCGATATATATCATCCTTCGACACTTAATAAGTGAGGTAATGTGGTGACATTAAATTTAATACAATCAGTCTACGGTGTTCTCACCATTCTTCTATAAACCCACGTCTGCGTTGCTTCTACATTATTCCTCACTTGTCTGCTAACTGTCTATGATTTTTTTGTCGTCCAGCAAAGGAAAATACATGTGTGTGAAAGCTCGCGCGAGTGTTTGTGAGTGTGTTTGTGAGTGAGTGTGTGTGTGTGTGTGTGTGTGTGTGTGTGTGTGTGTGTGTGTTTTAAATAGCTCTAAGAAATACGAATCCAGTTATTGATATATTATTTCCAATACTTAAATGATTTTACTGAAAACAATATTCCTAAACCAAACCCTTGAGGTGATTTCCGTATTTGTTCTTTCTAATGCATTTGGCCTGCTACAAATTCGTTAAGATAATATTATCTTTTCGTAGGGGCGTCGTGGGGACTTGAGGCAGTTTTCAAGATCTATACACTATGCAGGTGTCATTATGTGTTTCTGATTTTAAAATTTTCTAAAATGCCTACATGGAACATCGTTTGGCATCTGATTTTATAATTTAATTGCAATGATTACCTTGGAGAGACAGAAAAACAAATGAGACAGTTCTTCAGAAATATATGGAAAGTGAATCACCGTCATCGTTCACTTTTACCGTCATCCATGGTGGGGAGGAGAAGATGACGTTCTAGTGCCCAATGGGTGGCACTGTATAGTGTCATTGCCTTTGATTGTACAATGTTTTGATGTTGTTACCAGCTAGTGCTGGTAGTTGGTGGTGTTGCATACTAACTAGATGGTCGAACCATTTCCTCTTCTGCCTTTCAATATATGTGGCCTAAGGTGTTTTGTTCCCACCGTCTGTCTGATAACATCATTTCCTGCTCGATCTCGGATTTAATGCCATGGTATCTGCATGGGCTTATATACAGGTTTCCCTATGCAAATCCCTTTAATTTGATGTATAATACAACATATCTGCTAGCATAATAACTTTTAAGTCATAACTGTGTCATACTCTTATTTCTTATTTTACGCCATTCATATTTGCATTGTCCAAACCTATTTTGGGGGGCACTGAATCTGTTAAGTTGGCAGTTCTTCTCAAGCATCTATTCTCACATGTGTTCATTTTGCGTAAATATGATTTGGATATGTCAAAATTTGACATTGGTAGCATGGTCTTGATGTGAGTATGCTATTTTTTACTTGTCATTTTGCGGACATAGTTATATTTGGATGTTTCTGTATGGGTGTCAGTGGAAAGTGAATTGACAAAAAAAATTAGAGATATATAGTCATTTTATGTGGTCATATTAAGAGGAGATACACACTTGAAATTGTAGACACACTTGTGTAAGTTTATTGCACTGTCGTGGAGTTATTCTTAAATGAGTAAACTAACCCACTAGAAACATGTACATTACCGTATTATTCCGAACAAACATAATTACATTGTTAGTCAGGTAACCGTACCTTTAAATCTACCACGATCTGGGGTGGTTTTTATTTTTATCGAGGACTCCGGAATTGACCTGAAAACAAAATGGTTACCAGAAAATGTTCTTGGCGGTATAGTTGTCGTGGTATAGTGACCCCATAAGACATTAAGTGCTGTTTGGTTCATGTAGGCTCCATCTGGCACTCTATATATATGCTTTAAAAGGTCGCTTAAAAGTCGACAAGGTCGACTTCATTGTACCGTTTAAAAAAAAAATAATCCCATATGGCTCTGCTTCTTTCCGCAGCGAACTGCCGAAGCGTCGCGCAGGAGTCTCCGAAAACAAAGCACTCGTGAACCGAAGTTCGCTGCATGGAATCGAACCCACAACCATCGGACCTCGAGTCAGACGGCTTGACTACTTCACCACGGACACTCCCTATCTATATGCTACGATGGTATGCACACTGAATCCTTTACCTTCTCTTACATTCCATGTTGGATGTTACTGAGCACGTGCACTGTTCTGTGAACCTCCGTGTGTGATCACCGTGAGAATGTATTAGAACTTGTTGGTTTATTCCAGTGCAGTACGAATGGTACTTGATAACCAAAATCAAACGACCCGGTTGTATCAGTTGGGTAACACAATCCAGGTTTAATCCTGCTGTTTAGGTCAACCAGATTCTTGAAGACACGTCTTTAAAACAGCGGGTAATGTTACTTAAAGACGCTTCCTATTTTATCCCCGAAACTGTGAAAACATTGATGAGGAAGATGAAAGTATCAGAATAAATAAATAGAGTTTAATCTGGAACTTCCTCTCTCCTATCTCTGTCTCTCTCCTTACCTCTCTAACTATATCTCATTCACAGACCACGACGTCAAAGGAGCTATATGAATGTATCATAATAAACAAGTGAAGTGTCAACTTGAACTTGGTGCTGCTGCTTTTCCTTTCTTCATTCTTTCCTGCCTTCCTTTCTTTCCATCTGTATGTCTTTCTTTCCGGCAGTCTGTCTTTCTTTCCGTCTTTCTTTCTTCTTTATTTACATCTGTCTATCTGTCTGTCTGTCTGTCTGTCTGTCTGTCTGTCTGTCTGTCTGTCTGTCTGTCTGTCTGTCTGTCTATCTGTCTGTCTTTCTTTCTTTCTTTAGTCTTTCTATCTTTCTTCCTCCTCCTTCTTTCTTTCTTCTTCCTCCTCCCCTTCCTCCCTTCTTCATACACCTCCTCCTTCTTTCCTCATTCTTCCCTTTTTTTTCTGTCTTTCTTCTCCCCCCTTCTCCTCCCTTCTTCGTACTCCTTCTCCTTCTTCTTTTTTTCTCAGTTGTATACCTATACAGCAAATAAATAATATAACTTGTTCGAATCAACAAAGGAATTTTAACCTTGAACTCTCTCTCTCTCTCTCTCTCTCTCTCTCTCTCTCTCTCTCTCTCTCTCTATCTCTCTCTCACTCTCTCTCTCTCTTTCTCTATCTATCTATCTATCTATCTATCTATCTATCTATCTATCTATCTATCTATCTATCTATCTATCTATCTATCTATCTGTCTGTCTGTCTGTCTGTCTGTCTGTCTGTCTGTCTGTCTGTCTGTCTGTCTGTCTGTCTGTCTGTCTGTCTGTCTGTCTGTCCGTCCGTCCGTCCGTCCGTCCGTCCGTCCGTCCGTCCGTCCGTCCGTCCGTCCGTCCGTCCGTCCGTCCGTCCGTCCGTCATTCCGTCCGTCCGTCCGTCCGTCCGTCCGTCCGTCCGTCCGTCTGTCTGTCTATCTATCTCTATCTATCTAACTAACTAACTAACATTCTCTAAACCATATACCAACACAGAAGATCGGCAAGTGATGGAAAACATAACACAAAAGCTACTGTACAGAAGCGCATACGTTCATGTGCTCTGCCATTTGGAAACCTGCAGTGTTACCAGAATGGCGTACAATCCTGATGCATACATCAACATTGTCTGGGGCAGGTGCGCTGACATCACTACAAACATACACCTGTAAAGAGAACATTTGGGCACCCACAAAGTCATTAGAGTACAAGCCATACGTTGTATATATATATATATATTCTTCTTCTTCTTCAGCTTTCCGAGCCATTGAGGTTCTTTGCTGCAAATACAATCCGTCTCCATTCGCCTCTCTGGTGGACCTTTTCTTGCCAGTCGTTGATTCCAAGTGCTTGTAGGTCTGTACATGTATTATCTCTCCACCGTCTTCTTGGTCTACCTCGGGGTCTACGGTCATTTATTTCCTGAGTGTAAGCGAGTTTTGTTTCCCTATTATCTTCCATTCTTTCTATATGCCCCAGCCATTGTAGTCTATTAGCCTTCATGATACCAGTGATTAGCGGGGACTTAAACAGATCATAAATGTCTTTGTTACTTCTTCTTTTCCACTCTCCACTTTGTGTATCCCTAATGGGTCCAAAGATGCGTCTTAAAATATTGTTCTCAAAGGTTTGTAACAAGGCTTCGTCTCCTTTCGTTGTACTCCAGGTTTCAGAGCCATACAGCACAACTGGTCTGATCAGTGTTTTGTATATTGTGATTTTGGTGTTACGAGATAGCGCCTTTGATTTTAGTATATGTTGTAGTGCATAGTATATCTTATTTCCAGAGTTGATTCTAGTTTGTATTTCTTCCCTTATGATGTTGGAGCAGTTGAAGATTGTACCCAGGTATTTGTATGTTTCCGTTCTTTTAATGGTCATATTATCTACTTGTATGTGGCCAGAGTTTTCAGGCATTCCGTCTCTTGAAATTACCATATATTCTGTCTTATCTTGGTTGATAACCAGCCCCATCTCTTGGGCTTTTTCCTTTAAGTGAGTCAATATTTCCAATGTCTTTTGTTCAATTTGCCCTATAATATCTATATCATCTGCATAACCAAGCAGCTTGGATGTTCCTCCAATATCATATTCCTCCTTTATCTTCCTTACAACTTTCTCTAGAGCCAGATTGAAGAGTAGCGGCGATAGTGCATCACCCTGTTTGAAGCCAGATGTTATTTGGAAGGGGTCTGATTTCCTGCCTTTATATGTTACTATATTATAAGTATCTTCCATGCATAGTCTGGTCATGTTGATTAACTTCCTTGGTATTCCAAATTCCTGCATAGCATTCCATAGACTATTCCTATGGACACTATCATAAGCCTTTTTAAAATCCACAAAAATGTTATGGAGATCTCTTTTATATTCCCAATTTTTCTCGGCTATTTGTCGTAAGATAAATATCTGATCTATTGTTGATCTGTTTTGTCTAAAACCCGCCTGGTAGTCACCTAATATGTCTTCTGAATATGGTCTTAGTCTATTTAGTAATACTGCGGATAGTATCTTATAGCTTGTGGACAGTAGTGATATTCCTCTATAATTTCCACATTGGAACTTGTCTCCTTTCTTAAAGATAGGTATCAATAATGACTCTTTCCAGTCATGGGGTAATTCTTCCGTCCTCCAGATTTTTATTATTAGTTCGTATAGCTTTAGATGTAATGCATGGCCACCTGCCTTTATAAATTCAGCAGCAATTCCATCAGTCCCAGTTGCCTTATTGTTTTTAAGTCGTGTGATTACATATAGGATTTCTTCAAATGTAGGTTCTTCAATTTGTGGTTCGCATGTTAGAACCTCTACCTATGGGAAAATGTTACTTGGAGCTTCACAATTTAGTAATTCAATAAAATATTCTTTCCATGTGTTGCACATTTCCTCATTGGTATTTATCATATTCCCATTTTTGTCTTTTAAACCATATGTGTTTTGTTGGTGCCCTCGTTTCATTGACTTCAGTTCTTTAAAAAATTTTCTGGATTCATTTTTCTGGTGATTAGTTTCCATATCTTTGATTATATTACTTATATATTCTCGCTTCTGCTGTCTAACTATTTTTGTAGCCTCTTTACATTCATTTCCATAATGCTCTTCCTTTTGGATGTTATTGATGTAATTTAACCATACATGTTTGGCATTCTTCTTCCTAATGACTGCTTCTTCACATTTTTGATTGAACCATCTGTTCTTTCTATGCGTGGTTAACACACCGAGACATTCTTCTGCGGTAGATTGAATTGTATTCTTGATGTTCAACCAAGTTTGGTCAACGCTTTCCTCCGAAGGGTTTTGCAGAGCTTCAAGTTTACATTTTATTTCATCTGCAAATTTCTCTTTGACTGTAATGTCTTGTAGTTTTTCTCTGTTATATGTTATATGGGTGTAATCTTTGTAATTTAGTATAGAAAGCTCTCTTAAGTTTTATTTTAAATTTTGCTCCAACGAGAAAGTGGTCACTGTGGCACTCAGCTCCTCTATAACTTCTGACTTGCTGTATGTTTGATGCATTTCTGTTGTTAATTAAAATGTGATCTATTTGATTATAGGTTCTCTTGTCACATGATTTCCAAGTTTGTTTGTGTATATCCTTTCTTTGTAGTCTGGTACTGCTAATCTGCAGTCCTTTGGCTTCTGCCAGGTTGATGACTCTCCATCCATTATCATTTGAAGTTGTATGTAGGCTTTCCATACCGGCCACTTTTTTATTAGTTTGCTCTGTACCTATTTTTGCATTGAAGTCTCCCAACACAATCAGGATGTCCTGTTTGGGGGTGTCTTCTATGACATCTTCCAGATCATTATAAAAGTCTTCTTTAATATCATCTTCTTTCTCTTCAGTAGGTGCATGTACATTAATCATCGTTATATTTTTCCATTTACCTTTTATTCGTAATTTACTAATCCTGTCATTAAAAGCTTTAAAGTTTAAAACGTTCCCCCATAACTCTTTTTTGATGACAAATCCTGTTTCTAATTCATGTTTATTTTGGGTGTTTCCTCCATATATTATAATCATTAAATTTTGCTCTAAAGTACCCTCTCCTGACCACCTTGTTTCTTGAATTGCTGTTATATCCATTTGATATTCAACCAGCTCCCGGGTTAGTTCTTCAGCCGCTCCAGCTCGATATAGTGTCCGTACATTCCATGTTCCAAATCTCAAAAGTCGTTTAACGTTCCAAGGTCGTTGTCCAGATAAGTCAGTCCGATATCGAGGCTCATGTATTTGTTTCGTAACAAAGAAAGGTTTTTACAAAGGTGGGGATGTTAACCCCACGCTTCAACCCCCAACCTGGAGGACCAGGGTGTTTCTCTTTGTCTGTTCTCTACCCTTTGACCTGTCCGGCTTGGGAGGATATATATATATATATATATATATATATATATATATATATATATATATATATATATATATATATATATATATATACATACATTAGTTGACACTCATGGAATACCGGGGTAGAGAGAACACGCTAGGTAGGACAATTGACGGCTAAAGGTACACTAGATTGAAGCATTCATCATCATCGTGTGCCATGCCGATACGCGTGGGCGATCATGTTTCGCCATCTCACTCGATCACCAGAGTCGTGGATCAACTCAGTGTTCTTGTCTGCACCATGCCACATGGGCAAGCCATCCAGATATTTACTTCTCTGCCTTCCTTTTGTTCTCTTCCCATCGATCTTGCCAGCTGTCACCAAGTTCTCCAGTCTATTTATTCTCACAACGTGACTAAAAATGTGTGACTGTCTACGTCTAATTTCTTAAATCAGTGTACGATTTTCATTTGTTTCTTGTAGGTCTTAAGCATTAGACTAGTTAAAATGGTTTCACACATGCCACAAACACAATCCGATGACCTTCAAAAGCAACGATGGGCAGAGCATTTCAAAGAAATATTAAATAGACCGCAGCCTGACACTGTTCCGAACCTGGATGGAGAAATTACTATGCCCCCACTAGATGCCTCCTGCGAGTCATTCACCATGGAAGAGATTAAAGCAGCCATCACAAAATTGAAGAACAACAAAGCTGTTGGTGAAGATGAAATCTCAGGAGAAATGCTCAAAGCAGCAGATGAGAACACCTTACAACGTTTGTTACAGCTGATCAATGAAATCTGGCAAAGCGAATCCCCACCACAACAGTGGAAAGATGGTGTAATTTTCAAACTGCCTAAAAAGGGCGATATGTCTGATTGCAATAATTGGCGTGGTATCACTCTATTGTCAGTACCAGGAAAACATTTTTGTAGCATGTTACTTGAGAGATTGAAAAAGGCGATAGATGAAAGGCTCAGAGAAGAACAAGCAGGCTTCAGACCAAAACGGTCATGCATAGACCACATTTTCACCCTCAGAATATTCAATGAAGACTCCGTAGAATTCCAGTCGAAATTAATCACCAACTTTGTCGACTTTCAAAAAGCCTTCCACAGTATCCACCGTCCTTCACTTTGGAATCTACTTAACATCTATGGTTTTCCTACCAAATATACCAACGTCATAAAATCTTTCTACAAAGAAACACGTTGCTGCGTAAGAACAGAAACAGGCAACTCTGACTGGTTCTCAGTCAAAACAGGAGTGAAACAGGGTTGTGTCTTATCACCGATGCTTTTTAGAATAGCTATCGATTGGGTCATGCGCAAATGCACAAACAACACAAATATGGGTATCCATTGGGTTGACAAAATTCTAGAAGACCTGGACTTTGCCGACGACATAGTGCTTTTGAGTTCAACACACCCGGATGCCCAAGAGAAAATAAACCACCTCCAAAATGTTTCAGGGCAAATTGGTCTCCAAATTAACACCACAAAAACAAAGACTATTGATCTTACCAACAGTTCAGATGACACCAAATTGAACAGCTATGTTCTTGAAAAAGTCAACAGCTTTACATACCTAGGAAGCAAAATGACATCTACAGGGGACTCAACACAAGAAATATCATCTAGAATCGCACTGGCATCTAGTGCCTTCAATAAACTGTCAAACATCTGGAAGTCAAAGACACTCAGCAAACACACAAAACTTAAAATCTTCAACTATTGTGTGATTCCAGTGTTAACGTATGGATGTGAAAGTTGGAAATCAACGGTAGCTTTAGATAAAAAATTAGACAATTTTGAGAACAAATGTCTTAGAAGACTTCTAAACATCCACTGGACAGACTTCAGAACCAATTCGCAAATAAGACAAGAGACTAAGCAAGATACAGTATCCAATTTCATAAGAAGACGCCGTTGGAACTACATCGGCCATGTACTCAGAATGGACAAGTCAAGACTCCCCTACCAAGCCCTCATATGGTCACCAGTAGGGAAAAGAAAACGGGGAAGACCAAGAGAGACCCTGCGTAGAACCATCATTAGAGAAGGCTCATTCAATGGCCAAGTGAATATCCAAGATCTACAACAGGTAGCAGCGAACCGCCAGGCATGGAGAGACAGGACTTCTGCCCTATGCGCCGCCTTAGGCTCAAGAGGAAAGACTAACTAACTAACAAACACAATATTGCACGTTTTCTTGCCTGATATAATTCTTGGCAGGTGCATACTGCTGAGTTATATATCAAATAACCTGAACAAACAAATAATACTTTGATTTATTAGGTTGCTTCTGGATTTGAGGTTTAAAGATTGAGTACAATCCACTACTGACAACGCTGATCGTATTCCGGAACGAACCTTAAGCCTTGTCCACGTCAGATTGGAAGCACTAGACTTGAGTTTCGCTCTCGTTTGAGCTCGTCAGTAGTGCATATCCCTGACTGGACCCGGGATCGAACTCCGGATCACTGGCGTGGGAGGCGGAATACTTTGGCTGAAGTACTCAGTGCATTGTCGTTTATATTTTTCTAAGGGAAAGAACGTCGACTCCATGGAAACAGTTTCTTGTTGTGCTACTGGATGGAAATATGCATGATCGAATGTTAATATTCCTACATAAGGAGGGAAGCATGGTTGAATGTATAAGAACGCGCGTTCTTAACCATCCGATGTGCTGGTGCCGAGGTAAAGGGTTCAACCCCTACATCGGTCAGTTGGACTAAAATGTTGACTTCTCGTCCTTGACTGTGGACGTAAATTACAAGTACCTCAGAAGTCGACGTGTGTTCACCTGATGTGGTGGTGGGGGGGGGAGTGAGGGGGGGGGGGGGGGGGTACTGGTAATAGGGAAAGCTAATCCACGCGCAAAGATAAGATCAGTTCAGTACACGAGAAGTAATATCAGGTGTATGGACTACGCTTGAGGTCAAAGCGAGCAAACACAAAGGAGACAACATTCGAGATTGGAAAGTCATGCTCGAGACTAAGCACCTGAAGAAGAAGAATAAGCTGTCACGTTAACATACATTCGAGTCACAGTTAGCGTGAATCGCCGACTGAAAGGCAATTATATTTCTTAAAACAGAGAACATCGGAGAAGCGTCGGAGACAGGCTTGCAAGGTAAATACGTAAGCAGAAATTGTGAAGCGAAATTTGCATATCAAAAGCGTCAGTACAGGTTAAAGGTTACAGACAAAATGGCGCTGTACTTGGAATGAAGTGTGTTCACAGACCTCACCCCCCCCATCTCCCCCCCCCCTCCCCTCACACCCGTTTGGCTGGAAGATCAATAACATGGTACTGAGTTGTCAGACCCATCACATTAGCCTGCTCACAGCCTAGTGTTCATATCAATTAATCATATCTCGCCACTCTCTTCTGTTCGCGTCATCATAACATCAACTTCATTGCACCATCATCATCATCTTCATCACAGTATTGTCATCACATCATATTCATCACATTATCTTCATGATCATCATAATCTTTTTCATCACATCATCTTCATAACATCATAATAATCTACATAATATGAACTTCATAATTATCATAATCAGCTTCATTACATTATCTTCATAATCATCACATCATCTTCATCACATCATCTTCATAATCATCCATAATATCATCATTACCACAATTTTTTCATCATCGTCATCATATCATCTTCATCACATCATCTTCATAATCATCCATAATATCATTATTACCACAATTTCTTCATCATCGTCATCATATCATCTTCATCACATCATCTTCAAAATCATAATAATCATATTCATCACGCCATATGCATATCATCTTGATAACATTATCTCCATCATCATTACATTATCTTCATCATACCATCTTCATAATAATTATAATAATCATCATGACAACATCATCATAATCATTATAACCATCATCAACATCATCATCATCATAATTATCACGCCATCTTCATCACATAGTCTTCATAATCATCATAATCATCTTCATCAAATCATCTTCATCACATCAACCCCTTTATCATCTCGATCACATTAGATTAATCGTCATCACAACATCATTTCCAACTTATCATCTTCATCAAATCGACATCTTCATCACCTGCATCGCATAATCATCTTCATTATCTCTATGGCATCATCATCATCATCATCATGACATCATCACCTGTATCATCTCCATCACTTCATCATCTCCATCACATCATCTTCATCACATCATCATCTTCATCGCATCATCTTCATCATATCCATCACATAATCATGTCCATCTCATCATCATCTTCATCACATTATCTTCATTACATCATCTCTACAACATCATGATCTAAATCGCATCATCGCCATCACATCATCATCTTCATGTCCAACGTATCATCATCTTCATTATTGCCATCACATCGCCATCTCCATCGGATCATCTCCATCACATCATATCAATTACATCATCATCTTCATCACATCATATGCATCACTTCATCTCCATCACATCATCTACACTACATCATCATCTTCATGACATCATCTCCATTACATCATCATCTCCATCACATCATCTGCATCACATCATCCCCATTAATCATCTCGATTACATCATCTCCATTACATCATCTCCATTACAACATCTCCATTACATCATCATCTCCATTACATCATCATCTCCATCACATCATCTCCATCGCATCATCTCCATCACATCATCTTCTTTACATCATCATCTCCATTACATCATCTCCATCACATCATCTCCATCACATTAGCTCCATCATATCATCATATCCGTCGCATAATCTCCATCACATCATCATCTTCATCACGTAACATCTCAATCACATAATCTTCATCACCTTCATTATATCATCGTATCCATCACATCATCTTTATCACATCATCATCTCCATCACATCATCTTCATCACCTTCATTATTTCATCGTATCCATCACATCATCTTTATCACATCATCATCTCCATCACATCATCTTCACCACATCAGCATCTCCATCACACCAACATCTCTATCATACATTCATTTCCATCACATCCATATCTTCATCACATCATCTTCATCACATCATCTTCATCATATCATTTTCGCCATCTCCATCACATCATCGTTTCCATCACATCATATCCATCACATCAACGTTTCCATCACATCATCTCCTCACATCATCTCCATCACATTATCATCTCTATCACATCATCATCTCCATCACATCATATCCATCACATCATAATCTCCATCACATCATTATCTCCAGCACATCATCTATACCTACATTATTATCTCCATCACATCATTATCTACATTACATTATCATTTACATAAAATCATTGTCTCCATTATATCATCTGCATGACACAATTTCCATCCTATTAATCACATTATTTAAATCATCTCTATTATTAATCACATTATTGTCTGTCAGGTCTTAGTCAGATATGACTGAGCTACCGTATGACAGTAGACGGTACTACCTGCTTTCTGTCAGCGCCGAATGTTGGGCGGCGCTTACCAAACCCGACACCCCACATTGTGCCAACGGCTTCGGGCGGAAGAGCGCAATTGGGAGGGTACTAGCCTTATCCTGGTGCGAGGAAATGCAACCCAAAGACAAAATAAGTCATGGCAGGGCAGACCAGGCCCTAAGCGTTGGTTGGCAGCTGGTCTAGGATCGAAGCTCCGACAGGCGGACAGTTAGAGCATTGCTTTGCTGATCCGGCAGCTTGTTCCAGATGTATAGGTGTTAACTTTCCTCTGGAGTGAACTAGGCAGGCCGAGAGAGGGATCATGCTGCATGGGCAACACATGGTTTCTTTATTTTAGCCCAGGCTTTGTGCTATGGAGAGGCAATAACTCCATCCCTGGTCTTAACCGGTCTCGGAATCAAAGCGAGAGGCAACTGTTACGGGTTATAAGTCCTTGTCAGTTGGCGTAAACATGGGGCGCCACGCGTTGCCTCTGACGGTGGGAGACACCTACAGGTGTCACTGATCAGCTACCGTCCGCCTCAAGCTGGGCAGCCCCCGGCCAATTGGGTGCTGATCCGCCACAGCCTGCCTGCTTCAATGGGTGCTTGGGGCTAGGACAAAATCTGAATCGCAGGCTGTAAAACCAATGCACCAGGCACTAATAAAAAGAATAATAGAAACCTCAAGCTACGGCTTGCAACCTGGAACGTGAGAACCATGTGTCCAGGATTTTCCACTGACTTGACAAATATTGACGATGTGAGAAAAACGGCTGTGATTGATGCTGAACTCAATCGTCTTAACATTGATATTGCTGGCCTGCAGGAGACTCGCCTCGCTGAGGAAGGGTCACTCAGGGAAAACAATTACACCTTTTTTTGGAAGGGAAGAGGGCAGGCAGAAAAAAGGCATCACGGTGTGGGCTTTGCAGTGAAGAATTCGCTACTGGGAATGATTGATATCCCAGCTGGAGGTAATGAAAGATTATTATCACTGCGCTTGGCAACCTCTTGTGGATTTGCCACCATTCTCACTGCATATGCACCGACACTCACTTCCTCTGATGATGTGAAAGATACGTTCTATGAGCAGCTAGACTCTGCGATCAAGGCAGTTCCAAAATCCGACTACATTTATATGCTCGGTGATTTCAATGCTCGTGTGGGCAAGGACTCGAGTTCATGGCCAGTGTGCCTTGGAAAATACAACATCGGTCGCATGAATGATAATGGGCAAAGGCTGCTGGAGCATTGCACTAAAAATGACCTATGTATTACAAACTCATTTTTTAAAACAAAAGAGATGCATAAGGTCACATGGAAACACCCAAGATCCGGTCATTGGCATCAGCTGGACTTCATTATCACACGGAGACAACATCTGAACCATACATCATTAACTCGAAGTTACCACAGTGCTGACTGTGATACAGATCATTCTTTGGTTGTTGCAAGGGTTAGACTGAGACCAAAGAGAATCTACACAGCTAAACACAAGTCTAGCCCCAGGATTAATATTATTAACACTCACGATCCTGGAAAGTGCTTTGAATTTCAACAGCAACTTGAGGACGCTTTCAATGATACATCAGAAAATTGTATAGTAAATGATAAATGGAGTAAACTTAAGGAAACTATTTATAAAACAGCGGTAGGGGTTTACGGCACTGTGGATCATAAGAGGCAGGACTGGTTTGCGGCAAACAGCCAGATACTGATTGATAAAAAGAAGATAGCTCTCTTAAGAAACAAGGAAAGACCAACGCGTAACACTCTGAGTGAGCTGAAGCAAGCGAGGAAGGATGTACAAAAGGCTGCCAGGCAGTGTGCGAATGACTATTGGATCAAGTTATGTGAGTCCATTCAAATCGCAAGTGATAAGGGAAACATCAGAAGCATGTGTGAAGGGATAAAGAAAGCCTGTGGTCCAATGATCAAAAGAAGTGCACCGCTGAAAACCTTGACTGGAGAAATCATCACTGATAAGAAACAGCAGATGGATAGATGGGTCGAGCACTATTTAGAGCTTTACTCAAGTGAGACCAAGCTGGCGGATGATGCCCTCAACGCCATAGAGGCCCTGCCAACTCTTGACCACCTGGACACACTTCCCACTATAACAGAAGTTAAGTGTGCTATAAATGAGCTTGCATCTGGCAAGGCTCCAGGTAAGGATGGGATTCCAATAGAGGTTATCAGGAGTGGGAAAGACACCCTCGCTCTGCAGATCCACCAGCTAATAGAGCTATGCTGGCGAGAATGACAAATCCCACAGGATTTCAAAGATTCAAACATCATAACGCTGTACAAGAACAAGGGAGATCGGAGCGACTGCAACAACTATAGGGGTATCTCACTTCTGTGTATTGTTGGGAAAGTATTTGCCAGAATTGTCCTGCGCAGACTTCAAGTCCTGGGAGATCAAGTCTACCCCGAATCACAGTGCGGCTTCCGTCAGAACCTGTCTACCATTGATATGATATTCTCATTGCGACAGATGCAAGAAAAATGCCGGGAACAAAATCAGCCACTGTTTATTGCCTTCATCGACCTCACAAAGGCATTCGATTTGGTCAGTCGTGAGGGTCTGTTCAAAGCACTAAAGAAGATTGGCTGTCCACCAACTCTTCTGTCCATTGTGGAATCGTTCCACACAGGCATGAAGGGTATAATCAAGTTTGATGGCTCAACTTCAGAAGAGTTTGAAATCAAGAGTGGAGTTAAGCAAGGTTGTGTACTAGCCCCCACCCTCTTTGGGATATACTTTTCACTTCTACTGAAATATGCCTTTCGTGATCAGGATGACGGTATATACATTCACTCACGCTCAGATGGTGGCCTCTATAATGCTCAGAGATTGAAGGCCAAGACCAAAATTAGCAGGGTACTAATCAGAGAGTTGCTTTTTGCGGATGATGCTGCGATTACGACCCACTCTGAGGAAGAATTACAACATCTACTATCTGAATTCTCCAATGCTTGTTCTGAATTTGGTTTAACAATTAACAAAAAGAAGACACAGATTATGTCACAAGGTGCACATGGTGTACCATCAATCTTTATTGACGACGCCGAACTGGAGATAGTAGACCATTTTACATATCTTGGATCAGAGGTAAATAGCAAATTATCCCTCGATCAGGATATCAACATCAGGATTGGCAAGGCAGCAACAACAATGAACATGTTAGCAAAAAGAGTCTGGGAGAACAGGAAGCTTACTGCCAAAACAAAAGTCCTCGTCTACGAAGCCTGTGTCCTTAGTACTCTTCTTTATGGCAGTGAAACCTGGACAACTTACTCACGCCAAGAGAAACGTTTAAACAGCTTTCATATGCGGTGTCTGCGAAGAATACTTGGTATTAAGTGGCAAGACAAAATCACAAATGCTGAAGTATTGGAAAGATCAGGTTGTGTGACGGTGTATTCCATGCTCAGTCTTCGTAGACTTAGATGGATAGGACACGTTAGGAGGATGGATGATGGTAGAATACCAAAGGACATCTTTTTTTGGTGAATTACAGACGGGTAGGAGATCTCAGGGTCGGCCTCTACTACGATACAAAGATGTGTGTAAGCGGGACATGATTGATACAGGCATTGATAATGCACAATGGGAGCACGTCGCCGCTGAACGTGTTGCATGGAGGGCAACTATCAGAAATGGAATAAAGACAAAGGAGAAAATGATTGCAGATAAAGCACACACAGAGCGTGAGAGACGTAAGATGGTGCAAAATGGTGGAAATGACCATGTTTTCACATGCACCTACTGTGGGCAAACATTTGCAGCAAGAATTGGCCTTACCAGCCACACTCGCCACCGCCATGGATCGTAGTTATTGCCATATGACAGTTATTAAGCCTTTTTGAAGCACAATGTACCAAACTATCGTCTGTCAAGACGGAAAGGAAAGGTGCCAATGAATCACATTATTATCTTCATCTCATCATTATCTTAATCACATCATCTTCATTACATCATCTTCATCACGTCATCATCTTCATCATCTCCATCACATCATCTCCAGCACATCATCTCCAGCACATCATCTCCATCACATCATCGTCTTTATTATCTCCATCACTTCATCTCCATCACATCATCATATCCATCACATCAGCATCTCTATCACATCATCTCCAACACGTCATCATCTTCATGATCTCCATCATATCATCTCCATCGCATCATCTCCAACAAATCATCTCTATTATATAATCAGCTCCATCACACCATCTCCATCACATCATCTCCATCACATCTTCTCCATCACATCATTATCTCCGTCACGTCATTATATGCGTCACATGATCATCGCCATCATATTAGCACCTAAATCATGTCAGCATCTCCATCACATCATCATCTTCATCTCCATCGCATCATCATATCCATCACACCATCATCTTCATCACATCATCTTTATCACATCATCATTATTACTTCCTCTTCGTCACATCATCTTCATCACTTCATCTCCATCACGTCATCTTCATCACATCATCATCTTCATCACATCATTGTCACAACGTCATCACCACCTCATAAACACCACATCATCACCACATGAACATCACAGAACCACCATTTCATCATCACCATTAAGCTACTCATTCTGAAGATTGGTTTTAAAGTCATGTTATCATATCACTTCATTGTTTCTTACGCTCGTTACTAGCATCATCAGCAGGTGAGTCGATACGAGGACTAACGATGACATGGTTTAGGCATGTGAATGCGCGTTTTCACGTCCTCAGTATTATCCCATCATAAACAACACCATTATGATCATTATCATTCTTATCAACATCATCCTCAACAACATCATCATGATCAACATCATAAGCATCATCATCATTATCTTCATCATCCTTAACTTCTTCATCTTCAGCATCATTTTCATCATTATCAACATCATTGCCATGTTAATCCGATAAATCGTGTTGAAGTCGTTTCTTCTTTGTTATTATCACCATCATCATCACATCTTCATCATCATTCATCTCATCTCATCATGTTCCTCTTGTACTTTGCGGTGTCGAAGTGAAGTGTAAACAGTGGGCTTCATGTATCGATATTCCCATGGACTCGGTTATTCCCTGCGTCCATCGTTTACCTGGTCGGCCTCTTCCTCTGCTTCCCTCTGGTCTGTACATCATTGCTTGTTGTGGTATACTGTTAGTTGGTAATCTACATGCATGGCTAAATCATTTGGCTTGCTACCTCCTAATACAATCTAGTGCAACTATAACTCCAACTTTCTTCATTTTTGATCTTATCTCTTCTTGATACATTGAGTATTCTTCTCAGGAATCTCATTTCTGTTGTTGCGATTTTTCTTTTCTCTTGTTCGGTCATTGTCCAGGTTTGGCATTGGTAACATAGAGTTGATAGGAAGATTGTGTGGTACATTGCTCCATCATTCACCATCATTGATGGTGTCAGTATCACACAGGTCATCTTTACTCCCCAGAACATTTCCTGATGCCCACTTTGGGCTGGGTCAACCTGGGAGCCCAGATCAGTTAATGAAACATTCGCCTCGATAAGGATTCGAACTAATGGCCACCGGCTCGGCAGACAAGCTTGCTCCTACTGCCACACCGCTACTCCAGCATCAACAGTAATAACTAGAAAGGAATACCCCCAACCACAATGTATAATGATAGAACATAACTGAATCATATCACGGGGCCATTTTTGGATACAAATATCATCATCCATCATCAAGTGCTTTGCCGGCTGGCTTGAGCGATCATGCCTCTCCACGAATTGCGATCTCCGACGGCATGGATCGGTTCGTGTGTTGACTCCCTTCCGTGCCATGACACACCACTGTCAATAATTTTCTCACTCTGTCTTCCTCCATCTATCTTTCCACAAAGCTTTCCGGTTGTCACACCATGTTCCAGTTTTTGTCTTTTCATAATGTGGCCAAAAATTATGACTGCTTCTCCCTGACGTTTGTGATAAGTTGTTTTACAAAAACATACGAAGCACACCATGAATTTCACAACTGCCGAGAAAGGCAGTGTCCATGATTATTCGTACGCTCTTTGTGAACCACAGAAAAATGCGATTGTAGGTTGATGTGTAGTGAGCTAAAAGATTACTGAATGATGCAAGTAATGAACGGTGTTGCTATAGCCACCGGTGTATTTTTACCAGCCAATCGGAGGTTGATTTTTGGAATAGCCCTCCCAGAACCCATGAAACACAAAGCTATGCAGCCACGCGTAGATCAATCCCATTTACCAGTGAAGAAAATCTTACACACATGCATGTTGAAGTCGGACCTGTGAGGAAAGTAACTAGGTGCGATGAATTTCCCTCGAACGAGAAACGAAGAAAGGTGATCTATAATTTAAATGATGTAAACAATTTCAATGATGTAAACGATATAAGTTTTTTTTTTTTTTTTTTGTTCTTTATCATTTATACATAAAATAATGAAGCTTGCAAAAGATGCAAGACTCTGGCTTGAGTCACCAAAGACGTTAGTGTGAGAATAGTCTTTACTGATGTGAGAATATTCTTCTCTGGCTCCTCTGTGTGCGGATACCTGTTTTATACATTTTAATACCGTACAAATTTGAATGTGTTTAATTTGTCTGATCGAAACTGACACCCAGAAGAAACAAATGTGTGTGTGTGTGTGTGTGTGTGTGTGTGTGTATGTGTGTGTGTGTGTGTGTGTGTGTATGTGTGTGTGTGTGCGCGCGAGCGCGCGCCATTATTTTTTCATTTAAGTTGCATACCATTACATGACGTTGCAGTCAACAACAGAAATTTACTACCGTTGTTGATGTTTTGACAAGTTTTTATGTTCAGTAGTTTGCCATTGCTTTCTGAACGACCGGCTCCCATACCAACACTGTAAAATCAGCGCGACACGGTCTGCTGCCAAATGGACCACCGCTGTGTTTCTAACGCGGGTAAGCGGCATTACAAATCGCGTTCGCAACGCCATCGCCACGGAGTTCGGCACTATTTACATACAGGTAAAAATGTGTTCCGTACATTTATTTTCTTATATATCGCACCTAACCCACAGACGTTATTTATAAACATTTATATTTATTTCTTACTAGTAGATTGCCGGCTTCCTGGCCTAGAGGTTAGCGACTTAACTCCGTAATCTCGTATACTCTCGTAAGTAACGTGACGACGGTGAGAATAAGCAGTGGTTTGAATCGCGTCGATAACTTACGGGGTATGTGAGCCAGTCGCTCAGAAAGCAATGGCAAACTACTGAGCGTAATCTTGCCAAGAAATCAACAATCAGCTGAAAGATGCTGATGTTGACATCGATGTCATGTAAAGGATGTGCAAATATATATATATATATACATACTAGACGACCCGGCCCGGCTTCGCCCACACCTGGCGTAGAGCGTCTCATTTAATTCATATTCTGCCCCTGCTCCCGTTCCCAAAAAAGACGACCCGGCCCTGCTTCGCCCAACGCCTGGCGGGGAGCATCTCATTTAATTCATATTTGGCCCTTGCTCCCGTTCCCGTTCCCAAAAAGGACGACCCGGCCCGGCTTCGTCCAGTCTCCGGTGGGGAGCGTCTAATTTAATTCATATTAGTAGTCATATAAGCTCCCTTCCCGTTCCCGGAAATATGGCGAACAGATTGGAAGAGAACAACCTTCATTCCAATAACTAAATAGGGCAATCTGAATTTTTTTTTTTTTTTTTTTTTTAATGTTACCGTATACTTTATTCACCATAGTATACAGAAAAAAACATTCTAAACATAGAGTGCACAAAAAAAAAAAGAATTGCCTTTCAAAAATACTTGCATGCAGTCTAGCTGATTCCAGACCAATCAAGGTACATAAGTATCAATGCTAGATGTGACCTACTTCAAGACAATTTTATTTACATCACCACTGCCAACAATTTATCAGTGACATGTTCTACCATGTGTAAACTGGCAGACAACCAGGTGTTATGTATGGTAGTTACAAATATTATTCTGGCGCGTGATCTCACATTTAGATGCATATTTCATTTAAGACCTTTGTATTGAAAAATGGACCCACAATGTGCAATCAGATGCATGATAAACTCCCCACTTTCAACTGTGTTGTACTCAACAGTGTTGATTCTACTTTCACACACTCCTTTATATCATTCACCTAAAACTGGTTATCTTCCACGAGTCAGTTTTGTATTATTGCTTTATTGCCTCTCTTGCTGATGCCTCTCGTGTGCTCATTTGACGTATTCTACATTATAAATGTTTTACCCCTGTTCTTCAACATTCTGAATTGGATGTAATTGTTATAAATAGTAACAGTTCTAGACTCATAAAGCAGTAGAAACGAACAGCAATCAGCTACCCATAAAAATGTTGCTATCTCCACGATACATCCGAAAATTTTCAAATAAAGTCTGAACACATCCAGGACTACTGAGGCATACTCTCCTGCAATAAAACTGTATTAGCATACTACACAGACTGCATTTGTGTATATCAAGATGCAAAATATGCAAAGGCATAACATTAATTCCATGTTCCCTCTATCTGCACAAATTTGATTTAGAGCAATTAAAGCAATAAACAATGATAACTATGATAATAAATGTTAACAAAATATCTCTTCCACTTAAATGTGATTGCCAGGTGCCGGAGCTTCTGCTTCCTCCTCATCAGATGCCTCTGTTGAGTTTAATTCCTCTTCCTCCAATTTAATGCCTTCCATCTCAATGTTTACAGCCAGCCACTTAGGTGAATCGACTCTGTCAATGATTGCCTTCAGTTTTGACTGGACAACTTGGAGACTTGATCTTGCCTTGTCAACACTCAAGTTCCTGAAGTCTGTGGTGAGTTGGTAAACTAGATCTGTGAACTCCTTTGACTTGGTGACTGGGTGTCTGACAAACTGGCCAGCTTCACGTGATGCCTTCTCTTAGCTGAAACACCTGACCTGAGTTGCTTAGCAAGTGTCCGACGAATCAGAACAATACGCTCTTCGACATTCAATGTACCGACTTCGTCCCCAAACGGCACTGTTGTCAGTCGTTGGTAACCATTGACCTCGCAATTTCTGATTCTGCGCATGCCATGGAAGTTCTAACTGAAGCTGTTACATCAATGTTGTTGTTTGTCCATCAAGAATGATGATGACCATTCATTTCATCCAGTGGGGTTGAAAGTATGGAGCCATGAGTTCTAAGATGGCTGATAAGGCCTATTTTGGCTCGAAATGTTCTTTGACAATGTGGACAAAGAATGCTTGACATTTCCGGAGGAGGATTTTCTGCAGTGGTTTTTCTGTTCTGTCTTTTCTTCACAGCTCTTGCAGTCCTGGTTGCCTCACAAGTGACTGCACCCTTGCGTAATGATGCACGCCACGAATTCTGTCTCTGGCTGCAGTCTCACAGGTGTCATGATGAATTTCAAAAGCATTCAGATTTTCAGAGTGTCTTTAAAGCGTTTCCTCTGGCCGCCTTGGGAGCGTTTACCACAACGCAACTCGCCGTAAAAAATTCGTTTAGGGAGCCTGTGATCTAGCATGCGAGTCAAGTGACCAGCCCAGCGAATCTGATTCTTCATTAATACAGTGTCGATACTGGGCATGGACGCTCTTTGTAGGACTTCAGTGTCTGGGATCTTTTCTTGCCATTTAATCTTCAGTAACTTCCTGAGGCAGACTGTGTGGAAGTGGTTTAATTTCCTAGCGTGTCGCTGATAAACAGTCCAGGTTTCACAAGCATATAGCAGTGTGGATAATACAACTGCTTTGTACACTTTCAGCTTTGTTTGCAGGCTTATTCCATTTCTGTGCCATACATTCTTGTACACTCTGCCAAAGGCCGCACTGGCCTTGAAGATTCTTGTATTCACATCATCATCAATTGTGGCAGCTTGTGACACAGTGCTGCCATGATAGGTGAATTTGTCCACAGCACTTAGATTAGGACCATTCACTTTGATATTCAGCACAGTGTGATTATTCCCTGAAGCTGGCTGGTACATAACTACAGTCTTCTCCAAATTGATATTGAGCCCAAAGTTGGCACAGGCATGTGAGAAAGCTGAAACATTATGTTGCATGTCCGCCTCTGAGTTGGCGTATAGAGCGCAATCATCAGCAAACAGGAGCTCTCTGACGGTGTCGCTGCCAATTTTGGTTTTAGCTTTCAGCCTTCTGAGATTGAATAACTTTCCATCCATGCGGTAGTTGATGTCTATTCCAATGTCGTCGTTCTCGAAGGCATTCGTCAACATAGCTGAAAACATGAGGCTGAACAGTGTTGGTGCCAGATAACATCCTTGTTTCACTCCATTGGTGACAGGAAAGGGCTCAGACAGTTCACCATTTTCCTCTACTCTTGCCTGCATGCCATCATGAAATAGCCGCACTATTGGACAAACTTTCGTGGACAGCCATATTTTGCCATAATCTTCCACAGTCCTTCTCTGCTGACTGTATCAAAAGCCTTGGTAAGGTCAATGAAAGTGGAGAACATTTCGCAGTTCTGTTCCTGACATTTCTCTTGCAGCTGCCTTGCAGCGAAAATCATGTCAACTGTTCCACGTTCTTTTCTGAAGCCACACTGGCTCTCGGGTAGAAGACCTTGATCGAGATGGGCCGTGAGGCGATTGAGAAGAATTCTGGCGAGTATCTTCCCTGCAATTGAAAGCAAGGAGATGCCTCGGTGGTATATCAATAACATTAGATCAACACCATTCAACATCAATGGATTTATTAAATTGTTTTTTTTTTTTTTTTTTTTTTTTGGCTTTTTAATCATGTTTTTATTGTAGTTGTTGTTTTTGTGTGCTGACAAAGGCTTTTACATCCATTCTGTCTCTTGTGATCATATTCTTGTCAAGCTGAGCAATTCCACTTTCCGTTTTCATTGATTTATGTTATATATTTATAGGAAAATTCTGGCCTGTTCACTGTCGCTTTAATTCTTGGAGTCGTCGATCGATGAAAGACTGTCGCGTCATTCGTCTACAAGCAGCCGTCATTCTTTGATGTGTTGTCGATCGAAGAAAGACTGTCGCGCCATTCGTCTACAATCGGCAGCAATCCTTTCGTGTGGTAGACAGACTGTCCTGGTGAAAGTCGGCAAGATCTTTTGTTGTAGGAAAAATAATTCTCTAGATCACAGGCCGGCAAGATTTTTTGAAGTACCGGGACAATTCCCCAGATGAAAGCAGGATAGCCGGCGGGTTGTTTCCATCCAGTCGGAAAAGGAGAGAGGAAAATAGTTTCTCGACGCCTAAGTGTCTAGACCGATTTGTGACGTCATTCAGACACAGTATTAAAACAGTCTGGATAAACCACTTTGGCGGGAGGTGACCAAATGTTGTGAAACAGCAAGGACTTGTGTGATATTCCGGGTTTGATTATGCAGAGAGACTACAGTGTCTTCTGTTGATTTACATCGGCGGACATTTTTCCTTTGTGTGATTTAGTAGTCTCAATTTCAAACAGGAATAAATATATGGTATTTAATTACATAGACCTAAATTCGATTATTTTTAGGAATCGAGTGTAGTAATGTGCATTATGAGAACGTATTATAGGAGCGTCGGCAACAGTAGGCTATCGCGTTGCTTAAACTAGCTTGTGTGAGATATCAATTAACTCAGTGAGTTAAGAACAATGTAGTGGGGTGATATTTAGGGAGATTGAGGATGGTTGGGGGGATAAAGGAAATGTGAAGTGGTAGGATCTTCCAGTAGGGTATCTACTGGGTTTCTGCACTTTTCCTTTAGTCTTTCTTTTTCTTACCATGACTCAGACCGATGTGATGAGCTCCTCTGCATTATGACAGAGTTTAGTTCTCTGTTATATATCTGAGTGCGGCCGTCGGCCTACACTCACCTAATAAAGGTCGGAATCGGGTTGCTCTCACCAGAGTGTTCTCTCTTCAACAGGTTCCACTATGTTTTCCAAGAAGTAGCAGAAAAGTATGGCTCGATCATTGAAGGCGGTTTTTTACTCAGCGGCTTTTGCACTGGGCCCATAACCCAGAGGGTCTGCAAGAACTTGGCCTCTGCTGAGCAGGAAATGATGATCATTTCAGAGTGATTCCTCGGTGGTGGTTCTTATTATAGTAGAGTACAGATACTTACAATACCACCAGTAACAGGAACAATAGTAGTTATACTGAGACATTAAAAATTAACATTGTATTTTCCAATTGGTGAATTCCGGTGTGAAAGTAACTACTAACATTAAGTTTCAAATTGACAGTAAACAGTATTTTACTATACAAGGATTATCCGATCACAGAACTTTTAGTGACATATTAGTTACATTGTGTGTGTCAGATTCAAGGTCAGTATTGGACTATATCCATTATTGGTGACCAGGTATCCGGACTATTCAAGAGCTATTGGAGGAAGTCGACATCTGGCCGGAGAAACGCATCATTTTGTGAGGTCGTCTTGTGCTTGATCTATGGTGCTGTTGTGTGGCCAGTACTGTGATGAAGCAGACTTTGCTCCTGAGCTGTTCGGTCTGATTCTGCATACACTCTAGATTATACGACAGACATTCTACACATACACTTTGCACATACCTGACACTTTTCTTTATTAAATTAATTTGTCATTTTGTTAGAAGCTGGAGTTGTGTGGTATGTTTTGGAAAAGAATGAGAGGGGGCATGGTCCAGTGGTAAGAGAGAGAGAGAGAGAGAGAGAGAGAGAGAGAGAGAGAGAGAGAGAGAGAGAGAGAGAGAGAGAGAGAGAGAGTGATCCGAAGACTGACGGGGTGTTGTGGACAGTAATCCATAAGATCCCCAAGATAATGATATGGGGTTAAAAGAATGTGGGTGTTGATTCCCCTCACCCCAGGGACGACACTTATTACGACATTCACAATGAAATAATGTATATTTGTGCTTCATTTCAAGGACATTCCTATCTCAACTTCAAGGTCCATACACACACACACACACACACACACACACACACACACACACACACACACACACACACACACACACACAATAATGACACTAAAAATTGTCATTTATCTAACTGAAAGCATGCCATATTTTTTTCAACTTGAGCACTTTCTGCATCCAGGTGTCGTTGCATGTCATTTTCTATCAAGCAAGGCCTTGGTTTAGATACCTTCTGTTTTAACTTTTGGAACTCACATTGAACTGATCATATCTCTCCATTTGTAACAATTCTCTAATTTTTCTCTTGTAGTAAATGGTCTTATCAAACAATTCTCTGATCTTTATCTTGGTGTAAATGGTCTCATCAAACGATTCTCTGACATTTCTCTTATAGTTGCTGGTGTCTTCAAACAATTCTTGGATCTTTCTCTTGTAATTGTTGATCTCTTCTAAAGATTTTCTCATCCTTCCCTTATAAGCATTTGCTTGTCTCTTGGTGTGTCAGTTGGATAGTTATGAAAATATGCACGTGCGAGTGTGTGCCTGAAGAAGATGACAAGAGTGTAGCTAATATTTAGTTTTATTTCACTGTGAATAAACCAGGATTTTATGACCAAAAAGGCCAGAATTCTCTTGTACAGATAGAACAGTTACTGAGTTGTTTGTATTCACTCAATCTGATGTGAGTAAATAGTTCTCTTTCTCAGTTAACTTCTTTCAAAATATTTTATTGCTCTTTCTATCCATCGACAGTTTTATCATCATTCTTCCACATAACGACATATCTGTAGCTTCTACATAATTCCTCATTTGTCTGCTAATTTTCCGTGATTCGCTTCCATACATAAGGATTAGCTCCATACAGTTCTTAAAAACTCCTTTCCTCACTTTGATTGACAGAGAACAATTTCAGAGAATATTCACCATTTTACCAGTTGTAAATTATATTAGTTGTTCTCTCCTCATAATATGAGCGAGCATATTAGCTACATCGTTCTGATGTCTTTGTTGAGTTTCTATTGATTCTATTACAGCATTTTCACTACTGACCGTCTTTGGTATTTTCAACAAGCCTGTGTAAACCTGGGCGCCTGTGGCATCCGTGGATATTTTGTTTCATAAACTGTCCATTGCAACTGTATGTTACAATTGGTTCTGTATATATATACCATGTGTATACAATACAGGACAAGAATACCACAGAAACAAGACTAACTGTATAGCATAAACCTTTATCTCATGTCATGTGGAAGCACAACATTGTAGATGTGGACAGTTATACAATAAGTAAATGAAGTAAAGTATAAGAGTACCCTTCTCCACACCATGAGGCTTGTCGGGTAAATGATGCTCCTCATCCAGTGATTTGTTTGTCCTGTCCATAACTGACAACCATAACAGTCTTTAGAAATGTCTTGCTATCTTAAGTTAAATGCCCTGCCTATGTTGCTCTCATGTGTAAATTAGTATCACTTTATAAATGTCTTGCTATCTTAAGTCAAATGTCCTACCTATGTGCTGCTATTTGTAAATCATTATCACTTTCAAAAATGTCTTTTTTATTTTATTTTTTTTTAAATAAATATTTTCAAAAATGTCTTGGCTTAAGCGAATTATTAGATATAGCGTTGTGAAGAGAAACAAAATATCAGGGCTCCATTGGGGGGACAGTCGTTAACATCGTGCACGAAGCTTGCAGTGTTGAAACATTGTATATATTGCATTGGCAAGTACATTTTATTATTTTTAGCAGTAAAAGTACTTGAAACTTTAGAATGTTAAATTATTGTGTTAACTGTGAATAAGTAGTGTCATTATATTAAACACTTAATAATTAATGCAACTAATTGCTTATTTAGAAAAACGTTGGCGAGTTATGTCCCTTGCAAACATTAAAATGAAAATTATGTTTCCGAGAAAAAGAGGTATTTGTTTCCCCTTAGATTTCGCTTACCAAGTGCACAGGAAGTCGAGAGCACGCACGATAGCTAATGGTTAGCCCGTAGATCATGTAATTGAGTCCCCACTATTGCTCCCCATTTGACTCGGCACAAACTAAGCACCATGAAATGTTCTGGAAAGTAAAGGCGAAGTGTGCGCTATTGACCACATCACCCATTGAGTGCCAATTGTTTTACAAAAATGTGGCACTGCCAGCTGAAGGGAATGACATACACACCTAACTAGTACCAGATGAGGAGCTTCGGATGTTAATGTTGTATATACTCCTGTCGCGAAACGCAAGTGGGTCTCAGACGGACAACACAGTACCCACTCTGTCCCACCCCGTCTCGGTGGCTAGTCCACATTTCAAGGGGGGATTTCCGAGTAAAAAAAAGAAGTTAGGACCGTCTTCTGAGTCCTTGAGATGTTATGTATCGGGATTGTCATGAACTTCACGGGTCCCGAGAATCATCACTCAACTCTAACTGAAGCTGTTACATCAATAACATTAGATCAACACCAGCAATGGAATTATTCCGTAGAGTTAAATCAATTATTAGATTATAAAAAAAAATGTTTATTTCATACAAAGCAATGTATATTTACAAGGTGTAATGTGTGTTTCTTTTGTTTGTGTATATTACAGAGCGTTGCCATTTGTTGTGTTAGGTGTCACATGTGTGAATAAACCAAATACATACATATATACAGTTATGATAATATAACATGTATGGCATTGTGCATGTAAACACGCATGCATTGCATTTGATTCATTTCCACTTCCACAAGCGGAATGTATGTAACACCTGTCCATCTCTCTCTCCTCTCTCTCTCTCTCTCTCTCTCTCTCTCTCTCTCTCTCTCTCTCTCTCTCTCTCTCTCTCTCTCTCTCTCTCTCTCTCTCTCTCTCTCTCTCTCACATTTTATCTTGATATATCTCATGCTTTCTGGAGACAGCAGTACATTGAATACCGTGAGCTTGGGCAATAAACTTTAAATTATCATTCCCATTAAAATGTGGCGTCTTTGTAATTTCTGGGTCACCTAGCTACCGAGGTAATGGTTCACATTGTTGATGTTGTTGGCCTGATGTCAAATTACAGGATCACGCTCTAGTGTCCTGTAAATAAATGTCTGTGACCCCTTTTGTTTGGGGGACAAGAATCACGGATTTATAACTAGCAATTAGGGCAATCTGAAACTACTGAACGTAAACTTACCAAGATATGACGAAAACACAATAGTTGGTTGGTCGAAGAGAAATAAAAAGATGAGTTAGCAAATTTTCACGTATTTAAAATATATGCATTATTTTTATGAAAACTTTAAAAATGCCTTACAGATTTTATCATTATATATTATAAAGCATACGCCTGTAAATAACTATAGACAAACAGTTTATAAAGCTTTGATAACAATGCAACCATTATATATAAAATATATAGCAATGCTACTAAAAGTTAGGTCCCTTGATCTAACTTTTCTTAAGTTAAGTCCATAAAATATGTTTTTTTTTTGCGTATCCCTTACGGGACGTTGCAGTCAACACCAGAATTTTCATGCTGCTGTTGATGTACTAGGCAAGTGTTACGTTCAGTAGTTTGCCATTGCTTTCTAACGACCGGCCCTATACCTTTTTCGAAAAAACCAACACTTCCGTGTTTCTAACCCGGGTATACGGGCTCACAAACCACGTTCGCAAGCCCATAGCCACAGAGACCGGTAGTATAGCTGCTAAAGGATATTCCTGCCCATAGCTCATAATGACAGATGAAATACGACACTTTAATACACTCGCTTTGAACTCATGCGTAGTGGAAATACTTCTAGTGCACTCGACTGATTTTTGCGTGTGAATTAACTTTCCTTATTACCAGTGTCCCTCGCCATCAGGCGAACCCACTCTGACTTCTAAGGTAGTTGTAATTTACGTCGCCAAGTCCAGGACGAAACTATATGACCAATATTTGATGTAACAATAGCACGGGTAACAAACATTAAGCCCAGATACGTCTAGACCAGTGGTTCCCAAGCTTTTCAAGCAGAGGGCCATATCTACTATTTTCGGTAGTTAAGCGGGCCACAACTTTATACAATTATAAGAGTATTGCAATATCATTCTTACCTTTCTTAACTTTGGTCAACACAATTCTAAAACTTTAAAGGCAGTCAGTGGCGTTACTACACTACGGCATTTTTTGGTTTACAAGCAAAATATCATTTAACAATAAATTTGGTATCAGTTTCGAAAATCATTGGCGAAAATGACTGCTCGCATCTGTAAATCGAACCAAAACGACAAATGCATCTCTGGGCGAATGAACGCAAGTGTTCACATTGTTCAACAGGCAATAGTCGCAAGAATGAAATCATATGATCAGCTGAAGGTGAATCAGGCAGCTCCATAAATTTACATCTCAGTGCAGAATTGCATTTCAAATCAATTACTTCGTGCTGAAGGGTTTGCTGTAATTGACAGAGCTTGGCAATAGGAAATACGAATGGATTTATGAAGAGGGCAACATTATTCCCCTCTATTGTGATCTCTTGAAATCTCGACTGAAAGATATCCTGATGACTTTCAACTTTTTACCTTGTACTGTAACAAATCACATTTCATTTCCTCCACAAGTTGGAAACACCTCTAAAGTTCCTTCAGTCAGCTGTTCGATAAACAGTCGTAGTCTCATTTTAAATGAAGACATGTCACCGCACAAATTTGTGAATAGTTTTTTTCACCCGGGATCCTCACATTTAAAGAGTTTAAATGAGACGTGATGTCCACCAAAAATGACAGGTAATTAAGCCAGTCATCGTTCAGCAGACATTCCCGTTCTGTTGGCAATGCATTTTATTTTGACAGAAACACTAGACACTATTTTTCAGTGCCCAGAAACGTGACAGAACTTTCTCTTTAGATAGCCATGTGACTTCACAGTGTAACAGTAACAGTAGCTCACCGTATTCCTCGTTCAGCTCTGATAGAAACTATCTGAACTAATGCCTGTGCAGCGCCTTACTTCGAATTTTGTTAACACATCTCAGAACAACATCCATGACATGTTTCAGATTTAAAGTCGTTTCACACAGAGCTTCTTGGTAAATGATACAATGATATTTTAATATAAGTCTGCCAAGAAACTGTTCCAATAATGCTAGACATCCAGACTTTTTATCCGTCAAATCCGGAGCACCGTCGGTGTATGCACTGTCCAATTTGGTCCATTCTATGTTGTTTTTCTCTACACACAACTTCAGAGTTTCAAACAGATCAGTCCCTTTGGTAGTTGCATGCATTGATTCAAGTCCTAGAAGTTCTTCAGTGACCTCAAAATTATCGTTTATTGCTCGAACAAAAACTGCGACCTGAGCTTTGTCAGAATTTGCAGTGGATTAATCCACTGCCAATGAAAGAAAAATTTACAATTTCTGATATGTGCTGCTCCTTGACAATGAACATCGTTGGCTAATTCTTCAACTCGCCTGGCCATAGTATTATTATACAAACGAGTCTGATCAAATTTTGTTTCACACTTTTTATCGCCAAACATTCTAGCAGCAATTTTAAAAGAAGGCTTGATTATTTCTTATTCATCGGTGAACGTCTTCTTTTTGGGAGCCAACAGAAGAGCGATTTCGTACGACGCAACAACAGCACTCTTTTTGCTATGTTCGTGAGCCTTTGTGAAAAAAAATGACTGCTGCCTGTTGTCACGGGATACTGTGAGTTTAGCGATTCCACCCTAAACTAAAAACAATCGAGTACTTCAGTCTGGGATGAGGACAGAGTGAGAGTCATTGACAGAATGGTAAAGATACAATTGTTATCAGGGGTCATTGACTGCCGATTTCACAGGACAAACAACGCGGAGACGATCGGGTTGTGGAAAACGCGAAGTCATTGATCAAAGCGTTAGAAATGTTTGATGTACGGAGGAATTGGGAAAACGAAGACGGAGCGGGAGACGGAGCGGACAAGAGCGAATACGTGATTTCACAAACCTTTGATGGGGAATAACGGCAAATTCGATTGTGGATCAAAAGGGAACGGAGAATTGGAAACTTAGTATAAATAGTTGGAAACTTGTTTTTTTTTTTTTAGTGTGCTACCAAACTAGACGGAGAATGGTTCTATGCGTCCTTAATAAGAATAGAAATATAAGGTCCCTAATTGCTTAGAGGCGATGGGGCATTGGTGCTTATGTGCTTGTGTATTTGATTCATGGACTAACATAGATAATATAAGGTAATCTAGCTTTAGCTTAGGAATCTAGCATCGTAAACTAGGTGTCTGTGCTTTGCTGTTACCATTTCCTTCTTTTAGCTAATCGTCTAGAACTTAGTGAACTCATCTGTCTTATGTCAGAGTATCGTTCGGTAGCGTCTGAGTACGGCCGGAGGCATACTCTCATATAAGAGTTAGTCTGAAGCAAGCTGAGATCACCTGGTTATCTATCTCCCACAGGTTCTACGACAAAAACTCAGGACATACTCAGAGAAGATACCGAAGGCAATTCACTTGTGCAGAGAAAGTAATTCACTAGAACAACTTAGAACATAGCCATTCAATAATCGTGGGTAGAGATAACGAATTGCAAATAAGTGAACTCTGTATCCCGGTTAAGAAAACCAGGGAAAGGACTTGCATTCTATAAAGGCAGAGCAACATAGGCTAAATATATTTGACTTGTGTACTAACCTAAAAGAAATCTTGGAGAACTCAAGAACAGTTTCCATGCATACAAAAAGTGTTAAGTAAATAACTAGAGACAGTGTGTAGAACAGAGATAGTCTATATACAGACAGTGTTAGACAGTGGTGATGTGTTTCAGTGATGGATTTTATTAACGTCCAAAAAGGGAAATCTGTCGAATTCAGAGACTTACCGTAATCGCATTATTTCATGGTGATCAGACATTGAACACTTTCGAAATCTTGGAATACGCCCAGACTCCGTCGGAGTGGAGCATTCCCGGGTGAGAGCTGTCCAAATATGTGTGATGTATTGTGCATGGCCGTACAAGGATGAGAGATGTGATACGGAACATAGACATACAGAGTCCTATCTCACACTCACAATAGAATACACTACAAATTACATATACCCAGTCAATACATACAACTGACATAGTTTTCAGTATTAAATATTTTATTAATTGTTTGAGGAAACTGTTGTCGGGGTATGTTATGAAGGCATAAAAGAGAGAGAGAGAGAGAGAGAGAGAGAGAGAGAGAGAGAGAGAGAGAGAGAGAGAGAGAGAGAGAGAGTGAGTGGAAGACATAACGGGGGAGTGTAGACAAAGGGCTGACAATATTTCCAAAGTATAAGTAGTATTTTAAAGGTGTGCTTGTCGACTCCACTTACACCTGGACTGAGAACTTGCTCTATGAAATCTTTTGTTAACTCCGAATTGATCGGATATTGAGCATTTATGTCTGAATGTGTGGTAGTGAAGTGTCGTTCCAGATTAAATTTTTTTGTAACAGATAAACCAAACTGGTTTACCACTACGGACAGGCACAAACATCTTCACATTTTCGCTTTTTACCATTGTTGGATTTTAGATTTTCCACACTCATGTTTATAGGCTTTAACGGTAAATTTTTCTTTGAAAAAAATATAATGTCAACACAAGACTACCGACTCTGCTAAACAGTTGTAACAGACGACAACATGGCGCCTTCCGCACTCTGATTGGTCGACAAGGCTGGGGTATGGGAACTTCATAACGTTCCCTTGTGAACTGAATAGGCACATTCGATAATATATAAGCATAACAACTATGAACAGAGTAAATTATCGCACGCTGACGGGGTGCTGCGACTGCATTTTTAAAAAAATTATTAAAACATCAGTTATCAGTTATCAGTTGGGGTATCTTCATTGCACTCCGGACATGTCCATAAGTGCTCAGATCCTCCCGCCCCCAGCATATGCATCAGCGTCCGGTGGCTAATAGTGCCAGTTCTGTGTTGGTTGACGAGGCGCTTTGTTTTCCCGATGTACCTCTCGCGTCTGGCTGTGCCGATTCTTACTCCCAGGTCTTTCATCCTGGACAGCGATGTGAAATCACTGACGTCAAAGTCCTCTGTTCTCGCCATATCTTTGAGGACGTTAATAACATCGGCACGATCCATGGGCTGGCCATCTACAAGTGGTGCAGAGCCAGCCAGTTTATCAGCTCGTTCATTTCCCTCGACTCCCGCATGTCCCGGGACGAAGATGAAGGTGACTTTACGGACAACAGACTTCCACAGCGACTCAGTCCACTGTCTACGTACAGATCCAGCTTCGACCTTCTGAATCATGCTCATTGAATCACTTAGTACATACACGTTGGTATAAAGCTGTGATTCCAGCCATATGAAAGCCTGTGTAACTGCCATCACCTCCATCGTCATGCTGCTCGTGGTCATAGAGTGGGCACCACTGGATTCTTGAACGGTTCGGCCCGCTGAACGGGCTGTAAATGCCCACGCACTTCTCTTCTGCTTTACAACAGAACCATCTGTATAGATGAGCACTTCGGGGCTATCTTAGTTTTCATAGATGAGCGCGTTAACCTCTGCATTGACAGCGGCAGGGTTCTGCTCTCTGCACCGTCTGTCGAGTGTGATAATGCAGGAGAAAGTGCACTTAAAAACTGGAGGCATCGGCACCCATTCCTTGCCGGGGTTGATACTGGTAAGACTGCAGACCTGTCTGACGACATCTTCCGCCCGACCCATCCATGACTTGCCCTTCTTTAGCCTGTCACACTTTTCTCTGAATATAGCGTCATGCAGAGGGTGCTGCTCATCTGCACTTATTTTTAAGTATGCACGAGCTCTCCAGATCTTGATCCTGTGTTCCATTGTCGGGAAGTCAAGGAGGTATCTCATTGCTACACAGCTGGTATCTCTCGTGCAGCCCAAAATGATGCGCATGGCTTCGTTTTGTACCTTTTCAAGTCTTCCAATCTGTGTAGGGCTGACAGTGAGGATGGCCAGGGCATACTCGATGCGTGAAAGCACAAGTCCTTGGAACAGAAGTATTAGCAGTCTTTGCTCGATATTAGCAGTCGCCATGACTCTCATTGCTGACAAACCTTTTCGAGCCTTCGTTATGACATAATCTACATGATCTCTGAAGGACAGGCTACGATCAAGCCTCACGCCAAGATATGTTATTGACTGGGTTCTACTCAAAATGCTCCCATCCATTCTTACTGCCGGCAGGTCTGTTTTCACAATATGGTTGTTTAGGGAAAACCATGTAACCGATGCCTTTGCAGGGTTGACAAGGGCGTCGGCATCAGCACACCATGAAGAAATACGATCTAGTTCACCCTGCATATCATTTGGCAACCGCCTGTTTATCTCGACCCTGTCGATACACGAGGATGTCGTCAACGAATGACAGAGTCCTACCCCTCCCGTCCAACTGTTGTTCAGTGATCGGCACCGTATACACGTTGAATAGTACTGGTGACAGTGGTGAACCCTGCGGCAATCCTGAACATATCGTTATCGGCTCAGAAGACCAACTCCCGCATCTTAGCACCACCTTCCTTTGGAGCAGAACTGCAGCTATCCATCGTACAAGGTGAGGGTGCACTTTCAGTCTGAGGAGGGTTTGCATCAAGTGCTCGAAAGATATTCTATTATATGCGTCCTCTAAGTCTATGGCGGCCGCACATGTCTCTTCTCTGACCTGAAATCCTTCGTAAACATCTTGAGCAAATACCGCCGCATTCAACCATGACTCTTGGTTGCGTCTGTGCCCTCCAAGTGTGGGCGGGAAGCAGCTGAGTTGTTCCAAGTCACAAGCAAGTCTGTGTGCTACAATTTTCTCCAGTAACTTGCCCGCAGTGTTCTGCATCGTAATGATTCTGTGGCCGCTTATCTTGGAATGGTCTTTGTTCGGTTTTGGCAGCGGCAGCAAGTAGCTGTGTAGCCATTCTTCTTTGATCTGACCCCTCTGGATACTGGTGTTGAATTCTCTGGCCAGTTCTTCCATGTCATCATCTGATATCACCAGTAGGAAACCATATCGGATGCCGTCTGGGCCTGGGGCGGTGTTATGTTATTTCTTGAGCATCGCACGCATCATCTCAGCAGTGATTATCCATTCTTCGTCTGTCCCGACCCCCTCGCACAACTGAGATAGTGTCGTTGTGGTCCTCTGTCTGGCGGGCTCGTCTTTCTGGTCAGTCTGTTCTATGTAGCGTGCAAGAAGGGCCTTACCTGTATCCGCATCCGACTTTTTCCATGTGAGGTCTGTGCCTTGAAAGTCTGGAATACCCCTACGTTGTGCGGCACCGTTCATGCTCTTATGGAGGCGCCAGAATGTCGTAAGAGATCGCTCGGAGCACACCTTCCTGCAGAACTCGTCCCATTTTTGGGCCTTGGCCTGTTTGGCGCAGGATTTGAATAAAGTCGTCGTCCTATCGACCTCAGTCTTCAGGTTACCCAACTCAACCTGTGGCATGTTAGCCTTTCTGGCCTTTTGCCAGTCTTTGACAGCCGGCCTCTTTCCCAGCCATGCCTTCTCGACCTCTCCATTCCACCATGGTGGCTGCAGCCATCTTTCTTGTCTCCTGCGGGAGGAAGTTAGTTTTCTTCTTCTGATCTTGCTTATGGCGTCTTGACCAGTGTTGTAGTACGGGAAGGCATTTGTCTTGTTTCTTTGACCCATAGCCCTGTCTTTCTTGATCAGGATGACACAAGGGTAGTGGTCACTATCGTGGTATCCCAGTGTGCACCACCGACACCTTGGTGTGATGGTGGGCGACACGAGAGCCACGTCAATGACGCTGTCAGAGTCACTTGGTCGAGTGGCTATTCCAGTGACCTTCCCATCATTCAGACAGATTAGGGCAGCAGATGCCAGGGCGTCCTCCAGATCTTCTCCCTGTCTATTGGTGATGCAATTCCCCCATTGACTGCCTCTGGCATTGAAGTCCCCACAGTAGATAATATGCCTTTCATCCATATTGAACAAACTCTGCCATTGTCGCACGTCGACCTTCCCATTCCGCGCATAAACGTTCACGATTACAAGCTGCACTGGCGTCATTATTCTTAATGCCTGCACTTGCAGGGCATCACTGTTCCAGGAAGACATATCGATCTCAGACACCAGTATGTTGTCGCGGACAAGAAATGCCTGTCCGAGGTGCCGCCTGTTAAAGAATCCCTGAAATCCCGCGACATTGACTGTTCCGTCGCCGAGCTGTGTTTCTTGTAAGACTACAATATCGTTTCCGTAGAGTAGTTTTTCAAGAATGGGTCGGCGTTGACTAAATGATGCACAGTTCCAGTACAGTACTCGAACGTTTCCGATACCCACTCTGTCACATTTTAAACGCCTTCTGCACGCGCCTGCCGCTCTTCCCACGCTGTGTCCTTGCCGGTCGTCTGGTCGTCGTGTTAGGCTTAACTATCACCACCGGGTGCCGATGATACGCCGAAGGAAGTCCGGGCGCGCGTGCACGAACTCCGTTGCACGGTCCGAACTCCATTTCACCACCAAAAACACACTTAATCCATAAACATTTCGGAAAAAACAAGTTCCATTTTACGGGACAAGAAATGTCCCGCCATCTTGCTTCAAGGGAACTCACTCTGATATTATATTAAACAACGAGGCCTCACGTGCCACTTTCTTACAACTGGCGGGCTACAAGTGGCCCGCGGGCCGTGGTTTGGTAACCTCTGGTCTAGACTGTTGACGCCCGGGAACAAAGAACGAAGTAAATCTGAGTACTACAGAACAAGTGAACATGTTATTTACCGACATCTCAAGAAAATCTGGTTAACACCTCAGAATGATATTTGTAGGCCTTTGTCAAACATATGAAGCAGATGACACAATAGTTGAGAAATTCGTATCAATATGAGAATTGAGTTGAGCCAAGAACCGCCATCACAGCATTCTGGATATCCCAATATGTGCTCGGTTTTCATCTTCACCAGCCAGCGAAGAGTCCCATTACTAACGGTATCATTTGCTGTCTGATTATGTGTGCGTCTGGTCTTTCCTCGAAGTATGAGCATCGGCGGGATCATCTGGTCAGCCCCTGTCGCACCGTTATCTTTAGGCTATGAGGATGTATCTGTTCTTTCAAACTATACACATGAACCCAATAGGACCACATCTGCCTTATCGTGCGTCAGTACACTCCCCCCCCCCCCCTCCCCCACAACGGTGCAAACCCAACCAGTGTGTCTGCTTGCTATTTTCCCTCTATACCAGCATGTCCTAGGGAACAGATCCAACAAATGCTCCTACTATTAATTTTTTAATTGAAGCATACCACTATACACGGTATGTATATACACACTGGATTATCAAAGGGTTAAGAATTGAGCACACAGGCCCGTCTGACATTCTGCCCTTCTTCTCTATTTCCTCTCATACATTATTTCATTCCGAAAGAAAATAAAAATAAATACAAAGTGTTTGAAGTCTAAAACATGAAAAATATTATTTGGCAGAGGATGCTATAATGAAGAGATGGAAGGAGTATATAAGAGAATTATATGATGGACAAAGGGAAGAATTAACAGAAGAAAATGATTTAGAAGGTCCATCTCATCTAAAAGAAGAAGTCGCTGACGCTGTCAAATATATGAAGAAAGGAAAAAAAGGCTGGGCCAGATAGAATCACAATAGAAGAATTAGAAGTATTGGGAGAATTTGGAGTAGATATTTTAAACAAAATCTACCGAGCGATATGCTAAAATCTGTATTTACAGCTATACCAAAAAGACCAGGAGCAATTGAATGTGAAGATTTTCGTACGATTAAACTCATAAACGATGTCAATAAGCTTCTACTCAGAATTATAATGAGAAGAACCAGAAAGAAAATAAACATGGAAATTGGTGAAGAACAGTATGGATTTGTTTAAGGAAAGGATACAAACAATGCAATATATACATTACGGACACTAATAGAAAGATCAATAGAGACACAGAAAGACATATATTTCCACCTCGTATATTTTAGTAAGGCATTTGATAAAGTAAAACATGATGAACGGATTAAAGTGTTGGAAGATATTAACACTGATGGGAAAGATCTCATAATAATAAAGAATATTTACTGAAACCAAGTAGCAGCAATTAAAATGGGCAATAAAAAGTGCAATTATGAACAGATAAGGCTGGGAGTACAACAGGGCTGTTTTTTCACCGGATCTCTTCTCCCTCTATAGCGAAATAATAATGAGAGACATCAAAGAGAAGCCAGAAATAGTATTCGAAGTTTATAATGTAAGCAATATACGCTATGCAGATTACACAGTATTGGTGGCGGATAATGATACAAAAGATCTATAACAGTGGTTCTCAGCCGGTGGAGAATCCCCCCCCCCCGCCCCCGCGAGGAGGTGGGAATTTTAGGGTTTCCAAAAGGGGGGGGGGGGGAATTAAGATTATTTCAAGATCGCATTAATACGTATGGATGTGAGAGTTGGAAATCAACGGTAGCTTTAGATAAAAAATTAGACAATTTTGAGAACAAATGTCTTAGAAGATTTCTAAATCTCCACTGCACATATTTCAGAACCAATACGCAAATAAGACAAGAGACTAAGCAAGATATTGTATCCAATTTTATAAGAAAACGCCGATGGAACTACATCGGCCATGTACTCAGAATTGACAAGACAAGACTCCCCTACCAAGCCCTCATATGGTCACCAATAGGGAAAAGACAACGGGGAAGACCAAGAGAGACCCTGCGTAGAACCATCATCAGAGAAGGCTCATTCAACGGCCAAGTGAACATCCAGGATCTACAACAGGTAGCAGCGAACCGCCGGACATGGAGAGCCATGACTTCTGCCCTATGCGCCGCCTTAGGCTCAAGAGGAAGGACTAACTAACTAACTAACTAATTAATACAAGAACCGATTACTTGCTGTTGTTTTTCCCTCCATACTTTACGGTTCTGTGCCCTTCTGAAAATCGTTTTATGACGTAATTATACCGGCAAATCACGTTTTATGTAGACGTCTAGGCTTGTTATAGTATGTGTTATTAACTTTAGCTTCCATTTTTTACTTATACTGTGTAAGGGCGGGGGAGGATTTATAAGAAGGGAATATGAAAAAAGGGGGGGGGGGGGTGGGGGGGAGACATACTGAACATATGGTGAAGGGGTGTATGGGACAAAATAGGTTGAGAACCACTGCTCTACAACAATTGTTGGACACTGGAGTAACAGAGAGTGCAAAGAAAGACCTCTCCTTGAATATCAAGAAACCAGTTTTTTTTTTTTTTAAAGTCGCTTAAAAGTCGACAGGGTCGACTTCATTGCACGGGTTTTATCCCATATGGCTCGGTCTCTTTCCGCAGCGCGGAAAGCGTCGCACAAAGCACGAGCTCCGTAGCTCTAGCGACGACCCACAGTTCGGGGGTCTCCGAACAATTTAGCTCGTGAACCGAAGGACGCGGCCCGGAATCGAACCCACAACCTTCGGAGCCCGAGTCAAACGGCTTGACCTCTTCGCCACGAAGCTTCCCGCAAACAGTAGAAGAAAAGAGTAACAATAGTGATATCAAAGAAAAATGTGACACCATAATGTGACATAGAAATAGAAGGGAACATTCTTAAACGAGTGGATAATTTTAAATACCTAGGGGCATGTATGCCGGCTTCCTGGCCTAGAGGTTAGCGACTTTTCTCCGTAATTTCGTATACTCTCGTAAGTAACGTGACGACGGTGAGAATCAGCAGTGGTTCGAATCGCGTCGGTAACTTACGGGGTATGTGAGCCGGCCGCTCAGAAAGCAATGGCAAACTACTGAGCGAAATCTTGCCAAGAAATCAACAATCAGCTGAAAGATGCTGATGTTGACAGCAATGTCGTGTAAAGGATATGCAAATATTTTTAGGGGCATTTATAACATCAGACAACGTGTCCGAAACAAATGTGCATTGTCCTCGTCTTCTGTTGCGAGTAATCAGTTATCTTTGTGAGTAAACACAAGAAATAAATGGGGAGAACCGTTGAGGCCACTAAGACGATTACATAAATAGACACACATTGTATTATTTATAATGAAAGGTCTAGAGATCGCAGCCGAAAACCCACCACTGAGACTGTGTATATTAACAGACTCCCTGTCATCAGTACAAACGCTCGGGAACTTCAATAGAGGCAACAGACCTGACATAAAAGAGGAGATACTAGCAACAGCCACTAACCTCAGGTACATGGGTTGCCAAGTCACCATCGGATGGATACCAGCACACAGGGGTATCCCGGGAAACGAACAGGCAGACAGAGCGGCGAAATGGGGAATAACCAGCACTAATCAAATCTGCACAGGCCTAGGTAAAGTAGAAGGGAAGAATATAGTAAAAACTACATTCTCAAGGAATGGAAAGGCCGTCATGCCTTCCGAGTGTTGGGTGAACCCAGATTCAAGCCACAAGTCAAGACCAAAATGAAAGCACCGGCAAACAGGCAGCTGTGGAGAATGCGACTAGGCAATTGGAAAGACACAAGAGAGAACCCAAACTGCAGAGTATGCCGAGAAAACAACACCATCGAACACTACTTACTAGTATGCGACAAATACAATAGAGAGCGAAGGGACATGAGAGATCACTTCGTCAAAACTGGAAAACCAATGACAATGACGGAGTGCCTGCACATAAACAGCAACCCGGAAACACAGCGACTGGTCAGACAGTTCCTATGCAGAACAGGGAAGACCGTATAACCTCCCTACACTGTGTATACATGTATATGTGTGTTTGTTTGTATTTGTGCATGTTTATATATGTTGTATTTATTAAAATAAAAAAAAAATATTTATTTAAAAAAAAAAAAAAAAAAAAAAAAAAAAACCTGGCGGGATAAATGGCAGGAAGGTGGGTTGGCTCTTCCGGTAGAGCACCTGAACTAGCAAGACAGAGAGACCTGGTCATCTTGTTGCCACGCCACACCCACACGCGATGAAGAAAACCGCCAAAACTCACAAGCGTAAAGGAGTTTGTAACGCTTACCGGGGGGGGGGGGGAGGCAACTTGAGACTTGCAATTAAATGCTCTGCCCTTGCCTACATCAAGTCCTTATGAGAACTATACATAGAATAACACAAGAAACGACAAACAGTTAGCAGTGCTAGCAGAGAAAAGAAGCCACAAACGAGAAAATGCGGGCCCAATAGGCCCAACCAAGGACCGGTCTTTACCAGGACCAGCACAAAACAAATCTATCCGACGGATAGCTCTAACAGAGCGGAACCAATAAAACTAGTAGGAAGTAGGACTAACAATCCACACAACTACGGATCTCAACAATAACCACAGCTGATGAAGCAGGTTAGACGAGGCCGAATTTGGAATTTTTTTTTGGAAAATTGGAAGTGGATTGGAAGTATTTGGCGCTCACAGAAGAAGAAGAAGAAGAAGAAGAAGAAGAAGAAGAAGAAGAAGAAGAAGAAGAAGAAGAAGAAGAAGAAGAAGAAGAAGAAGAAGAAGAAGAAGAAGAAGAAGAAGAAGAAGGAAACAGAGATTAGAAGACGCACTAGACAACATAAAATTATGAAAGCTATAATAGTTACCGACCGGGATCGAAACTGTCGCCTCCAAATGACGACGGCGCCTCGCTGCAGGAACAAGTGTACTTCGACGTACGACCAACTAGACAAATCTTTGTGAGTTAACATCCCTTATGTGTCCTCCACTGCGTATTATTTCTGTCCGTGTCGTTCTCTTCGTTTTATTAAATAAACAAGCCCTGTATTAGAAGTCTTACAACAAAAGTCGTTTATGGGTCGACAGGGTCGACTTCATTGCACCGGGATTTTATCCCATATGGCTCAGTCTCTTTCCTTAGCACGGAAAGTGTCGCACAAAGCACGAACTCCGTAGCTCCAGCGATGATCCACAGGAGTTTTCGAAAGAATGCACCCGTGAACTGAAGGGTTCTGCCCGGAATCGAACCCACAACCTTCGGGGCCAGAGTCAGCCGGCTTAACCACTTCGCCACGGAGAACCCCCCCCCCCCCCCCCCCCCCATTTAGAAGTCTGCTGTGGGTGTATATGGTGTTTATCTTTGTGATTTAGCTTCCCTTAAGCTTCCACCACTGTGTATTGTATTTGTCTGTGTCGTTCTCTTCATCTTATTAAATAAACAAGTCCCTGTATTAGAAACCTGGTGTAGGTTTATGTGGTGCCAGGACCTTCACATTTCCTGGGCCTGAGTACAGGTAGGAATAGGTGACCAGTCATTTCATCCTTTAGCGAACGTGGAGAGTTGATATCGAACCCTGGTTCGATCACGTTCAAAACCATTGTCACGTCTTAACCATTATACTAAGACCTACATCACCATCATCATCATGCGCCATGCCGATAAACGTGAGCGGTCTGTTTCGCCATCTCACAAGATCACCGGAGTCGTGGATCAGCTCCTATATTTGTGTCTCTACCATGCCACGTGGCCAAGCCATCCAGGTATTTTCTTCTCTGCCTTCCCCTTGTTCTCCTCCCCTCGATCTTGCCAGTTGTCACCAAGTTCTCCAGTTTATTTCTTCGCATAACGAGTCTAAATTATGTTGACTGTCTACGTCTAATGTATCCAATCAGTTTACGGTTTTCATTTGTTTCTTGTAGGACTTGGTCATTGGTTTTTCCGTTTGTCCACGATATTCTTTGCAATTTTCTTCAGAAACAACATTCCCAGAGCCATACGATGTTTGTTTCCCAGCTTATCAGCTTCACATCCATACAAAAGTATAAGTTCAATGTAGTACTCCAAAATTTTCTTTTCTCGTTGTAATTGTCTTTTTACTATCTAGTTGGATGTGCATCAAAATACATTTGTTTCTGTAGCAAGGCGCTATAGTCACGTGCAGTCAGCAGGTTCGAATCCTACTGTGTCTTTAGCTTTCATTGTGAATATTGTCTAATGTGGTCTCTGATGTCTATGTCTTTTGTTTGCTTATATGAGTGTCAATCGACACCTGCCATTTTTTTTCGTCACTAAATACAGCTGTCGGCCCGTCTGTCTGTACGTACATTCACATGTCTGTCTAATTACATTAGAGTCATAGTCTTGCTCGTATCTAGATAACTAAACTTGGGTTCATACAGGCAACAATAAATCTGTTCGTTATGAGATCGAATATTTATTGTAATTACATATACAGTATGCGTTGGCGCAGTGGGTAAACAGACCCGCGCTATATTACATCTGTCAAATAGTAAACATCACACACATAAGTATCATTTAACAGTCTAGCAAACTATCTAGCCTATGTCTATATATCTATTGATATCTATAGAGTCCCTCAAAGGCAGGCCCTGTTGCCTCTCTCAAGTCCATTCGTCCTCTGCCGGTCTCCGCGTGTCCTAACCCGACACGGGCGGTAACTCTGTCCGAGTTCCTCGTGGACCCCGCATTAGGCGGGCCACATCAGTGTCCACGGAATCATGGACTTGGTGACCATCTCTATCTAGAAGGTTCTAGCTTACTTGGGTCCTGCTCGACTCAATGGTTTCCCTTGGGCTGGAGTTGCAGCCCTTTACTAGATATATACGTGAGGCGGTGACAGGATCCCCCCTCCCCCGTGACGTGATTTGTTGTTGGGAATTAGATCCGTTCTAATTCTGTCACCGACTCACCTACAGTTGGTGTTGTAGTTTGGTGGATAGTAACCTGGTAACCTACCTATTAGCACTAAAAACTCATGTATTCTACCATACAACACTTGTCTGATTTGGTGCAGAGATCCCTGTCTCTCGTGTGCTTAAATGTGCTTATCAGACCGAAGTTACGTGGCATTTTAGTAGTTGTATTTACAACTTGCCCTTCTCATAGTACCCAAAATGGTACCCAGACAAATAACCCCTATATAATAGAGGGTTAACAAGACCGAAGTCTTGGCTAAATAAGTACACCTTCAAATCTTGATCTGTGTGTGTATTTCTATACACTTTTACTCCCGTATGTTATATAATGCTAAATATGTAGTTACCTTGTTCTTTTATCCCCCTCATACTACAAGTGTCCCTGTTGGCTTGTTAGTGTGTTTTGACTAATAAGTTGATGTTTCTAATAAAGTGACTGTATTTTAACTTGATAGTGTTGAGTTTTAAGGTTTGTGTACTGTGTATGCTGAATGTGTGGCGTATTTCCAAGCGTCACAAGTTGGGATAACCTCAATCATGAACTACTGCACTGTGTGCAATACATGAAAAGGCATTCCAAGTAGTGGTGCTTAGATGTATCCTAACTGCTAAGCTAAGTATATTAACTCACTATTAAACTAAGTACTACACATGTATTCACAAATTAGACAAGTCATACAATTTACATGAAAGACGCAGACAAATTAAAATAAATACGGTTTGCGTACAATTTGTCCGCCAAGTGTATCGTTCTCTCATTTAATCCATTCACACAGTCATTCACTCACTTTTGATTAAAAATAGTATTTGGTTAAAATATATAATTAAAGTTGAGGTAAGTGTTATTGCCCTTAGAAAAAATGGGCTAGGCGATATTTGCCCTTTAAGTAAATACGTACTTCTTGTACGATGAATGACAAATGGGTTACAATTTAAATAGAGACAATTGTATAGGACGGTTCTTTAGCTTAGGAATGGTACCGCCTGTAATATTAATGTCGAATATGTACAAATTACAGGTGAATACAATTTATATACAACAATAATGGAAATATAATATATATTTAATCCTAAACTAATTAATTAATTAAATCCCAAGATGATGTGCGCGTCGTTCTCCTGTCGCTAACGTGTTATGCCATGAATGGTAAAGCTAATATGGCTGTCTCTTGAGTGTCGTAGTCGATGGGGTTCTGTTTCGGCTGTTTGTAAAGTTACGTAGTAACAGCAAGTATGGCATGTTCTTAATGTCCTATATAACGAGTTCGTACAGAATTCGGAGTTAGTTCGTTGGTTGATCTTATTGGTTGACCCAAACACAGTTACTGTTTCTTGCTGGAATCGTTCTAGTTCTAGCGCTTAGGCACTTGATGGTATAGTTCTTAAAGTAACGTATCATGTTCTTGGGTGTTGTAATTCAACTAATCACTGAGAGTACTCTAGCAGGTGTAGAGTTCCACTGTAATATGCAACCGACTAAAAGTATCACAGTTTATAGTATGGCTAATGGTCGATGTGATCAGAGTCATTCTACTGGCGCATTCACTTGCCGTGACAAAAGGTCAGCCACAATGTTGTCGGTGCCTTTGATGTGGCGGATTTCGAAGTCGAAATCTTGCAGTAGAAGACACCATCTTTGTAGCCGATGGTTTTTAGGCGACCCCTGGTTAAGGACTAATAATGGCGAACTGTCAGTGAGGACCACAAAGTGACTCCCTAAGAGGAACTTCGATAATCTCAATATACAAAACACTAGGCTCAAACACTCTAATTCAACTGTGGCATACCGAGTCTCAGCCTGCTTTAGTTTGCGGCTTACATAGAGAATTGGGTGTTTTATGCCATCCATTTCCTGCATCAAGCATCCTCCTATTGCGATAGCGCTCGCATCTGTGGTCAAAATAAAGGGTAAATTAATGTTGGGTAATCGTAAGACTGGTGGATTCGAAAAAATATGTTTCAATTTACACATTGCATCATCTAAGCTTGTACTTTTACAAATTTTTGATGGATGATCTTTAGTTAACATATCAGAGAAAACTGAGGTTAGTTCTGCCCAATGTGGAATAAATTTAGAATAATAGTTAATCAGACCTAGTAAACTTCTAACTTGCTTCTTTGTGGTAGGTACTTCTAGCTTAAGGATCTTGGAAACAATTTTATCATCAGTCAACAATTTTCCTTCAGAAATTCTATGTCCAAGGAAGTCTATTTGTGTATAACCTATTTCAACCTTGGAAGGTTTGATAGTAAGTCCAAAAAGAGAGATTTGGTGGAAGACTTGTTTAAGGGTGAGTAAGTGAGAAGTCATATCAGAAGAATGGATGCATATATCATCAATATAAGCAACTACGTCATTAATTCCGTGTAATAACAATCTTGTTAGTCTTACAAATGTGGCCGGTGCGTTCTTGAGCCCAAACGGAAGATATAGCCATTCGTACAAGCCAAGAGGTGTTGCGAATGCTGTTATATGTCTACAAGAAGGGTGTAATGGAACTTGCCAATATCCTTTAGCTAAATCGGTCTTAGAAAATAAGGATGATTGAGCCATATTTAAGATAAGATCCTCACAGCTGTTCATTGGCTCTGCATCTGTTGTTGTTCTTGTATTTAATACTCGATAGTCAATGCACAAACGAATTGTCTGGTCCTTTTTCTTCACCAGAACAATCGGTGACGAATATTGAGACATCGATTTTTGAATAATGCCATTTTTCTCTAACTCTAAAATTTCTTTATCTAAATTAGATCTGTAATGGAGAGGAATAGAATATGGTCTACATTTGACCGGTCTCAGATCTGTCAACACAATTGAATGTGTTATTTTATCAGTGCGTCCAGGTTTGTTAGAAAAGATAGATTTATATTCGTCAAGGATAGTCAAAATGTCTTGTCGCTGTTGTTGTGTCAAAGTGTCAGAGATATGTATGTCATTTATACTTCCGTCGTCAGTCATGATTGGTACAGGGATTTCAGTGTTGTCCACGTCTGTTTGATTTACCACAGATGCCACTGTTTGGAAATTGTCTTCAATGTCATTGTCGTCGTCGTCGAGATCAATAGTTGTCAATATGTCGTCAAATTTCTTGTCGATGTCTATATCACAGATTGTCGGTAATGTCCATATGTCTTCGTCTTTTTCGTCGTCGTAAGAGTGTGTCGTTAACGATGCTTCGTTTGTTGAGGTGTCAGTTCGTTGAGAAATTGTCGTTTTGTCTCCGTCACCAGTTCGTTGAGTCAGTTCATTTGTCTCATTGTCCTGTCTAACATAATATGGTTTCAACATATTTATATGGAATATTTTCAGTTTTCCATTTAAAGAGATTTCGTAATCCACTTCTGAAATTCTTCTAATGATCTTAAAAGGTCCCTGCCAGGAGGTTGACAGTAAATCTCTTTTGTCAGGTAGTAGAAGTAAAATATCCTGACCTGGATGTAGGATAATGGTTTTTGCACTTCTATTGGCGTACTGCCTGTATTTAAAACCTTTCTCCTGTAGTGATGTTCTGGCCAATATACAAGAACGTATGATTTTGTCTCTGGTATCAGTGACCAAATCATAGGTGGAAATGGGAAGTTGGCTATCTACAGGTTGTGAGATGATCTCTTTATAAATGGTGAGAGGTCCTCTTGGGTTCGCTCCATACATCAATTCGAAGGGAGAGAACCCTGTACTTGATTGAGGGACTTCTCTGTATGCGAACAGCACCGTTGGGAGAAGTATGTCCCAATCGGCTGGATTTTCAGCTGTCACTTTGGATAGCATATGTTTCAGGTCCCCATTAAGCTTTTCGCAGATACCGTTTGCGGCTGGTCGATAGGGACTGGTGAAACACTGCTTGATGCCTAGTAACTTAGTTACTGATTGGGTGGCATTAGATATGAACTGGGTACCTCTATCTGAAATGATTTTCTCCGGGAAGCCAAAACGGGAGAAAATATTTAGTAATATGTCCATCACATCCTTAGAGGAGATCGATCTTAATGGCAACATTTCGGGCCACCTTGTACATAAATCCACGAGAGTAAAAATGTACCTATTCCCCTTATTCGATATGTGATTCAACGGACCTACTAGGTCAACTGCCACGATTTGGAAAGGCCTCGAGGCAGTTGTCGTTGATTGGACTTCTGCTGTAGGGTTTTTTCCCTTTTTCCCCAGTCTTTGACATACATCACAAGCTCTACAGAAAGTTTTTATATGTTGGCAAAACTTTGGCCAATAAAATTGGGTGAGGACTCTAGCCCTGGTCTTTTCATACCCCATGTGACCTCCAAAAGGGGAGTCATGGGCTAATTTTAGCACTTTGTCTCGGTGTGCTTGTGGTAGTACTATTTGCTGTGTCGTGGTCTGGTTTGTTGTGTAAAATCTAGTTAAGATGTTGTTCTGTAGCCTAAATGTCCACGATGCGTTCTTTGTTAATTTTGGCTTAAGGCCTACTAACTTAAAGTATGGTGCTAGTGTAGGGTCATTTTTCTGTTCATTTCCAAAATTGATGTTAGTTGAGTTTGGCGCTACTATTTCTAATGATTCCTGTAGTTGGTCGGTGTTGGTTTTGTGGGTTGTCTGTCGTGTTATTGCGTTTGTGTGTTGTGTGTTTTGTTGCACATTTACAGGTTCGGTATTTGGTAGTTTGGTCGCATCCTCAATTCGAGGTTTTAATTCGGTCGTATCGTTTCTTGATTCGACCGCCCCTGCATTGTACACCTCGGTAAATTCTTCCTGAATTACCTCAGTGGTTGTCTCCCTTGGTATTTTGGCAGTTTGAGACAAGCAAGAATGGTGTTTCTCTTTTGTGTTGCTATTTCTGTGTTGGATACCGTGTTTTTGCTCCCACCTTTTTATTTCTGTTTCAGAGCATGGAAGTATGTTGGGTAAATTACCAAGTATAATATCCGCGACGGGATTTTCAAGGATAGCACACAATACTCGCCCTGATATGAACGGTGTCTGAATTTCGACCAAAGCAAGGGGGTATTTCTCTATTGTACCTGAAAATGTGCGACACGTCACATGTTTGTCTGTGTAGTCTTTAGCGTCTATCAATGTTCTCCTCACCCCACAGAGAGTTGCGCCGGAATCACGAATTAACGTGCCCTTTTTGTTGTTAACAAACCCTGTATAAAAAACTAGCTTGCCTGTGGATGATAAGGCAGCGTTAGCTATTTCATTTGCAATTGGGATAATGTGACCACAATGTAGTGTTGTGTCCAGTTGGAACTTTGTACAGGTGTTGCACTTACTGTCTGTTATGGTGTTTATGACGTGTACAGCATTCCCAAGCTCGCTCTCATTGTCGTGTTGATTTTCACATTCATTTAGTGACTCAAGCTCTTCGTCAGTCGACGTTTCTACTAATGCCGCATTGGCCTGTTTTAATAACTTTCGGCCTTGACAATCTTTATTATAGTGACCCCAGCTATTGCAGAAATAACATTTAACTACTCTGTGGTAAGCCATGCGTTTAGCTGTTT
>OY992890.1:77682759-77687759 GCA_963921405.1 Cepaea hortensis | reverse complement strand
AATGATGTGTAGTGGTGTATAGGACATCACCTACGTGGTGGAGACGACAGAGATGAACTCCGGGAAAGAAGCTGGCTTCTCACGGCCGAAGAAGCTAGAATGTGTGAGGGCACGAAGCATCGGGTGCACTACGTTCTCTTCCCACAGCGACGGGTGGCTTGGGAGACTTGTGGGACAAGTGGGAAAATAACTCGAACGTCTCGAAACAGTGTAGGAACTCTCGGCAGCAGAAAGACACCCGGAGTGATTCTCACAGAGAGTGCCAGAAAGGTACAGGGCGGACATTTTCCGGGAAGGGGAAACCACATGTGACGATCAGAAACCTCTTGTCGTGCTTGTTCCGCGGCGGAGTTTTTTATCACTATGTCCAAAGATGACTAGCGATTAATTTCAGACAATTGAGGTACCTCAACCATATACAAAAGAGTATTGTGTTGCTGAAGGATTTGCTGTAAGGAAAGAAAAAGAGGAAGTATATCTGATAAAGACAACAGCTCAGGTGAGCAGATTGACTGGAACAACCTGATACAAATGCGCGCTAAAGAAGGGAGTGGTAGTGCAAGAACGTTTACCTGTCGACCCTATTGGTCATATATTTCCTTCAGGAAGGGTGTCTTTTGTTTCCAATCTGGGCTTCCAAGATGACCCATCCAGAAATACGATAAGAAACAAACAAATGAAAAAGGAAACAAGCTACCTTGTCAAAATAGTAGAGAATTAAGTCTACGCTGTTGAAATCCAACTGGGTATTCTTCGCAGTAGGGAGGTCACCATTTTAGCATTCGTACACATTCTTCCAAGGGTTGGAGCCTTTAGCGATTTCAGCATTCTAATACATTCTTGCCAGGGCTGAAGCCTCTAGCTATTTTAGCATTCTAATACATTCTTGCCAGGGCTGAAGCCTCTAGCTATTTTAGCATTCGAATACATTCCTCCAAGGATCTCTAGCCATTTTAGCATTCGAATACATTCTTCCAAAGGTTAAAACCTCTAGCCATATTTGCATTCGACTACATTCTTTCAAGGGTTGAATTCTCCAGCGATTTTAGCATTCCCCTACACCCTTCCAAGAGTTAAAGTGTCTATCCATTTTAGCATTCGAATACATTCTTCCAAGGGTCTCTAGCCACTTTGGCATTCGAATACATTCTTCCAAGGATCTCTAGCCACTTTGGCATTCGAATACATTCATGGAAAGGTTGAAGTCCCCAGCCACTTTAACATTCGAATACGTTCTTCAAATGTTTGAATTCTCCAGCCAGTTTAGCATTCGAATACATTCTTCCAAGAGAGGAAGTCTCCATCTATTTTAGCATTCTAACACGGGTTGAAGTCCCTAGCCATTTTAGTATTCGAATACATTCCACGGGTTGACGACCCTAGCTATTTTAGTATTCTAACACATTCCACGGGTTGACGACCCTAGCTATTTTAGTATTCTAACACATTCCACGGGTTGACGACCCTAGCCATTTTAGTATTCGAATACATTCCACGGGTTGACGACCCTAGCCATTTTAGTATTCTAACACATTCCACGGGTTGACGACCCTAGCCATTTTAGTATTCTAACACATTCCACGGGTTGACGACCCTAGCCATTTTAGTATTCTAACACATTCCACGGGTTGACGACCCTAGCCATTTTAGTATTCTAACACATTCCACGGGTTGACGACCCTAGCCATTTTAGTATTCTAACACATTCCACGGGTTGACGACCCAGCCATTTTAGTATTCTAACACATTCCACGGGTTGACGACCCTAGCCATTTTAGTATTCTAACACATTCCACGGGTTGACGACCCTAGCCATTTTAGTATTCTAACACATTCCACGGGTTGACGACCCTAGCCATTTTAGTATTCTAACACATTCCACGGGTTGACGACCCTAGCCATTTTAGTATTCGAATACATTCCACGGGTTGACGTCCCTAGCCATTTTAGTATTCTAACACATTCCACGGGTTGACGACCCTAGCCATTTTAGTATTCTAACACATTCCACGGGTTGACGACCCTAGCCATTTTAGTATTCTAACACATTCCACGGGTTGACGACCCTAGCCATTTTAGTATTCTAACACATTCCACGGGTTGACGACCCTAGCCATTTTAGTATTCTAACACATTCCACGGGTTGACGACCCTAGCCATTTTAGTATTCGAATACATTCCACGGGTTGACGACCCTAGCCATTTTAGTATTCGAATACATTCCACGGGTTGACGACCCTAGCCATTTTAGTATTCGAATACATTCCACGGGTTGACGACCCTAGCCATTTTAGTATGCGAATACATTCCACGGGTTGACGACCCTAGCCATTTTAGTATTCTAACACATTCCACGGGTTGACGACCCTAGCCATTTTAGTATTCTAACACATTCCACGGGTTGACGACCCTAGCCATTTTAGTATTCTAACACATTCCACGGGTTGACGACCCTAGCCATTTTAGTATTCGAATACATTCCACGGGTTGACGACCCTAGCCATTTTAGTATTCTAACACATTCCACGGGTTGACGACCCTAGCCATTTTAGTATTCTAACACATTCCACGGGTTGACGACCCTAGCCATTTTAGTATTCTAACACATTCCACGGGTTGACGACCCTAGCCATTTTAGTATTCGAATACATTCCACGGGTTGACGACCCTAGCCATTTTAGTATTCTAACACATTCCACGGGTTCACGACCCTAGCCATTTTAGTATTCTAACACATTCCACGGGTTGACGACCCTAGCCATTTTAGTATTCTAACACATTCCACGGGTTGACGACCCAGCCATTTTAGTATTCTAACACATTCCACGGGTTGACGACCCTAGCCATTTTAGTATTCTAACACATTCCACGGGTTGACGACCCTAGCCATTTTAGTATTCGAATACATTCCACGGGTTGACGACCCTAGCCATTTTAGTATGAGAATACATTCCACGGGTTGAAGTCCCTAGCCATTTTAATATTCGAATACATTCTATGGGTTAAAGTTTCTAGCCATTTTAATATTCGAATACATTCCACGGGTTGAGGTTTCTAGCCATTTTACAGAGCGAACTTTTTCTCGTAACCCCTCATGTGCAACAACAACAAAAAAAAACAAAAAAAAACTAAAGGGCTCCTTTCTCGCCTTTAAACACCTTGGGTAAATGGTACTAGCCCCATGTGTTTAGTCAAACCGGCACTCTATGGGTGATATGGTCTAATTCACGCTGGCCGTCTTTACCTCCAAGATACGTTCCTGGTATCCATGTAGGCTATATCCACCTGGGACCTCAAATCAAAGACAATATTTTCACCTTGCGAAGATTCAAACACATGACCATCACCCCAGCAGGTAAGCATGCTAGCCACGACGCTATTGTGGCATCGATTTCCCCCACGACATTACTACACCCCTGCCATTTATGAACTGATTTCGTGACGCAGCCATGCTATCTCAAAATGACATACTCAGCCTGGGAAGCTTAAACTGTCGCCGCCAGGTAGCTTAATTGAGGGCATGTTTGTAATGAACTAATTGTATGACATGTTTATGGACAGATTTAGGAGCAGCTATTGATTTGTTCTTCTTCTGCTACTTGTCCGTTGCTGTCCATGTTCTGTAATTGTTCCCACGGGGAGAATTCACCTGAAAATTTATATTTGTGACTATATTTCTATTTTCATATGCCTTTTATTTCTCAGTGGAGCATAGGCCTTCAACCGTCTATTGTTACCTCTGTTTATCCAGTAGTTTTTATTTTACTCCAATGTACGTATTTCTCCTATTGTTCAATTTAGAGCCTTAATTATGTTTCTTTTTTTTTTGGGGTCTCCCCCCCCCCCCCTCGGCTCTCTCTCTCTCTCTCTCTCTCTCTCTCTCTCTCTCTCTCTCTCTCTCTCTCTCTCTCTCTCTCTCTCTCTCTCTCTCTATCTCTTTTTTTTTTTTTAACCCAGCAGATTACAGAGGAAAGACTTTCTAGTCATGCTAGGAAAAGATTCGCCTTTAATCTTCACTTGGTGAATTGTCTTTGCTTTCCAAAAAACTTATTCACGACTGCCTTAGCAATGCAGTGAATATATTCTACCACAAAGGGCAGCCATCCCCATGCTAATCAAGCATCGTCTTCTTCTTCTTACAGTTCACTCCATGTGGCATTAGTGACCATGTCTGTCTACAGCCTTCTATCTCTTGTCCTGTCAATTATTCCAGAGACAACGTTCCTCCATGTCATGATGTCAAACTGTCCAGCTCTTCTCTGTTGGTCTCCCCCGCCCCTCTCCTCCCCTCCAACCTTCCGATGTAACGACTATAATACTTGCATGTAATGACCAATGAACGTGGACTGTCTGCTTCTATTGCAAGTAACCTTTGTGAGTTAACTTCTTTCAAGATATCTTCATTCCTCTTTCTCCTGTCCCCGGAATTAAGCACCGTACTACATACTGATTTGTGACTCCAACAATACCCAGATACATTTTTTAAACCGACCTAAACCCCCATTCGACCCAAGCCTAACATTTTTAGTTGCATTTCATCTACAGGACGTCGCAGTCAACACAAGCATTTTTGTTTGCTATTGTGATCTCTTAGAAAGTTTACGTTCAGCTGTTTGCCGTTGCTTTCTGAACCGACCAGCACTCATACTATTCCGTAAAACACCAACGCAAGGCGGTCTGCTGTCAAATCACCCGCAGCTGTGTTTCGAACGCGGGTATGCGGGATTACGATCTCGGTACGAAACCTCTTCGCCACGGAGTCGGCAAAGTCTAAAAGAAGTACCTGAAAATGTTCTCAGAAGTAAAGATCACGGGCATGATATTGAGCACACAGCCCGTCAAGTGCAGATTTCTCTATCAAGCTTGGGGTTGGCACCATATACCCAGCACGCGTCAAGGTGCGGAGAAGAGCGTTACTTTGTAAAAGGAAATCAATCAAGAAATCTTAGCCAGTAATCCCCATAAAGGTTTTTGTTTCGTGCTTACCTTGGTTGTATATT
>OY992890.1:77606559-77682559 GCA_963921405.1 Cepaea hortensis | reverse complement strand
TCTTCCTTCCTCTGTGGTGGTGACCTCACACCCTTCCTTCCTTCGTTTCTGAGGAGAAGGCACAAAATACAATGGACAGACAGAAATATCAATGAGCAAATCCTACGGGAAACTAAATTAAAACCGTAAACTGATTTAAAATATTAAACGTAAATAGTTAATATTTGTTTGGGGGGGGGGGGCACGCTATGAGAAGAAATAAACGCAGGAACTTGGTGACAACTGGCAAGATTGAGGGGAAAGGAACAAGGGTGAGGCAAAGAAGTAAGTATCTGGTTTCACCACACGGAATTATCGAGACAAAACCACAGAGCTGATCCACGTCTCTGGCGACCGTGTGCGATGGTGAAACATGACCGATCACACTTATCGGCAAGGCACATGTTGATGATGATACTCCGATATTCCGACCGTGTAGAATGTGAGTATTTCTCATCTTCTTGGTCCACAGTATTCTAAGAATTGTTCTGTAACAATTCTGGTAAAACCCTCTAATTTCACCTGCAGTGGTGTAATGTTAATACAAAAACAGTGAAATAAAATGTCTGACTCTTTTCCATTCCTTTAGTGCAAGTCCCGTACTTTTATTACACAAACTGGCACTCGAAATGTGAAGTGGTGAATTTAACGCCAGCTTCCTTTACTTCCCAGAATATTCTCTGATTCCAATTTTAGGCTTGTTCGATATTTGAACTTAGATTACTCTGAAAAAAAGTGCAACCTCAATGAGGATTGGAACAAAAGACAAGTCGGCTAGCAATCATGCGTGCCAGCCAATTGGTTTCTAAAGTTCCGATGTGTGGGTAAACAGATCGATATTTCGCTATGTAGATATGTGTTTGCTGGTCTTCGTGGTTAAGGATTTACGGACGCGATTCGTAATCCCGTATACCTGCGATCGAAACACAGCTGCGCGCGATTTGGCAGCTGACTTCGTTGTGTTGGTTTCGAGTTGATATCGGTACCGGTCGTTCAGAAAGCAATGGCAAACTACTAAACGTAAACTTGCCAAGAGATCAAAGCGGCAGAAATGTTGGTGTTGATAGCGATGTCCTGTAAAAAGGATATGCAACAAAAAAGATATGTATTTATGGAGGTATCTGAGCCACGTGGATAAACAGATAGATATTTGACTATGTAGATAAGTGTTTATGGGGGTATGTTGACGACATATATTCACGCAGATAGGCAGAAGACATGAAAACAATTACTGACAAAGAGCAAGTAAAACAATCGGAGAAACAGAAGACAGAGATACAAGCCAGTAAAAAGACAGAAGAGCGAACATACACAGTGGTTTCGAGTGTATAGATATACATCGGACAGACAGCCAAGATATTCTGAGGTACAGGCATGCGAAGTGACGAAAGTCACAAAGACAGACAGGCAGATACCGACATAAGATATATTTAGTTAGACAGACAGAGACGGACAGCCGGAAGGACGGAAGGACAGGTTATCAGGTAGGAAGGTAGATAGATAAATGGGTAAGCAAGTAGTAGATATGTAATTAGATATACAGATTGCTTTGGAAGGGTAGTAGGTAGGTAGGTAGGTATTAGGTAGTTAGATAGAAAGACAGACAGACAATTATGTAGATGAATAATGAATAGGCGGATAGATAGTTAGATAAATAGTCAGACAAATTGACTGACTGACTGATGATTGATTAAATACCAAACCGACATTATAATTTACCCCCCCCCCCCCCCCCCCCCAAAAAAAAAAAAAAAACCTCCCGAAAGAAGAAAAACAAGTTAAATCTAACACTCCTCTGGAGGATATACTGGTCCACTCGTAAGACTTTTAAAAAAAAGGAACCAGAACTAGGCACTTCATTACGCAAACATTAGCACAAACACAAATAACAGACATTGACAAAAATGCCCACACTCAAACAGAAAGATCCCCCGCCAGTTACCTGCCTTGTATTCATGGCGGCAGACAATACAACGATTACGTTTCGGGAGCAATTATGTAATAAAAAAAAGAATAAAAGTGTTTTTTGTTGTCTGGCACTCCCTGGAATCTGAGAACGGGTTGGCTTCCCAACGTTCTTATTTGATTAAACACTGCAGGCAGGAAAACCAGGGCCCCAAACAAGTGGCTGAGGCTGGGTGATACACGGGCTTTGTAGCCGCTCCCAACAGCGCTGTCATAAAGTGTTCTGTAATTTTGGTAGGGAATGGGCTGTTGGCATCAGGCAGCAGAAACTGGGTAACGATAGGTTGGTGTAGAGGGATGTGTAATGTGGTTTTATGTAGAGGGGTGCAAAAGCGGATGTAATAACAGACGGGGTGAAAAGTATGCAATGGAAAGCAGAGGCGTACGTCTGTACGCTAACTGGAGGGTGCGTAGAGAGGTGTAAAATGGATTTTATAAAGAGAGGGGCGGAAGAGCGTTCTCATAAATGCACCCTATTAGAGAGAATAGGAGGGACAGAGAAATCAAGAGAGAGAATTAGAGAAGAGCATGCTAACATTTAGTTAGCAGTCTGGACTCAGTGAATGCCGATGGTACTGGTGTATCTGTGAAGTAGCGTGAGAAAATACATGTATATGATTTTCTAATTACGGTCATTCGAATTACGAGAATTCGATGTTTTGATTGCAATTTCTATAATTCGACTTTTAGTGTGCCATGACAGGTGGTTGTAAACTAACGATCGTTTGCTGTTACAAAGAATGTAATGAAGTATTTTAATTTATGTTTGCAAATTATGCTTACATATGGATGTTATGTCTTTAACCATATATTTACCCCCCCCCCCCGCCCGTGTGTTGCCGGGGCCCTCACGGGAAGCAAAGAATAGTAACACTGTTGCCTACCATGCAAGTCGTAAGAGGCGACTAAGGAGGCTATGGTTCCGTCGCCCTGCTACTGAGTGAGTGCGTGGCGCGACACTATGAGCTGTGAATTTCGCGTGGAACGCTTTTACATCTGTTCGCAGTTTGTAGCGTGAACTGCAAGTTCAGAACGATGGCGGCCGGCTGTTGCTGGATTGACTGGTTTGCCTTTTCGGTTCACGAGTGCATTTTTCATACGAGCCATACGAGATAAAACCCGGGTCAATGAAGTCTTTCTGGTGACTGCCGTTTCCATCGACAATGAACTGTATTTCTCGTGGAGGACTTTTGAGTTGGCATTCTAGCGGCGGCGTTATGCACAGTGTACCTGTGCGGGCTGTTGGCTTGCCGATACTCCTGTCTATTCCATTGTTCACATAGGGCAGTGAGGAGCATTTTGTGTGATATTCACTGGCACAGGAATGGAGCATAATGGGGACAACCGTTGCCGTGAAGTTGGAACCACGACTAACTAATTAACTAACTAATTACGCCCCCCCCCCGCCCCACCTTCTCTCTGTCTCTCTCTGTCTCTCTGTCTCTCTCTCTCTCTCTCAGAAAATATTCTATACTTCTTACATACAGACACATTTTGACTACTGCTCTACAATATGGGACGCTTGCTCTAATTCAAGCACCAAGCGACTTTACTCACTCCAGAAAAGGGCAATGAGTTTAATTTATAGCAAACATTTATCTGACAATCCTAGCCTGCATAAACGCCTTCAGTTACTACCACTCCGCAAACGCCTGCTTTTTTAATAAGGCCAAACTAATTCACAAAATCATACATCGGAATGCCCCACATTACCTTTGGCCATTGTTTAAAATGTAATGCTAGACACAGTAAACGATTAAATATATTACACATTCTGAAGCCTAGGATAGACTTATACAAAACAAGCTTAACGTACTCTTCAGCTCAGCTGTGGAACAATCTTCCACTAGAAATCAAAGACATCACCAATCCTTATACATATAATCGCAAGTTATTCGAACACTATCTCAGTACGGATTATCTTCCCCCTTAATAATAGAAATAATAATAATAACAAAACCCTAGTATAACAGCCAGTCCCCTTTTGATAGGCCAGTATATTCCACATGGCTAATAACAAGTGTCACACTATTATCTATATTATTGAGTCGTGTAGTATTAATGTTCGCATTTTGCACATGCCTTTATAATGCATATCTGTTATATTGTTGCTGTTCTCTGAAAGCCTTGAATGATGTATGAATGAAATAATGTATGAAAGAGAGTGATAGAAGGGCAGAATGTTAGACGGGCCTGCGTGCCCAATTCTTTGAAAATAAGGTTTGTTCGTTTGTTCGTTCGTTAGTTCGTTCGTTCGTTCGCGCGCTCTCTCTCTCTCTCTCTCTCTCTCTCTCTCTCTCTCTCTCTCTCTCTCTCTTCTCTCTCTCTCTCCTCTCTCTCTCTCTCCTTTATTAAGTGAAATATATATAATTGCAGTGGTAAAGACAACATTTCGAGACATAGGCATTACTATCATCGCAGAATATAAAATTACAGCTCATCATCAAGTGCCGTGCCGGCTGGCGTAGGCATTCATATGGCTCTCCATAGATCTCAGTCTTTGGTGTTCTGGATCAACTCTGCTGATGATATTCCTCCATACCACCGTCTCAATCCGTCCAGCATCATTTCTCTTGGTCTGCCTCTGCCTCTCTTCCCTCGATATTTCCAGTTGTCAGGATGTTCTCCAATGCCTCCCTCTCATCACATGACCAAAGAAAGCTATTTGTCTCTTTCTTATTGTTGTATATAGTGTTCTAGTTTCATTAGCCTCTTTCAAGAAATCGTTGTTAGTTGCTCTGACAGTCCAAGGAATTCGCAACATTCGTTTTAAAAACCACATCTTTGTTGCTTCTAAGTTCTTCCTAATTTGTTCATTTACATTCCAAGATTCGCTGCCATACAGCAAAACTGGTTCTATATAGCATTTTAGTACTCTCTTTCTTACATTCATTGATAGCGACTTATTGCACAAGATACTCTTCATTTTCTGAAATGCGGCTTTTGCCTGCCCTATTCTGCTCTTAATCTCTTACAGCTACGGAAAGAAATCCTCCTTTGACACATCTGGCCAACTGCATTATAGGGTTCTGAGATTTAGACAATGGATAATTATTAATTAATTAATTGTATTTGTCCTGGGGTAGTTTCGTGATATGTGTCTGCGATGTGACAGTGCCATCCCATGTTGTAAGGCTGAATTTAGTTTAGTTTAGTTTAGTCGATGGATCAACATCACGGTACACGGGTGCAACCCATAAGTGCTCCGTTCTCCCCCTAACTCAAACCTGAGTCTGGAGAAACTCAGCTCAGTGCACGGTTGGTTATCTGGATCAACTCTGCTGTTAGTTTAAAAAAAAGGCTGAATGCACGGGGGAGTAGATGGCCTTTCTTTCCCTCATGTTCACGGGCAGCCCTGGCGTCGAATCCTTGTCTGACCGTGCTTATGACATCATTAACTCTGTTCACTATCAACTTCGCTGACACGCCCACTGACAATGGAGATCAGTGATAAAACACGTCAAGTGGGATTGGAAATGTAGTGTTAATTTAAAAATTAAAAATAAAAAAAAAAAATAAAAAACAATAAGAAGAAACAGCTGGATTGAAATAAATTAATAAGTGAACAAGTTCTGAAAAACAGAACAGACATCTTAAAGTATTAAAACAGCAAGACTTTGAAATATATTGATTCCTAGGAAGCATTTCCGATTTCAGTAGTACTCTATTAACTATAAAAGGAAATAGTTTGCGAAAGATCTACTGTTTTGGACAGAGGCTTAAACGTGCGCCCACACGTGAAACTGAGAGATCATCCTTGAACAGATTCTGCTGGAAGGATACACAATGTCGCAGATTTACCAAGCTGTGGGAAACTGGCCAGACCGGATAACCAGAAAATGGATGTCTGATGCCTCGGATTTTGTGGAAATTGGTCTGGATTATTGATATGGGATGTAAATGATGGCTGAATGGTTTCCATGGATGATAGGATGAAACTGGATGAAGAGGATTTGTGTTGCGAGTGCAACACTGGGGGAGGGGGGTGAATGGGGGGGGGGGGGGGCTGATTGGTCTCGAGGTATGGTGTCCCGCTTCGAGTGCTGTCAGGCCCCGGTGAGGACCGGGATTTATTTAAAAAATCCACCTGGACTTCCAGTAATAAAATTTCCCCTGGTCTCTGGGTAGTGAGATCAGACGCCCGTGTGTATTGTTGCGCACGTAAAAAATCCCTTGGCAGTTGGAAATCGAAAAAGAGTAGCCTAACGGCGCTGCCCGGGCATAATTTCGAGTTAAAAATCTACCCAAATATTTCAGGATCCTCGCCGATGCAACGGAGTTCGTGCATTGAGCTGAGTTTCTCCAGGTTTGAGTTAGGAGGAAAACGGAGCACTTATGGGTTACACCCGTGTGCCGTGATGTTGATCCAACGACTAAACTAAACTAAACTAGTTGCGAGTGCGATGGTCGTGTTTTTGGTGTCATATGTGCAGCGAGATAAGCATGATATACTGGTCCACACACAACAAAATAAGCACGATATACTGGCCAACTTGTTCATCAACAACAATAATAAGCATGATATACAGATCCACTGGTTGAACAACTATAATAAGCACGATATACTGGTCCACTGGTTCAACAACAATCCATCCATCATATGCCATGCCGATAAACGTGGGCGGTCATGTTTTGTCATCTCACTCGGTCACCAGAGTCGTGGATCAGCTGCCTGTTTCTGTCTCGACCATGTCACATGGCCATGCCATCCAGGTATTTACATCTCCGTCTTCCATTCGATCTTGCCAGTTGTCAGTATTCGTTGCATTTTCCCCAGAAACCACACTTCCACAGCCATCAGATATTTTTCAGCTGTCTGCTCATTGTCCACGCTTCACATCCATACAAAAGTGCTGTTCTATGTAGCACTTCAACACTTTTTTTCTCGTTTAAATTTTATTGGTCAGTATGTTTTTCATCTTGCAAAAGGCTACCTATGCAATGGCAATTCTTGTTCTAATTTCTCCAAAGCATCTCCCATCAGATGTTATGATGTTCCGAGATAACTGTACCTATTCAATTGTTTAAGAATATGCCCATTTATTGTATATTACATTGTGGTATTTCCTTCTTCTTAGTGACGACCATAATCTGTGTCTTCTTACAATTCACATCTAACCCTAGTTGTTCACTGTGTGCAACAACCGCATCTACTAAATGTTGCAGGTCCTGTTCATTGTGTGTAATCAAGACTGTATCATCTGCATATCTTGTTATTGATGCATCGTACCTTAATGTGTATTCCTTCCATATCTTATATATTTCTGAAAATATTTTCACTGTACAGGGAAAAAAGATCTGGAGACATTACACATCCCTGTCTCTCACCTCTATTAATAGGCTGATATTAACCTACTTCATTATCATTTCTTGTGGCAGCTTGTTGTTTCTAATATATATATATATATATATATATATATATATATATATATATATATATATATATATATATATATATATATATATATCGCTTTAAAATAGACAGGGTCGACTTCATTGCACCGGGTTTTGTACCATATGGCTCAGTCTCAGCTCGGAAAGCTTCGCACAAAGCACGAACTCCGTAGCTCTAGCGACGACCCACAGGAGTCTCCGAAAAATTTAACTCGTGAACCGAAGGACGCAGCACGGAATCGAACCCACAACTTTCTGAGCCCGAGTCAAACGGCTTGACCACTTCTCCACGAAGACTCGAAGTTTCCAATATATGTTTTTTACAAGTCTATAGAACGTTCAGTTACTGTTCTCAGTATATAGACATCATTTATTGTGCCCTTGCCTTCTCCAAATCCACATTGTGCTTCTCCAATTTCAGATAATATTTTCTTCCTATCTCTTTGCATAATAATTCTTAGCAAAATCTTCGTGATGTGACTTATTATACTAATTGGTCGATGTTGATCACATTCCAGGGCTCCTGATTTCTTTAGGATTGCAATAAATACAGAATTACATAATTCATGAGGTATATTTCCAGTATCACATATTGTATTCGGCAGTCTGGTAACTTTATCTATTCCATATTCTTCTAAAGCATTAATCGTTTCTGTTGTGACTCTGTCTGAACCGGAGGTGTTGTCAGATTTCATATGGTTAAGTGCATTCTGAACCTCCCTCTTCAAAATTGATGGCCCGTCATTATTATTTTGAATATTATACTGTTCTTCTCTGTTATCATCTTAAAGATTTTCACATAATCTGACCATGCATGTAAAATCTTAGGCAGCCTGCTGATGTTCGTGTTCTTGGATTAGTAAGCTCCTTAATTCTTTTGTGCATTAGTTTGGTATTTTTACTGTTGTGTTGTTTTTCAATTTCTATGCAGTTTTTCTCGCGCCATGCTTCTTATGCCTCCTGTCATAATTTTCTGACTTTTCTGTGAATTTCTTCATATTTGGCAGGATTAGTTTTGTTCTGTCTTCTTGTTTCTATCAACAACAATAATAAGCACGATATACTGGTCTATTGATTCAACAAAATAAACACGATATACTCGCCCACTGAATCAACAATTATCAGAAACGATCTACTAGCCCACTGGTTCGACAACAATTATCAGCACGATATACTGGCCCACTGGTTCGACAACAATTATCAACACGATATACTGGCCCACTGGTTCGACAACAATTATCAGCACGATATACTGGCCCACTGGTTCAACAACAATTATCAGCACGATATACTGGCCCACTGGTTCGACAACAATTATCAGCACGCTATACTGGCCCACTGGTTCGACAACAATAATAAGCACGATGTACTGGTCCATTGATTCAACATAATAAACATGAAATAGTGGCCCACTGATTCAACAATTATCAGCACGATATACTGGTCCACTGATTCTACAACAATAATAAGCACGATATCCTGGTCCACTGATTCTACAACAATAGAAAGCACGATATACTATCCCACTGGTTCAACAATAATAATATGCATGATGCACTGGCCCTTTGGTTTAACAGCAATAATATGCGCGATACACTGGCGCACTGGTTTAACAACAATAATAAGTATGATATACTGGTTCAACAACAATAATAAGCACGATATACTGGCCCACTAATTCAGCAAAATAAACACGATATACTGGCCCACTTTTAAACAAAACAATAATGATATACTGGCCCACTGGATAACAGCTTAACTTCCCATCCGGAAGTCCAGAATCTGTTATGTTATTTTGCAATGAATCATTGCACATGAACAAACATGTTAGGAAGATCTTCAAGGCCATCGGGATTTGGTTTCTCAGATGTATGTTGCGAATAACTTGAACTGGACTATTAGTAATGTTCTTTTATCTTCATTTAATGTCGGCCAATACTGGGTAATTAATCCCCAATATCGTCCTCGCTGTTTGGTATCTTGATGCAAAAGTGTCCTGATTACAAATATATCTTGTTTTGATATAAAAGCTTTAAAAGACTATTTTCTTTAAAGTGTGAACAGGACAAAGGTATAACGATGTTTTAAATACATAAGAGTAATACGTAAGAGTAATTGTGTTGAAAGAAACATTCGTTATACAGGGCAACTGTGTGTCGGTAGAATCAATCCTGTTGTTTCAGAAGTTAACGATATATTGATCTAAGAAATAACAGCAAGTCTTGTCCTGTAACAGATATATAGCCGTGGGGAAATGAGGTGATGGGATTTCGCATCCACATTCAAGTAACATCGATATTTGTCAGGATTTTAACTAATGACTGTCTCGGGGTGTAATTAAATCCTGACTGATACCTCCGAGACAACGCCATATATATCGGAGTCAAAAGTAAGTCTAGTCGTAATGTTAAAGTTAGCTTGATATTCTTTACAGGACGTTGCAATCAACCCCAGAATGTATTGGTTATTTGTTCTTTACTCGGCAAAGTTAGTTCAGTACTTTGTCATTGCTTTCTAACAATATAAAATAACACAAAGTAATGCGGCTTTACAGAACAGAATTACGAACAATACAAGGGCTAGCCTTCATCAGCAAACAAATACATACACAAAACACAACATATAATCACGAAGAAGACCTTCCAGTGACTACATTAATGCATAAGAACAGGATTAGAAGAATAAAAAGATGAATAAATGAGAACAATAAGAAAATTTGAAGGGAAAAGAAAAAAACAGAAGAAATAAAACATGTTCCTACTTATTTCAGAATCACGGGCTGTGATACTTCATGAAGGCTAGTCGCTATTTACTGCTCTGCCTTTCCCTTGTTCTTTTCCCCCGCAGTCTCGCCAGTTGTCACCAAGTTATTTAGTTTATTTCTACTCATAAGGTCCCCAAGAATATCTTGACTCTCTGTGCCTAATTTTTCTAATCAGTTCACGGTTTTCATGTGTTTCTTTTAGGACTTGGTTATTGGTTTTTCTGTCTGTCCGTGGTATTCTTTGCATTTTCCTCACAAACCACATTTCCACAGCCATCAGCTGTTTTTCGTTCAGGATTACAAGATGGTGGATGAAAGGACGGGAAGACATGTCGGACTGGCACAATGTAATAGTAACACTGGGTCGTGAGTGCAGAAAATTGCAACAGGCCGCACATAATTTGAGGTGCAACAACTGATCCAGAGTAAGACACATCATATGTGACATAGTGATCGACACCGATGGGTCTGTAGTTAGAAACAGACGTAGTGGTTGGGGTTTCATCGCGAAGGCTAATGGACGATGCTTGGAAGAGGAGAGTCTGACATATGAGACTACGACCTCCAGCATAAAGTAAGACATGTCAACATGATGGAGATGCTTGCAGATCTACAAATTGATGGGAAAGACTTTATACTTATTAAAAATATATAGTGGAAACAACAAGCTGCCATAAATATTGATAATGAAGTAGGTCAATAGCATCCTATTAAGAGAGGTGTGAGACAGGGATGTGCAATGTCTCCAGATCTGTTATCCCTGTACAGTGAAAATATTTTCATAAATGTTGTCGATATGAAAGGAATTATCATTGGGGGACATAACATTAATAACATTAGATATGCGAATGATACAGTATTTATCGCAGACAACGAACAGGATCTGCAACATTTAGTAAATGCGATTGTTGCACACAGTGAACAACTTGGGTTAGAATTAGATTGTAAGAAGACACAGATTATGGTCGTCACTAAGAAGAAGGGAATACCACAATGTAATATACAAGTACATTCTCAAACAAGTGACTCAGTAAAATTATCTCGGAACAGTCATAACATCTGATGGAAGATGCCTTGAAGAGATTAAAACAAGAAATGCCATGGCGAAGTCAGCCTTTTGCAAGATGAAAAAAAATACTGACCATGATAAAACGATGTAATTTGCAGCGAGAAAAATGAGTGTTGAGGCGTCACATAGAACCTGTGCTTTTGTATCGATGTGAAGCGTGGACAATGAATAGACAAGCTGGAAAACATATGATGGCTGTGGAAATATGGTTTCTGAGGAAAATGCAAAGAATACCATGGACTGACAGAAAAATCAATGATCAAGTCCTACAAGAAACAAATGAAAACCGTAAACTGATTAGAGAAGTTAGACGTAGACAATAATAATATTTTGGACACTTTATGAGAAGAAATAAATCTGAGAACTTGGTGACAACTGGCAAGATCGAAGGGAAGAGAACAAAGGGAGGGCAGAGAAGTAAATACCTGGATAGCTTGGTTACGTTGTATGGTCGAGACAGGAACGCTGATCTGATCCACAATTCTGAAGACGGCGTGAGATGGCGAAATATGACAGCCCACGCTTACCGGCATGGCACATGATGGTGATAAGTACCATCGGTATCCCGTTGGTTAGGGGATACCACTGAAACACACACTGTCTTCATCACGGACTCCAGGAGTATGCTTGGTAAGGCGGAGAAAGGAATCTTTCGTGTGGAATGGCTATCCTCGCTTCAGAGGTCACAGATTGTGAGAATTGTATGACTGTTTTGTCCAAGCCATGCGGGAGTGCGGGGAAATGAATAGGAATGTATGCTGGAAGGGAATGCACATCTTGGTGGTAGATTATTTCTGGACAAGGGAGAGATGGTCGTACGCTATGGGATCAGGTGGAGAAAGCGGGGAAAAGAATGATATTGTAGGGGATTGGTGGGAGTTCTGGAAGATCTTAAAACTGAGAGGGAAGACCAGGAGAATGTTTAATCAGCGCTGGGAATGATTAGTAGCTTACGCTTCGCTTTCTTTTGAACGAGGGAACGGAGCGCGTATGGGAATGTCCTGAGTTCAGTGATGTTTGTTCTTAGCTCAACTCAAATGACGAGCTAGGGCTGTTGAGATTATTTCAAATGTAATCAACGCCTATTAACTCGCCCTATATCAAGCAACGCACGATATGTTGGTGTATTTTTCATCTTCTTCTGCCTTTTATCTCCCAACGTTGCATTGACTCTCAACAAACTCTTACAAAGCTATTTATAGAATTATTGACTGGTTGGGATGTGCAGCTCTAATGTTCACTGGGTGAGGTCGTCAGTGTCTGACCAACCCTCATGTGTCGCCTCTTGCGACACTCAATGCCTTGCAGGCTGCAGTGTTGTTTTTCTTTGCTTTCTTAATGGGTTCTGGCCACACAGAGAATGTTTGTTATTTCCTCGTTACTAATACTCAGTTTACTTATTTATTCCGTACTCTCGTCCCAGCAGTTGTTCAATTAACCAACCTTATCATGCCCGCCCACAGATGTAAAATTACAATCCCGTTTACATACCCCGCTGGGTTCTGAGCTTTGAGGTGTATTTAAATGATTCAATGCCGAAGGATAATATATCGCCATGTGTGACGTCCTATTTGGACAGAAGGGTGATATATTGACATCCTAATGTCATTCGTGTTATTTGTTTTGTTTCGTGGGATCGTCAGCAATTTCAATGCTCAGTGAAAAGAAAGTTACAATATATCACTTGTTCATTTCATTCTTTACCATTTTTGGTGCAAGTCTGCTTTTCATTTGGAACTGAATCAGTGAACACATTCTCAGGGAGATAATGCTTCAACTTCACTCCGATAGATCCAAGCTCTTTTCGAGGTTAAGATGACAATAATGTTGTTTGTCCATCAAGAATTATGATGATCATTTATTTCATCCAGTGGGGTTGAATGTATGGAACCGTGAGTTCTAAGATGGCTGATAAGGCATATTTTGGATCGAAATATTCTTTGACAATGTGGGCAAAGAATGCTTAACGTTCCAGGAAGAGGATCTCCTGCAATTGTTTTTTCTGTCCAGCCTTTTTTTTTCGCAGCTCATGCAGTCCTGTTTGCTTCACAAGTGACTGCACCCTTGCATAATGATGTACACCACGAATTTCGGTCTGTGGCAGCAGTCTCCCAGGTGTCATGATGAATTCCAAAAGCTTTTAGTGTGATCTTCAGTGTCTTTAAAGCGTTTCCTCTGGCCGCTTTGGGAGCATCTGCCACAACGCAGCTCGCCGTAAAAAAAAAGGAAAATCTTTTAGGGAACCTGTGATCTGGCATGCGAGTCAAGTGACCAGCTCAGCAAATCTGATAGTTCATTGGTAGAGCGTGGATACTGGGCATGGACGCTCTTTCTAGGACTTCAGTGTCTGTGATCTTGTCTTTCCATTTAATCTTCATAAGCGTTCTAAGGCAGAATGTGTGGGAGTGGTTTAATTTCCTAGCGTGTCGCTGATAAACAGTCCAGGTTTCGCAAGCATATAGCAGTGTGTATAATACGACGTCTTTGTAGGCTTTGAGCTTTTATTGCCGGCTTATTCCATTTCTGTCCCATACATTTTTGTACAGTCTGCCAAAGGCCGCTCTGGCCTTGGAGATTCTTGCATTCACTTCGTCATCAGTTGTAGCAGCTTGGGACACAGTGCTGCAAAGATACAACACTTAGTTTATGACCATTTACAATAATACACGATACTTAAAAGCTAAAACTCACAATTTTCCAGAGGACTTAAAAACAACAACAGTATCAATAACAAAAACAGCAACATTTTAACACATTAGCCACAAGCAGACAATGAAAAGCATGTAAACAGTTGAACAGGAAGAGATCGAATAACAAGTGGGTGATGGTAAAGACAGAGGCCACACACAATATTGCACATATTTTGCTGCATCTTGTCTTGTGCATTATGCAGAGTTGTATATCAAATGAAGTGAGCTAATGAATAATTCTTAATCTGAAACAATTAAACACATAGTCACAGATATTGTTCGAAATCAATGGCAAACTACTGAGCGGAATCTTGCCAAGAAATCAACAATCCACTGAAAGATGCTGATGTTGACAGCGATGTCCTGTAAAGGATATGCGAACAAAAATCAAAAAAGAAAAAAAAAGAAAAGATTGCTTACGCCTCACTAAATTTGAGCAGTAGTTTATTGTTCGTACGAGTACAGTATACGAAACGCCTTATACTTTTGAACAAGAACATATCCACAACCGAGGAGTTGCGGCGTTTTGTCACAGGATTAATGGGCTACTCTCTCCAGCCAAAGAGGTGACATCATCAAGATGGGGACCTCAGAGAGAGACATCAAATGTGGGGACACGCAGAAAGAGACACCGTACACCCATCATGCATTTGGCTACCTTAAGAGAGCGATCATCTAATTAGTCATCAATTAGTCATCAATTAATCGTCATCTAATTAGTGACGCGCATGAATGGATTAACGAGATTCCCACTGTCCCTATCTACTATCTAGCGAAACCACAGCCAAGGGAACGGGCTTGGTAGAATCAGCGGGGAAAGAAGACCCTGTTGAGCTTGACTCTAGTCCGACTTTGTGAAGACACATGAAGGGTGTAGCATAGGTGGGAGCGCAAGCGCAATTGAAATACCACTACTTTTATCGTTTCTTTACTTATTCAGTCTCTCGGTAGAGATTTGTTCGCATCAGACGAGCAAATCTCCGGCGGGCCTATTCTCGCTGGTCGCGAGATCCGCACAGTGGAAGTTTGGGAGATTTGCTTGCAAATAGACAGGCAATATCTCCTGCGGTAGCTATGGCGGACCTATTCCCGCTGGTCGCGGGGACCGCTATAAGTCAGGTGGGGAGTCTGACGATAGTGCACGCTTTACACAGGTCCGGACACTTGTGACTGACAGATGTGCGCGCCCTCATGGTCCGGGCTCGTACAAGGCCCTCATCTGTGGGACATGGCTGAACGTCTCTAAGCCGGGTCCCTTGGGTGTCAGGGTCTGGCCATAACTCGCCACCGGCTCGTGGTGGTGAGGTCTCGGTGGTTTGACGCTGAGCCGCCAGCGTCTGCAGCCTACCTTGTGCCAGACGTATTGGTTACCCATTCCTCTGGAATACACAAGACTAGGCCGAGAGAGAGGTCATGTCGTTTGGGCGTCACATGATCTCTGAAGCTCTGCCCAGACATTGTGATGGAATAGTGGCCACATTCCACTCACATACTTTAGTCTGTCAAGACTGCAAGGTGTCTACTACACCCATCATGGGATACCCAGACAGACATTATACATCAGTTATGTTGAAGCCGAATGACAGACATCATACATCAGACATCGGGAAATTCCCAGGTCTGCTAAGAGTTACTATTTCAGCTCAGGATTTCCTAATTATTCTCAATTACGTTTTCCAAAAACTCCTGAGCCCGGTTAAATGACAAATACCTTGGGTGGGCAACATGGTTAATGAAACTTTCAGAAGGATTTTTTTTCAAACATGCAATCACGCACGAATTCACTCACGCACTCACATACGCATTCACACACACACTACAGCTACTAATTATGCATACATATCGTTTGCGTTGGTGCGTTAGCGGTCATCACGAAACTAGCATTCTAGTTCACTAAACCTGGAGCTCTGTATTCACTAGGTCATCAGGTTAAGTGGTATTTAATAAGGTCATCAGGTTAAGTGGTATTTAATAAGGTCATCAGGTTAAGTGGTATTTAACAAGGTTATCAGGTTAAGTGGTATTTAACAAGGTCATCAGATTAAGTGGTAGTTAACAAGGTCATCGGGTTAAGTGGTATTTAACAAGGTCATCAGGTTAAGTGGTATTTAACAAGGTCATCAGGTTAAGTGGTATTTAATAAGGTCATCAGGTTAAGTGGTATTTAACAAGGTCATCAGGTTAAGTGGTATTTAATAAGGTCATCAGGTTAAGTGGTATTTAAAGGCGGGCAACGCTAGTCGCCATCCATGTGTTACTAGGGTCCCTTAGGGGAGAGGGGAAAACAGTAACACTGTTGGCATTCTAAGCATATCGTAAACGGCGACTACAGAGAGAAATATCTTACATCAAACATGTGGACAGAGAGAGAGATCAAACACTGGGACACTCAGAGAGAGACATCTTACATCAGACATGGGGAGAGAGAGAGAGAGAGAGAGAGAGAGAGAGAGAGAGAGAGAGAGAGAGAGAGAGAGAGAGATCAAACACTGGGACACTCAGAGAGAGACATCTTACATCAAACACTGGGACACTCAGAGAGAGACATCTTACATCAGACATAGGGACAGAGAGAGAGAGAGAGAGAGAGAGAGAGAGAGAGAGAGAGAGAGAGATCAAACACTGGGACACCCAGAGAGAGACATCTTACATCAGACATGGGGACAGAGAGAGAGAGAGAGAGAGAGAGAGAGAGAGAGAGATTAAACACTGGGACACTCAGAGAGAGACATCTTACATCAAACACTGGGACACTCAGAGAGAGACATCTTACATCAGACATGGGGACAGAGAGAGAGAGAGAGAGAGAAAGAGAGAGAGAGAGAGAGAGAGAGAGAGAGAGAGAGAGAGAAAGATCAAACACTGGGACACTCAGAGAGAGACATCTTACATCAAACATGGTTACATAGAGAGAGTGAGATCAAACACTGGGACACTCAGAGAGAGAGAGAGAGAGAGAGAGAGAGAGAGCGAGAGAGGGGGAGAGAGAGAGAATCATAAATCAAACATGAGGACAGAGAGAGAGAGAGGGGGATATCAAACACTGGGACACGCAGAGAGAGATATCTTACATCACACATGAGGAGAGAGAGAGAGAGAGAGAGAGAGAGAGAGAGAGAGAGAGAGAGAGAGAAACATCTTACATCAAACATGAGGACAGAGAGAGAGAGACAGAGAGAGATATCAAACACTGAGACACTCAGAGAGAGACATCTCACATCAAACATGAGGACAGAGAGAGAGAGAGAGAGAGAGAGAGAGAGAGAGAGAGAGAGAGAGAGAGAGAGAGAGAGAGAGAGAGAAAACACTGGGACACTCAGAGATCACCTAACTGCCTAAGAAAGAAATCTGGAGCAAATGCAACAAAAACAAGAAGAAATGACATCCCTACCGGTTTGCTAGACAAGTGGTAGGTTCCTCATTGTTTGAACAGACAAGCACGAGACTTTCTTATTTAAAGCATACATTTATTAAAGACTTTACAGTGAACTCAGTCCAACCACTCGACACGCCCCATTGTGTAAGTCGCCACAACCTCACCGAGGCGATTGTAATCCCGCATATCGTGTACAAAATCATCTTCAGACCATTTTGTGTTGATTTTTAACACGGACATGAGCGTCGGTCGTTGAGAAATCACTGAACAATAATTAAAAAAAATTAAGTTGCATGTCCTTCACAGAACGTAGCAGTCAACCCCAGCATTTTCGCTGTTCATGATTCCTGGGCAAATTTTACGTTCAGTAGTTTGGGGGTATGTGAGCCGGCCGCTCAGAAAGCAATGGCAAACTACTGAGCGTAATCTTGCCAAGAGATCAACATACAGCTGAAAGATGCTGGTGTTGGCAGCTAAGTCCTGTAAAAGGATATGCTAAAAAAAAAAAAAAAAAAAAGTTTGCCATTGCTTTCTGAACGACCGGCTCCTGTACCTTTTTCGAAAAAACCAGCACCGCTGTGTTTCGAACCCGGGTATACTGGCTCACAAACCGCGTTCGCAAGCCCTTGGCCACAGATACCGGTACTGAACAATTACTTAATGTAATATTGCCTAGTGAATCACAAACAGTGAAAAATTGTGGGGTTGATTGCGTCGTCCTGTAAAAAACAACATGCAGCTAATTGTTTAATATCCCCGTGCCTGCCGAGCATTCTTCCTTTTATCGGTTTCCACTTTGAGTGTCAAAGAATCACAGGAATTTGTGACATCACAACAAGCAACTATATGGCGAAAAATGTATAGACGAACAGGAAAACCCCATTTTTGACAAGCTAAAAATAGCATGAGAATCCATGTTACGTTGCAATATGTTAACGAAAGACATAATTCTGAAAGTACGACAGGGTGCTTCACATGAAAACCTTAAAAAGTATGATAGAAATTACAATAACCATGCCATCGTCTTGTAACCTGTCAATACTGTTGTTAAGGATGTCAAGGGTGTTAAGCATGTGACATTACGGTGCAGACGAACATGGTGACGTAAAAATGATAGTTTAAAGATGGCCGCTCCACTTTTGACATGTATTTGGTGGAGCAGCGTTCAGTTTACGTTTTTTTTATCAGTGAAGGTGTGAAACCCACAGAAATTCATCGGCGAATGAAGGTCCAACATGGTGATGCATGTCTGTCAGTCCAGCAAGTCAGTGAGTGGAGTAGGAAGTTTAAAAAGGGCGTGATTTCTGTAACATACTGTTCACTACCGGGTCAGGCACACCGAGTAATGACTCCAGAGTCGAATGTTCTACTGGAATCCTAGCACTGAATCATTACCTGGTCACATCCTATTATGCTTTTCCACAGATTTGAAATTACACACCCAGGTGGTTTATTAGCACGGAGAAGGAAACGAGATCTCTGCATCAGAGTACCCACGGAGAAGCTCATTGGGACCAGGACTGAGGGGAAAAGGTCTTTAAGAACCTCGCTCCCAAAGATGTAATCCTGTATCAGAGCTCAGAACACCAAACAGGGCGCATGGTATTTAAGAGTTCACACTCAGTCTTTCAGAGGATTTAAACTAACATACACACATCATGAGCAATACAGTAACAAGTTTGTGTGCGTATATTTGCTACTATATCGGCACGAGTTCCCACACACAGATAAGGGAAACATATTTATCTCGCATAGTGAATGACGAGAGTTAACATGAAGCCCTCATCATGCCATTTTCAAAACAAACAAAAAACAGTCTCGTAGCAGGAATCTGCTGTCCGTATGTGGAGCGTTATGACTTCACATTTTATAGACCAGGAAGATATGGAGGAAGACGTAACCAGGCATTCCTTCCAGAAGTAAACGGCGAGGGCAATGAACCGTAGTCCGGTGCGCTCATGTCCTTGTAAGCGTACATTCTAACGATTATAACAATGCTATGTTGCTTTGCCATTTTGGGGAAAAAAGTGTTTAACAGGTAACATTATCGACTCCAGTACACGGGGTTTTACTCCACATGGCTCGGTCTCTTTTCGCAGGGCGTCCTGCTGAAACCGTCTCACAAAGCACGAACCCCATAACTCCAGCGACAACCCTCAAGCGTCTTAGAGAAAATTGCACTCGTGAGCCGAACGACGTGGCCAGGAATCGAACTCATAACCTTCGAAGTGAGAGACAGGGGGCGTAACAACTTCGTCAGTGAGACTCCTTCCTATTGTCAGAGTACGTCCTCGCCGTTACATTAACGTGCGTGCACGCCCTTCATCTTTTCCCCCATCTTATATATCTCTGTTAATGAAATCTGAGTAGTATATGGCGTGCACTTGCCACATGATTGGAGGGTAAACTGGTAGGGTAATTTGTTTTTATGAAGGAAATACGGGGAAAATGTCGACTCGGTGAAATTTTTTTTCGGCGTGCCTGGTGGGAATTTTTTTTTCGGCGTGTGGGAACTTTTTTTCGTGGGAACGAAATTTTTGGCGCTGCCTGGTGGGGAAGTAATTAAGGTAAAATGTTCTGCGAGGTTGTGAGATGAGTGGTAGTACTTAAAGAGAGGGCACGGCTGAGGGAGGGGTATATATTTTAGAAAGGAGTATATGAATGTGTGCGTAGTGATGAACAAGGGTGTGATGGGTCGTGGTTTCTACTCATGGGTATATGGTGGTGGCGTAGACATAATATGTATGGGTAGTGATAGACAAGGGTGTGCTGGGTCGTTCTACTCATGGGTATATGGTGGTGGTGTAGATATAATGTGTGCGTAGTGATGAACAAGGGTGTGATGGGTCGTGGTTTCTACTCATGGGTATATGGTGGTGGTGTAGATATGAATGTGTGCGTGGTGTCGTGATGGGTCATGGTTTCTACTCATGGATATATGGTGGTGGCGTAGACTTAATGTGTATGTGTAGTGATACACAAGGGTGTAATGGGTATAGGGTGGTTACGTGTATGACTGTATCTGTGTAGTGATGAACAAGGGTGTGATGGATCGTGGTTATACTCGAAGTAAGAGCTGGTTACTATCATCTGAACAGTGTGATAGTAGTGAAGGGTGGTATATTCACCGATTACAAAGGAAAGCATATAAAGTTATAATGGGTATGGTGGTAAGGGGTATTAGTGATCAAGTAGAATTGATATAGGGGTGGTCATAAATATAATAAGAGGTGTTTGCAATTACACACTGGTCAACCAGTGGTCAAGTGGTCAAGTAAGGGTCAAGTAGTCAAGTAAGGAAACTTTAGGGAAAAGTGATTGTAATGATATGGTGGTGATTAAAGAGTGGTAAATTAGTGGTCAAGTAGTGGTCAAGCAGTGGTCAAGCGGTGGTCAAGTGAGGAAAATTTTAGGGAAATTTTAGGGAAAAGTGATTGTAATGATATGGTGGTGATTAAAGAGTGGTAAATTAGTGGTCAATCAGTGGTCAAGGAGTGGTCAAGTGGTCAAGTAAGGAAAATTTTAGGGGAAATTGGTCGTAGTGACATGGTGATGATTAAATTAGTGGTAAATTAATGATCAAGTAGTGGTCAAGTAGTGGTCAAGCAGTGGTCAAGCGGTGTGTAAGTGAGGAAAATTTTAGGGAAATTTTAGGGAAAAGTGATTGTAATGAGATGGTGATGATTAAAGAGTGGTAAATTAGTGGTCAAGTAGTGGTCAAGCAGTGGTCAAGTAGTGGTCAAGGGGTCGAGTGACCACTTAAATTGTAGAGGACGATGTGCCTAAGATTATGGTAGTGATTAAAGTGATCGATGACGTGGTCAAGCAGAGGTCAAGCAGTGGTCAAGTAGTTGAGTGACCACTTAAATTATAGGGGAAAGTATGTATATTGCAATGGTGGTGGGTAAAGTGAGGAAGAATCAATAGTAGTGAAAATACTACTACGAATATTAGCGACAAGCACAAAGACAACCAAGTACATACTTGATACACACAAATACAAAGACAACGAAACACACGTACACACATACAGATACAAAGGCAACCATACCATTACTACTATCACAACAACAGCTATACACAAGTACACACCCATAATCAAAGACACAAATACACACACACACACACACATACAAACACAAAGGCAACCATACACAGACAACCCATACCATTACTACTGTCATCACAACTATACACAAGTACACACACTTGATACACTTGTACATACAGACCTACAAGCACACAAGAACACTCAAAGACAAATACAAAGACACACCCATACCATTACTACTGTCACTATCAACAGATATACACACGTGCAGAGACAGCACAAAGACACACCCATACCATTACTACTGTCATCACAACCAGTACAGACACACTCACCCATACACAAGAACACTCAAACACAAAGACACAGACACACTTGTACATACAGACACAGAAGTACAGACAATCCATACTATTACTACTGTCATCACAACTATACACAGACACACCCATACACACTTGATACACTTATACATACAGACCTACAAGAACAAAGTCAACCACACACAGCCATAAACAAATACACAAAGACGGTCACACTTGTACATACAGACCTACAAGCACAAAGTCAACCACACACAGCCATAAACAAATACACAAAGACGGTCACACTTGTACATACAGACCTATAACATCACAACTATACACAAGTACATACCCATAATCAATTACACAAGAACACTCAAAGACAAATACAAAGACACAAACACATGTACACACTTGATACACACAAATACAAAGACAGCCAAGTACACACACACACATTACTACTGTCATCACAACTATACTCAAGTACAGACACACCCATCGCCTAGCATTACTACTGTCATCACAACTATATACAACTACGTACAGACACGAGTACAACAACAAAGACAGACACAAAACACATACAGACACCCATACACATTTGATACACTTGTACATACAGACACATAAGTACACAAAAAACAAAGAGGGCCACACAAACCAGTACTACTGGTATCACAACCACTACAGATACACTTGTGCATACAGACCTACAAGAATATCACATACCCCCTTTGGTAAAGAAACGCTGATATCCGAGACTACGTCATCAACGCCATGTGTAAAAGTCATTAAGTATGAGTCATCGGTTTGTGGGAAGCAGGCGTGAGAATAGCTTACTGCCACGTCAGCTAGGTCGTGTGCAGAACCAGTGTATAAAATAGAAGGCGTCTCTTGTGAGCTCAGTACCAGTTCACGGGCTGACTTGTCTATCTACAGAGGTGCTTCAGGCTGGTGTGAGCAGTGTAGTAAGCAGATATTGTTCACGTACTGACTTGGCTACATCGGTGAAACAGGTTGGTGTGAGCAGTGTTCGTGTAGTAACCAGCTATTTTTCACGTAGTGACTTGGGTACAGCAGTGAAACTTGGTGTGAGCCTTATTCGTGTCGTTGGCCTCTGATAAAACAGTGAAACATTGTATACACCAGAACATTTTTTCGTGGTTGTAAGAAAGAAGAAAAAAACAGTTTATCAATATGACCACCAGATCTACTTTCACGTGTTCAGTGTGCGACAAAGCCTATTGTGATAAGTATACCCTTAATCGTCACATTCGGACCATTCACGAGGGGAAAGACCAAGTATATCCCTGTCAGTTATGTGATAAGGTGTGTAATACGAACGATGGCCTACAAAAACACAAACGAATACGTCATCAGCCACGTATGAATACACCAAACACTCCAATACCAGAGACGACAGCACCACCTGTCTATTTACACCATCATCGTGGTGTAAGTCAAGTACCAGACTGCCACCACTGTATCTTCAATGATAACCTTACCCGTCATAATAGGAACATTCACAATGATTATCCCTGTCAGAGACGTGACAATCTATACAATTCGAACCTACAACGGTACTTACATCACCAGACATCACGAGAAAGGATGACACCCTTAGACACCCTGGCAACACCTCCACTCATAGTAGCAGAGGATATCCAACCAAATGATAGAGACAGTTTGGCAGCCCTTAAGGCGTACTGCAAGGACCTATCGCTTATGCTACCCAATCAAGTGGTAGTATTAGAAAAAAGTGTCGACCACCGCTATCGGGTGGTTTTGGTATGATAAAAAGAAGTATTCAGATATCTTGTATGATATCTCATACATGTCTTTATTCTGGATCCGAAACATATAAGGTATGTGTGATGACTTCGACAACAACAGTGTTTTTTGATAGTCAACTATATACTCAAAAATGAAGATCACTAATCCAGAACTTTTTGGTGTTTCACTAATCATCTATGTCATTGATTGTTTCTTATATCACTAAAGTGTTTTTCACTAAGCATGTATGTCATTGATTTTTTTTCTTATATCTCTAAACTGTTTTTCACTACTCATGTATGTCCTTGATTTTATCTTATATCACTAAACTGTTTTTCACTAATCATCTATGTCATTGATTGTTTCTTATATCACTAAACTGTTTTTCACTACTCATGTATGTCATTGATTTTTTCTTATATCTCTAAACTGTTTTTCACTAATCATGTATGTCATTGATTTTTTCTTATATCACTAAAGTATTTTGATGAATAATACATTCTTTGATATATTGAAACCAAGTTTTTTTTGTTGATTTTCTTTAGTGGTTTTGTTTTCATGACGTTGTCTTGTCGGCTCAGAGCTTACATTACCAGACATGAACAATGTCTTAGAAGAAGTTATGGCAAATACAGAACAGTCAAATGTATAAAATCTAGGAAAAAATAACCAAAGGCGAAAAGACCTAAAGAGAGAAATGTCTCGACCAAGCTTATAAATATTACAACTAAAAGGTTGATCAAAATTCAAACATTATAAAAATAACCAAATATGAAAAGGCCAAAGACAGAAATATTTCAACTAAACTTATAAATAAGTCACCAAAAGGGGAAAAGGTCAAGTACAGAAATAGCTATGGAAAAAGTAAGTCCACAAAACTAAGAAATAAATGTAACTTCTGTAGTCAATTGTGTCTTATCTGAAAAGACGCTATCAATGTCACCCCTTTCCTTGTTTTACTTTACCAAAGACCTTCACCGTATCTGGTACAGAAACCCTTATACAGCACTCATCTCTCCACAGTCTTGGTTGCTTTCTAATACAAAGTGGTTACATCACCAAGAACTTCAAACCTCCAGTGTACACGTGCTCCATTGAAACACCCATGACAGTTAACAACATGTATGGCCATGTAATATGTGAGTCCATCGGGGATAGTTCATCCGAGTATTCCAAAAGATCCATTTCCCATGGCTGACATCTTCAACTTGCTATAACACAACTTATTCTAATATACACTTTACATGAAATTTCCCAAATTTGGGCTCTATTAAAGATTACGTAATGAGATACACAAAGACACCAAGAACATATCATACAAAACAATTCACAAATTAAAACTTAAACCATATCAGATGAACCACCCAACAAGTACTACACAAACATATAATAAGGAAACACATGACACACAGAGCTTACAGACAAATCACTTGGACTCAAACAAATTTTGCTTCTTGTACTGTAGAATTCTACCAACACTTCTTTCCTATCACCAAAACTAAACATCTACCACACAACCACTGGTCATTTATCCAACATAATACTCATACCCTCGCCAACGACATTAAGGAAATACATACTTATACATTGTCAGACATTAGATTTAAAGCCCCTACTACTAACATATCAGCGGTGTCGAGTTCCCGTTTCACAAAAACACCCTCTTGTCAGTTGTTAGTGAAAACCATTACACCAGTCCATAATTGTGACTCGTAGAATCTACACTCACACTGTCGTATCTGTAGTATGGGTCTGTGATCAGAGATTCTTCTATAGAATCACATTGTAATCCTAACGTTTTAACCTACTTGTGTAAAACTTTTTTCACCTTCCATTCACCAGGTACAATGACAGCTTTAATTGATAGACGGACATCGTGGTCAGAAGATGAAGATTGTTGTGAAGATGACAGTGTTTTGAAGGAGGATGATTCTGGCTTCTTCACACCAGCTTTAACATTAGACATTTTGTTCTGCCAGAAACCTACTCGTGGCACCCAGCCAGCTTTAGATGTATCAGAGACAACTTTTGCTTGGGGTGATGATTCGTCTTCAGATGAAGATATTGACCTTTTGGCTAGTAGTCATGCCCCAGAGTCTCTCAAGAAAATTAATGTGACGTGGAACGAAAAATATCCTACTGATGGTGTCCGAAGGTGTTCCTCTTCAACGAATAAGGTGTGTATGGGTAGTAATGATCATAATTCACATGTGTATTTTTGTAAACATGACCAATACCGAAAACCTATGTGTTATACATCTTTTCTATGTACATCTCTCTATACCACAAACCATCAGTGACTATACCTTTACCTTTTCTCAAGACGTGACCAATAGAATGTCGACAGTCTGTTTTTATGCCTTTTACCACTTCTCCTTGTGAATTTTTTACTGTTTTTTCTTTACTGAAGTAGTAGGTAGTCTTGTAAGTTTCAATGTGTTTTATTTACCTCCACAGGTTAGTTTTGCACCAGAACCTCACTTCTTGACAGTCCATACTGTTGGCACCGAAGAACGCAATGGTAACTGGCATCATGTAATCAGAGAACGTGAGAATTTTGAAAGCCGTATACTAGAGCTGGAAAAAAATTTGAACCCAGTCTTGAGGGACAACCACAGAAGAAAAGTCATCGAACAAAGGACAGCAGTGAAGAAGGCAGCTGTAGTCTAATTAGCATGTATATCTCTCTGCTCTATTAAAACAGTTATAACCAGAAATAAACTAGTATGTATTTCCTTAATGTCGTTGGCGAGGGTATGAGTATTATGTTGGATAAATGACCAGTGGTTGTGTGGTAGATGTTTAGTTTTGGTGATAGGAAAGAAGTGTTGGTAGAATTCTACAGTACAAGAAGCAAAATTTGTTTGAGTCCAAGTGATTTGTCTGTAAGCTCTGTGTGTCATGTGTTTCCTTATTATATGTTTGTGTAGTACTTGTTGGGTGGTTCATCTGATATGGTTTAAGTTTTAATTTGTGAATTGTTTTGTATGATATGTTCTTGGTGTCTTTGTGTATCTCATTACGTAATCTTTAATAGAGCCCAAATTTGGGAAATTTCATGTAAAGTGTATATTAGAATAAGTTGTGTTATAGCAAGTTGAAGATGTCAGCCATGGGAAATGGATCTTTTGGAATACTCGGATGAACTATCCCCGATGGACTCACAGATTACATGGCCATACATGTTGTTAACTGTCATGGGTGTTTCAATGGAGCACGTGTACACTGGAGGTTTGAAGTTCTTGGTGATGTAACCACTTTGTATTAGAAAGCAACCAAGACTGTGGAGAGATGAGTGCTGTATAAGGGTTTCTGTACCAGATACGGTGAAGGTCTTTGGTAAAGTAAAACAAGGAAAGGGGTGACATTGATAGCGTCTTTTCAGATAAGACACAATTGACTACAGAAGTTACATTTCTTTCTTAGTTTTGTGGACTTACTTTTTCCATAGCTATTTCTGTACTTGACCTTTTCCCCTTTTGGTGACTTATTTATAAGTTTAGTTGAAATATTTCTGTCTTTGGCCTTTTCATATTTGGTTATTTTTATAATGTTTGAATTTTGATCAACCTTTTAGTTGTAATATTTATAAGCTTGGTCGAGACATTTCTCTCTTTAGGTCTTTTCGCCTTTGGTTATTTTTTCCTAGATTTTATACATTTGACTGTTCTGTATTTGCCATAACTTCTTCTAAGACATTGTTCATGTCTGGTAATGTAAGCTCTGAGCCGACAAGACAACGTCATGAAAACAAAACCACTAAAGAAAATCAACAAAAAAAACTTGGTTTCAATATATCAAAGAATGTATTATTCATCAAAATACTTTAGTGATATAAGAAAAAATCAATGACATACATGATTAGTGAAAAACAGTTTAGAGATATAAGAAAAAATCAATGACATACATGAGTAGTGAAAAACAGTTTAGTGATATAAGAAACAATCAATGACATACATGCTTAGTGAAAAACACTTTAGTGATATAAGAAACAATCAATGACATAGATGATTAGTGAAACACCAAAAAGTTCTGGATTAGTGATCTTCATTTTTGAGTATATAGTTGACTATCAAAAAACACTGTTGTTGTCGAAGTCATCACACATACCTTATATGTTTCGGATCCAGAATAAAGACATGTATGAGATATCATACAAGATATCTGAATACTTCTTTTTATCATACCAAAACCACCCGATAGCGGTGGTCGACACTTTTTTCTAATACTACCACTTGATTGGGTAGCATAAGCGATAGGTCCTTGCAGTACGCCTTAAGGGCTGCCAAACTGTCTCTATCATTTGGTTGGATATCCTCTGCTACTATGAGTGGAGGTGTTGCCAGGGTGTCTAAGGGTGTCATCCTTTCTCGTGATGTCTGGTGATGTAAGTACCGTTGTAGGTTCGAATTGTATAGATTGTCACGTCTCTGACAGGGATAATCATTGTGAATGTTCCTATTATGACGGGTAAGGTTATCATTGAAGATACAGTGGTGGCAGTCTGGTACTTGACTTACACCACGATGATGGTGTAAATAGACAGGTGGTGCTGTCGTCTCTGGTATTGGAGTGTTTGGTGTATTCATACGTGGCTGATGACGTATTCGTTTGTGTTTTTGTAGGCCATCGTTCGTATTACACACCTTATCACATAACTGACAGGGATATACTTGGTCTTTCCCCTCGTGAATGGTCCGAATGTGACGATTAAGGGTATACTTATCACAATAGGCTTTGTCGCACACTGAACACGTGAAAGTAGATCTGGTGGTCATATTGATAAACTGTTTTTTTCTTCTTTCTTACAACCACGAAAAAATGTTCTGGTGTATACAATGTTTCACTGTTTTATCAGAGGCCAACGACACGAATAAGGCTCACACCAAGTTTCACTGCTGTACCCAAGTCACTACGTGAAAAATAGCTGGTTACTACACGAACACTGCTCACACCAACCTGTTTCACCGATGTAGCCAAGTCAGTACGTGAACAATATCTGCTTACTACACTGCTCACACCAGCCTGAAGCACCTCTGTAGATAGACAAGTCAGCCCGTGAACTGGTACTGAGCTCACAAGAGACGCCTTCTATTTTATACACTGGTTCTGCACACGACCTAGCTGACGTGGCAGTAAGCTATTCTCACGCCTGCTTCCCACAAACCGATGACTCATACTTAATGACTTTTACACATGGCGTTGATGACGTAGTCTCGGATATCAGCGTTTCTTTACCAAAGGGGGTATGTGATATTCTTGTAGGTCTGTATGCACAAGTGTATCTGTAGTGGTTGTGATACCAGTAGTACTGGTTTGTGTGGCCCTCTTTGTTTTTTGTGTACTTATGTGTCTGTATGTACAAGTGTATCAAATGTGTATGGGTGTCTGTATGTGTTTTGTGTCTGTCTTTGTTGTTGTACTCGTGTCTGTACGTAGTTGTATATAGTTGTGATGACAGTAGTAATGCTAGGCGATGGGTGTGTCTGTACTTGAGTATAGTTGTGATGACAGTAGTAATGTGTGTGTGTGTACTTGGCTGTCTTTGTATTTGTGTGTATCAAGTGTGTACATGTGTTTGTGTCTTTGTATTTGTCTTTGAGTGTTCTTGTGTAATTGATTATGGGTATGTACTTGTGTATAGTTGTGATGTTATAGGTCTGTATGTACAAGTGTGACCGTCTTTGTGTATTTGTTTATGGCTGTGTGTGGTTGACTTTGTGCTTGTAGGTCTGTATGTACAAGTGTGACCGTCTTTGTGTATTTGTTTATGGCTGTGTGTGGTTGACTTTGTTCTTGTAGGTCTGTATGTATAAGTGTATCAAGTGTGTATGGGTGTGTCTGTGTATAGTTGTGATGACAGTAGTAATAGTATGGATTGTCTGTACTTCTGTGTCTGTATGTACAAGTGTGTCTGTGTCTTTGTGTTTGAGTGTTCTTGTGTATGGGTGAGTGTGTCTGTACTGGTTGTGATGACAGTAGTAATGGTATGGGTGTGTCTTTGTGCTGTCTCTGCACGTGTGTATATCTGTTGATAGTGACAGTAGTAATGGTATGGGTGTGTCTTTGTATTTGTCTTTGAGTGTTCTTGTGTGCTTGTAGGTCTGTATGTACAAGTGTATCAAGTGTGTGTACTTGTGTATAGTTGTGATGACAGTAGTAATGGTATGGGTTGTCTGTGTATGGTTGCCTTTGTGTTTGTATGTGTGTGTGTGTGTATTTGTGTCTTTGATTATGGGTGTGTACTTGTGTATAGCTGTTGTTGTGATAGTAGTAATGGTATGGTTGCCTTTGTATCTGTATGTGTGTACGTGTGTTTCGTTGTCTTTGTATTTGTGTGTATCAAGTATGTACTTGGTTGTCTTTGTGCTTGTCGCTAATATTCGTAGTAGTATTTTCACTACTATTGATTCTTCCTCACTTTACCCACCACCATTGCAATATACATACTTTCCCCTATAATTTAAGTGGTCACTCAACTACTTGACCACTGCTTGACCTCTGCTTGACCACGTCATCGATCACTTTAATCACTACCATAATCTTAGGCACATCGTCCTCTACAATTTAAGTGGTCACTCGACCCCTTGACCACTACTTGACCACTGCTTGACCACTACTTGACCACTAATTTACCACTCTTTAATCATCACCATCTCATTACAATCACTTTTCCCTAAAATTTCCCTAAAATTTTCCTCACTTACACACCGCTTGACCACTGCTTGACCACTACTTGACCACTACTTGATCATTAATTTACCACTAATTTAATCATCACCATGTCACTACGACCAATTTCCCCTAAAATTTTCCTTACTTGACCACTTGACCACTCCTTGACCACTGATTGACCACTAATTTACCACTCTTTAATCACCACCATATCATTACAATCACTTTTCCCTAAAATTTCCCTAAAATTTTCCTCACTTGACCACCGCTTGACCACTGCTTGACCACTACTTGACCACTAATTTACCACTCTTTAATCACCACCATATCATTACAATCACTTTTCCCTAAAGTTTCCTTACTTGACTACTTGACCCTTACTTGACCACTTGACCACTGGTTGACCAGTGTGTAATTGCAAACACCTCTTATTATATTTATGACCACCCCTATATCAATTCTACTTGATCACTAATACCCCTTACCACCATACCCATTATAACTTTATATGCTTTCCTTTGTAATCGGTGAATATACCACCCTTCACTACTATCACACTGTTCAGATGATAGTAACCAGCTCTTACTTCGAGTATAACCACGATCCATCACACCCTTGTTCATCACTACACAGATACAGTCATACACGTAACCACCCTATACCCATTACACCCTTGTGTATCACTACACAGACACATTAAGTCTACGCCACCACCATATATCCATGAGTAGAAACCATGACCCATCACGACACCACGCACACATTCATATCTACACCACCACCATATACCCATGAGTAGAAACCACGACCCATCACACCCTTGTTCATCACTACGCACACATTATATCTACACCACCACCATATACCCATGAGTAGAACGACCCAGCACACCCTTATCTATCACTACCCATACATATTATGTCTACGCCACCACCATATACCCATGAGTAGAAACCACGACCCATCACACCCTTGTTCATCACTACGCACACATTCATATACTCCTTTCTAAAATATATACCCCTCCCTCAGCCGTGCCCTCTCTTTAAGTACTACCACTCATCTCACAACCTCGCAGAACATTTTACCTTAATTACTTCCCCACCAGGCAGCGCCAAAAATTTCGTTCCCACGAAAAAAAGTTCCCACCAGGCACGCCGAAAAAAAATTCCCACCAGGCACGCCGAAAAAAAATTTCACCGAGTCGACATTTTCCCCGTATTTCCTTCATAAAAACAAATTACCCTACCAGTTTACCCTCCAATCATGTGGCAAGTGCACGCCATATACTACTAATCTGGCTTATATTTAATTCACAAAAAATAATGTTTTTTTTTTACAATTGAGGTAGAAACTTGAATTAACAGCCGTTGAATGTTTTTTCCAATGTTCTGTAATCTCTGCTTCTTTCTCCTGCTTCTGTTAGCTCAAATTAATACTTGTGAGATTTTGTTTGTGTGCTGTGAACATATATAGTTAAAACTAGCTGACCCGGCCCGGCTTCGCCCAGCTCCTGGCGGGGATCTGTCTGTCTGTCTGTCTGTCTGTCTGTCTGTCTGTCTGTCTGTCCGTCCGTCCGTCCGTCCGTCTGTCTGTCTGTCTGTCTGTCTGTCTGTCTGTCTGTCTGTCTGTCTGTCTGTCTGTCTGACCCGGCTTCACCCAGTCCCTGGTGGGGAGCATCTCATTTAATTCATATAAGTAGTCATATAAGCTCCCGTTCCCGACTATCTGTCTGTCTGTCTGTCTGTCTATCTGTCTAACCCAGCCCGGCTTCACCCAGTCCCTGGTGGGGAGCATCTCATTTAATTCAAATAAGTAGTCATATAAGCTCCCGTTCCCGACTATCTGTCTGTCTGTCTGTCTGTCTGTCTATCTGTCTAACCCAGCCCGGCTTCACCCAGTCCCTGGTGGGGAGCATCTCATTTAATTCATATAAGTAGTCATATAAGCTCCCGTTCCTGACTATCTGTCTGTTTGTCTGACCCGGTTTCGCCCAGGCCCTGGCGGGGATCTATCTATCTATCTATCTATCTATCTATCTATCTATCTATCTATCTATCTATCTATCTATCTATCTATCTATCTATCTATCTATCTATCTGTCTGTCTGTCTGTCTGTCTGTCTGTCTGTCTGTCTGTCTGTCTGTCTGTCTGTCTGTCTGTCTGTCTGTCTGTCTGTCTGTCTGTCTGTCTGTCTGTCTGTCTGTCTGTCTGTCTGTCTGTCTGTCTGTCTGTCTGTCTGTCTGTCTGTCTGTCTGTCTGTCTGTCTGTCTGTCTGTCTGTCTGTCTGTCTGTCTGTCTGTCTGTCTGTCTGTCTGCTTATCTGTCTGTCTGTCTGCTTGTCTGTCTGTCTACAGATGGTTGCACAGGAATGAAAAGAAGACGTGTAGAAAATTTCATCTTAATCGGGTGGACCGTTCGCGAACGCATAAAGAACGGACATACATACACACACACATACACACATACATCCTTTTTTATAGATATAGATATGAATAAAATTAGTGGAACTGCTGTAAAGCTGTGGAAATGTAAACAATATAAAATAACACAAAGTAAAGCTGTTACACAAAGTACAATTCGGTTTTCGGAAAGCTAAACGTTGCACTGATGCACTATTTACACTTAGACAAATATGTGAAAAACTATCGAATATTGTGTTTGTAGATCAGGAGAAGGCTTTCGACAGAGTAGACAGATACAAATACAAATGGATCATCCTTGAAGACTATGGGATACAAGGGAAATTGCTAGAAAACATCATAGCCATGTATCACTCGAACCGAAGTGCAGTAAGAGCACAAGAAGGTATATCAGATATGTTCACAGTCAATACAGGGGTGAGACAGGGATGTGTGCTCTCTTCTTTGCTATTTAATATCTACATGGACAGAATTTCCAAAGAAGCAAGTCTTGACAAAACACATTCAGAAAATTTAGAACTCTTTACTCCAGATAACACAACTGACCCACAGGGAATAAATGAACTTCTATCTGCAGACGATCAGTGGCTGTTTTACAGCGATGAGGGCAGACTACAAAATCATATTAATAGTCTGAGTTCAACATGCAGCAGATACAATATGAATATAAATACAGCCAAAACCGAAGTAATGCAAGTTAGCAGATCTCCTGGCTCACTAAGTATACAGATAAATAGCACACCTCTGAAACAAGATACAGAATTCAAATGTCTTGGAAGTATGATCACAGAAGATGGCAGATTGGACAGAGAAATCGAAACCAGATGTCAAAACGCTAGTGCACTTACATATCAACTATCACCCTTACTGAAACATCCAAATATACTCATGTCCGCAAAACGACAGATAATAAACAGCATATTCACACCAACCCTATGCTACCAATCTCAAACTTGGACTTTATCCAAATTACACCTTCGCAAAATCAACACCTGCGAAATGAGATGCATGAGGAGAGCTGCCAACTTAACAATCCGGGACCGAGTAAGAAATGCTACTATCAGACAGACTGTGGGATCAACACCTTGTGCCACATGTATTGAAAGACAGAAGATCACGTGGTTTGGCCATGTCGTTAGAATGCAACACCAACAACTACCATCACTGGCCTTACATCTAATCTCATCTGCGACAAGACCCAGAGGACGTTCAAGAAGAAAATGGATTGACGTCATCAAATACATTGTACAATCACACGGAATGACACTATCCAGTGTCGCCCACCGGGCGCTGGAGCGCAAATTATTCCTTCCCACGATGCTTGACGGCAGAAGTGGATGATGATGATGATGATGATGATGGATGATGATGATGATGATGATGATGATGATGATGATGATGATGATGATGATGATGATGATGATGATGATGATGATGATGATGATGATGATGATGATGAAAGCAGCTTTGCAGAACAGAATTACATAGCAAACAATGTTGTTTTTTTGTTCTTTCAGATTTTCATTTTCTCTTCATTGTTCTCATCTTGTCATCTTTTTATTCTTCATATTCCGTTCGTACACCTTAATCTAGTCACTGGAGGGGTCTTCTCCGTGGTTATATGTTGCGTTTTGAGTATGTATTTGTTTGCTGATGAAGGCTAGTCGCCGCAACGTCCTGTATTGTTCGTAATTCTGTTCTGTAAAGCTGCATTGCCGTCTCCGTGGCGAAGGGGTTACGGACGCGGTTCGTGATCCCGCATACCCGCGTTCGAAACACAGCTGCGTGTGTTGCGCTGGTATTTTACAAAATGGTATGGGTGGCGGTCGTTCAGAAAGCAATGGCAAACTACTGAACGTAAACTTGCCAAGACATCAACAACAGCAAAAAATGCTGGTGTTGACTGCAAACGTCCTGTAAAGGATATGCAAATATCTTAACTTAAAGCTCCATTACTTTGTGTGTGTGTGTGTGTGTGTGTGTGTGTGTGTGTGTGTGTGTGTGTGTGTGTGTGTGTTAATGAACATACCTAGTACATTAACACCCTCTAGACCAGTGGTTCTCAACCAGTTGGGAATTCCCCCCACGGGGGGTGGGGGGGATTTTGGGATTCCGGAAGGGGGGGGGGGGATTAAGATTATTTCAAGATCGCGTTAATACAAGAACCGATTACTTGATGTTGCTTTTCCCTCCATGCTTTACGGTTCTGTACTTCTCGCTCTTCTGAAATTCGGTTTATAAAGTAAGTAGACCAGCAAATCACGTGTTATGTAGACGTCAAGACTTGTTCTAGTATGTGTTATTAAATTTATCTTCTATTTTTACGTATACTGTGTAGGAGAGCCGGGGAGGGGATTTATAGGGAGGAAATACGAAGGGGTGGGGTTGGGAGGGGGGCGAGAATGACATTCTGAACATATGGTGAAGGAGTGCATGGACCAATAAAGGTTGAGAACCACTGTTCTAGACAACCCGTTCCTCACACCGTGTGACTCATCCTTGTACAAGTACTATCACGTGGCCAGCAGGGCAGCTGACTAAGATACAGACGTCAAAGCGGCCCAGTTGTGACCTTTGAAGAGTCCGCCTTTGTACAGGATAAATTAGCCCTCTCGAGGGCACACAATCTCCTTGCACCAATAACACTCTGCCTCATGGACCACGTTCACAAAACACAGACCCGTGTACTTCCTCACCTTCCTAAATCTCCCGCTGACATCAACTTCCTTCGTATGTCCGTCTGCAGCCTCGCAAATGTTAACAGCGGTTACATGGCTTCCCCTTTCCCCTACTGCAAACAATGTGAGTTCCAGAACTGCCAGTTAACAACATGAGATAGCAGGTACTCACGTGGTATACAGCATGGATTATCTGTTAACGGGAAGCAGTTGTATCCAAAACAGTCCAGTCAATCTGGTCTTTGTCGTTTGCCCATCGTGAAGAAGCGTGGTTTGAATATTGTTTCTAGTCTGTGTCCTTCGTTACCTTTCCAGATGTAAGTACCCAGCTGGTTTCTCTCTTTTGTCTGACGTGTTTTCATTATATTTTTGTTAGTTGTCGTTTTTTTTTTCATTGAGTACCTTGTTTTTGTGCTTTCATCGATGATGAAAAATGGCAAATAGAAGAATAGGGGAAACATACGCATATTGATGAACAGATAAATAGTGATACAGAAAAGCAGAGGTACAAAGACATAGAAACAGATAGTCAAGAAGATATGCATGCTTAAATACAATGTGATGGTTATACAGACTCACGGACGGACTGACTGAACGACCCTTAGACAGACAAAACGAACGAACGAACTTATTTTCAAATTGTCACAAATTTGGCACGTAGGCCCATCTTACATTAGGCCCTTCCAGTCACTCATCTTTCGTATATCAATTAACTATTTTGAATATTATATTCACAGAGGGGGGAAAAACATTGTCAAATGAAAGTTGTGAACATAAACAATGCATATTACAATTTTGTAAGACAAGCAGGCAGCCAGACACACATACACACGCATATGCATAAACAGATACATGCAAACCTGCATGCATACTTATATCATTTACAAAAACTCTCACAGTTGCACACCCACTCAATAACACACAAATACACAATACCTCGCATGCTTATATACTCACTCTCAATAACAAACTCACTAACAAAAGTTTACTTCTACACACATACATACCCTCTACACACATACACCCATATATCACTGACAGGCAGGTAGGTAGATGGATGGATGGATGGATGGATGGATGGATGGATGGATGGATGGAGACGGACAGAGACAGACAGATACAGAGATGGGGGAGAGCGGGACATAGGAAGGGGGGGGGGAGAGGGAGTGAAAGATAAGGGGAGATGCGTAGGAGAGGGAGAAGGGTGATAGAGGCAAAGAGAGGGAGGTGCATAGAGAAGGAGAACCTGAGTGGGCAGGGCTCTGCGTCAAGACATTTAAGTAGGCAAGTATTTTATTCAGGTAGGTAAAAAGGTAGATAGGTAACCAGGTGAGCAGACGCACAAGCACGCAAGAATTCAGACATACAGGTAGATAGGTCAACACACAGAAGAAACCAATCGAAATGTTGCAATCTGGCAAATTACCATTTTGCCAGATCTGCAGATGCATGTGACGAAAATCTACAGGCAGAAACCAGGAATTGTGTTCATGATATAATTTGTCCGTTCTATACGGAAAGCCTCGACACCATATTGTGCAAATATTTATTTCTATTTACCGAGTGCGCTTTGGAAATAGCAGACAGAAACTTGTAACATCGTGTTATGACATTTCTTGTATACAGTTTATCAAACGTAATGTCACAACAGTGCGAAATAATGGAACTTGTAATGTTGGACAAATAGATGTATATCCTTTACATTACAGGGTTAGTTAGTTAGTTAGTTAGTCGCAGTTCCAACTTCACAGCAACGGGTCGTCCCCATTATGCTCCATTCCTGTGCCAGTGAATATCACACAAAACGCTCCCCACTGCCCAATGTGAAAAGTGGAAAAGACAGGAGTCTCGACAAATAACAGCCCGCACAGATACACTGTGCATAATGCCGCCACCAGAATGTCAACACAATAGTCCCCCACAAAGCACCCAGTTCATTTCTGATGGAATCGGCAGTCATTTTCCCATCTGGATGTTTCCTAGATGTTCACCCACACAGTCCACGAAATACAGTTCATCGTCAATGGCAGTGGCAGTCAACCAGAAGCCCAGCAGCCACGCATTTCTGCATAAGGCAAAAACCGGTCAACTCTGGGACATAGCCATCTGCCATCGCTCAGAACATGCAGTCACGTTCCAAAAGACCTTGGGCAGATTCAAAAGCATTTCACACGAAACTCACAGCTCACAGTGTCGCGCCACGCACTCACTCAGTAGCAGGTCGACGGAACCATCAATTGTAACAAGCTACGTGGAGGGTCCCAAGTAACTATGTAACAATATTTCAATATTATTCTATTGCCCTGGCTGGGACAGGTTTTTGCTTGCCAACCCTCCTCCGTTCCCTGGACTCACTGTCACTCTGTCTTTCAACCTCGGGACCTAACCTCTAAGGTGTATTTCTGGCCGCCGCATAAATAACATGGCGATCGTCAGAATAACTTGAAAGTAATTTTATTAACCTAATCAAGAACAGCACAGGAAAACATCAAGGCAGATAAAACAGATAGTTCTAAACAGACACAACAAGGATAACGTTCAGGCACAGAGCCTCAGGTAGCTATCTTCACAGACCCAGCTTCATACACTGTCCGATCCGTCCACATAAAGCTCACCGCGTGTGCAAGAATCTCCTTCCTTCCAGGTAATTGGTTGTACGTACAACAGCCTTCTATAGAACCAAACTTCCAAGTTTCCATGGACCACAGTCTTTAGTAATCAAATGTTCTAGGGAAGTGCCATGGAATCACTTGGCATAATGTCAGGTAGGAAATAATGTCCTGGAGAATAGTTCTCATATAATAATGGGATATATACCATACAGGGTGTCGCACTCAACTCTAGTATTATTTGACTGTTTACGTTTGGTAGTTTACCACTGCTTACTGAACTACCGGTGCTCATATTATTGTATGAAAACCAGCGCAAGGCGGGACGCTTTCAAATCGCCTGCAGTTGTGTTTCGAACGCGGTATGCTGGATTGTGAATTAGGCTCGTAATGCCTTAGTCACAGAGCCGGTAGATTTGAGCAAAAGGTACTCCTTCTTCTTCTTCTTTCGTTCGCCTGAAATATGTCTATAACTGCAATGTTGTCTCTTGTATGAATCTAACAGTCTTTTTAGTTCACTCAGCGCAGCGGTCCATAGAGTTTATCTTCCACTGTTGACTCCCTAGGCCAGAAGGTTCGCCTGGATATGTTGTAGTTTGGGCAGTCCTGGAGTATGTGCTCTGCTGTCTGCGACGCCAAACCACATGTGCACATGGCTGAGTCACCAATCAAAAGGTGCTTAAAACCTTAGAATACAATAATGTAGTACTTAAAACCATAGAATATAATAATGTAGTACTTAAAACCGTAGAATGCAATAATGTAGTTCTCAAAACCGTAGAATACAACAATGTACGTTGTACCTTTTTTTCGCATATCGTTTACAGGACATCGCTGTCAACGTCAGCATCTTTCAGCTGATTGTTGATTTCTTGGCAAGATTACGCTCAGTGGTTTGCCATTGCTTTCTGAGCGACCGGCTCACATACTCCGTAAGTTACCGACGCGGAGAGAACCGCTACCGATTCTCGCGCAGGTTACGTCCCTCACGTGGACATACGGGATTATGGTGAAAGACGTCAACCACTAGACCAGGGAGACCGGTACTTTATATCTTTAGAAAAGCATATTATAATGCAATGAGATCATCAGTCAGCACGGGACATAGTCCGAGGTTAGAGTGAAGTAATGTCCCTCTCGGCGATTTTAGGCATTTCCTTTTTTGTTGTTGTTGAATATATTCTGGAAAATTAAAGAACAAATGTATCATTTGTCAATGTAGTCACCACTACGTTCATTGCAAGTCCTCCTGCGACGATAAAGTGCTCGGATTCCTGTAGAAAAATCGGCTCTGGTGTCACTACTCGGTGTGCCTGACCCGATCGTGAACAGTCTGTCACAGAGGTCACGCCGTTTTGAAATTTCTCACTCCACTCATACACTTGCTGGACTGACAAGCATGCATCACCATACAGGACCTTCATTCCCAGATGAATTTCTATAGGTTTTACCCCTTCACTCATCAAATAACAGATAACAAAACACCGTTTCTCTTCGGTGAACGTAAAAGTGGAACGGCCAGATTTAAACAGTCCTTATTATGTTATCGTGTTCGTTTGCATCTTAACAACAATATTGACAATAGCATGGAAACATAAGAAACATGTATGAAGGAATAAAGACAGCCTGTGGGAAAATAAGAAAATAGGGAAACATAAGAAGCATGTATGAAGGAATAAAGACAGCCTGTGGTCCAATGATCAAAAGAAGTGCACTAACGAAAACCTTGACTGGATATCATAACTGATAAGAAACAGCAGATGGACAGATGGGTAGAGCACTATTTGGAGCTTTACTCAAGTGAGACCAAACTAGGGGATGATGCCCTCAACGCAATAGAGGCTCTACCAACTCTTGACCACCTGGACACACTTCCCGCCATAACAGAAGTTAAGTGTGCTATAAATGAACTTGCATCTGGCAAGGCTCCAGGTAAGGATGGGATTCCAATAGAGGTTATTAGGAGTGGGCAAGACACACTCACTCTACAGATCCACCAGCTAATAGAGCTATGCTGGCGAGAAGGACAAGTCCCACAGGATTTCAAAGATTCAAGCATTATAATACTGTACAAGAACAAGGGCGATCGGAGCGATTGCAACAACTATAGGGGTATCTCACTTCTGTGTATTGTTGGAAAAATATTTGCCAGAATTGTTCTGCGCAGACTTCAAGTCCTAGGAGATCAAGTCTACCCCGAATCACAATGTGGCTTTCGACAGAACCGGTCTACCATTGATATGATATTCTCATTGCGACAAATGCAAGAAAAATGCCGTGAACAGAATCAACCACTGTTTATTGCCTTCATCGACTTCACAAAGGCATTTGATTTGGTCAGTCGTGAGGCTCTGTTCAAGGCACTAAAGAAGATTGGCTGCCCACCAACTCTTCTGTCAATTGTGGAATCGTTCCACACAGGCATAAAGGGTATAATCAAGTTTAATGGTGCAACTTCTGAAGAATTTGAAATCAAGAGTGGAGTTAAGCAAGTTTGTGTACTAGCTCCCACCCTCTTTGGGATATACTTTTCACTTCTACTGAAATATGCCTTTCGTGATCAGGATGGTGGTATATACATTCACTCACGCTCAGATGGCAGCCTCTACAATGCTCAAAGATTGAAGGCCAAGACCAAAGTTAGGAGGATACTGATCAGAGAGTTGCTTTTTGCAGATGATGCTGCATTTACGACCCACTCTGAGTAAGAATTACAATGTCTGCTATCTGCATTCTCCAATGCTTGTTCTGAATTTGGTTTAACAATTAGCAAAAAGAAGACACAGATTATGTCACAAGGTGCACATGGAGTACCATCAATTTTTATTGACGACGCCGAACTAGAGATGGTAGACCATTTTACATATCTAGGATCAGTGGTAAATAGCAAATTATCCCTAGATCAGGAAATCAACATCCGGATTGGTAAGGCAGCAACAACAATGAACAGGTTAAGAAAAAGAGTCTGGGAGAACAGGAAGCTTACTGCAAAAACAAAAGTCCTTGTCTATCAAGCCTGTGTCCTTAGTACTCTTCTTTATGGCAGTGAAACCTGGACAACTTACTCACACCAAGAGAAACATTTAAACAGCTTTCATATGCAGTGTCTGCGAAGAATTCTTGGTATTAAGTGGTAAGACAAAATCACAAATACTGAAGTATTGGAAAGATCAGGTTGTGTGACAGTTTATTCCATGCTCAGTCTTCGTAGACTTAGATGGATAGGACATCTTAGGAGGATGGATGATGGTAGAATACCAAAGGACATCTTTTTTGGTGAATTACAGATGGGTAAGAGATCTTAGGATCGGCCTCTACTACGATACAAAGATGTGTGTAAGCGGGACATGAATGATACAGGCATTGGTAATGCACATTGGGAGCAAGTCGCCGCTGAACGTGTTGCATGGAGGGCAAACATCAGAAATGGAATAAAGACAAAGGAGAAAATTATTGCAGATAAGTCACACACCGAGCGTTTGAGACGTAAGATGGTGCATGATGGTGGAAATGACCACGTGTTCACAAGCACCCACTGTGAACGGACATGTACAGCGCAAATTGGCCTTATCAGTCACATTCGCTACCGCCATAGGTAAAAGTTATTATGCCTTTTTAAAGCACAAACTATCGTTTGTCAAGACGGCAAGGTGCTAATGATGATGTTATCGTGTTCGTTTGCATCTTAACAACAATATTGACAATAGCATGGTTATTATAATTTATATAATACTTTTCAAGTTTTCATTTGAATACCCCTTGCAACTTGTCTTCTTTCGGTCGCTTGAAATTGATTTCCTACGTCTTTAATGTTGTTTATATTTTTTTCAGCTCGTTCGATCTGAACAAGCCTCTCTACCAGTCTGACCTCGGTAGATGTATGCCCTTTTCAGAGCTCAAACAACTTAACCGTTGTACTTGCGTGCTTTGAATTCAAGCGTTGTCCGTACTCGTGCTACTACTTCTAGTGCACTGGACTTACATTTGTGTGTGGATTAGCTTTCCCTATTACCAGTGTCCCTCGTCATCAGGCGAAACTACTCCGACTTCTGGGGTACTTGTAATTTACGTCGCTTAGTCAAGGACAAAAAGCCAACGTTTTAGTCCAACTTACCTGTGTAGGGGTTGAGCCCATTAACTTGGCATCAGCACGCCGGCAGATTAAAAGCGAGCGCCCTTATCAATTCGGCCATGCCGATCTAAAACCCAGATGGTAAGGGAAGCTAATACAGTCAAACCTCGGTTTTCGTCAATTTTTTTCCGCCAAAATGTGTCTCTGTTTTCGTCGATTGCCTCGGATTTCGTCGACGTGCCCACGTGACCCCGCTGCTAATTTTGCGAAAACAAAGTGACCCGCACGTTCTTCTGCTCAGTTTGGCGTTTTTCGTTATGTGAGCATCACTTGGTAATAATAAAATATGAAAGCGGCATTAAGATTGCTGTACTCCGCCGCATGTGCGGGAATTCGCCATACACTATAAATTCCATTGTTTCGAAAAAGAAAGCAACCAAGGAGGCTAATGTGGCGAAAGGCGTGAATGTGCTAACGAAACAGAGATCGTAAACAATTGAAGATGTCGAATAATTATTATTAATTTGGATAGATCAAAAGCAGTTCGATGGCGATTCTGTTTCCGGGGTAATCGTATGTGAACTGGTCATACTGTTGTATGCCGATCTCATTAAGGAAATGCCTGGGACGAGTGCTAGTATATTAGTGATGTTAAGGCAAGAAGAGGATGGTTTGAGAAATTCAACAGGTGCACTGGCATAGACATTGTTACTAGGCACGGCGAAGGTGCAAGTTCGGACAAGTTTGGGGCCGAAAGATAATATTAAAATCTATATTTATTCTCTATGAAATGTGTGTTTGGTATGTATTTTGGAGTGTCTAGAACGAATTAATCGGATTTACAATGGCTCATATTGAAATACCTGCCTCGGTTTTCGTCAGTTTCGGATTTCGCCGATTGTTTTCGGACAGATTATCGACGAATACCGAGGTTTGACTAATATAAAATCTGTAACCTGCTGAGCATGTCGCAGGAGGAGACCAAGGAGGGTTGGTGTGAGACTCGCTACATCATCGCGTATAAAATTCAGTTGCAAAATCCAACAACGAACTAATCTTCAAAGGGCTGGACGTGAATTGGTTGAGGGCATAACTGGCAGAAGGAAGATACAGTCTGCAGTCTCACTGAGACAGAAATAGATAAGCTTAATCTCCTAGTGCAATACCATCACCTCACTAGAACAGTGGTTCTCAACCGGTGGGGAATTCCCCCGCCAACAGCAAATTACAATATTCCAATTAGGTAGTTTTAATTCAGTCGACGGATCAACATCACGGCACACGGGTATAACCCATAAGTGCTCCGTTCTACTTCTAACTCAAGCCTGAGTCCAGAAAATCTCAGATCAGTGCACGAACTCCGTAGCACCGGCGAGGTTCCTAAAATACTTTGGGTAGATTAATGTAAAACTTGCCAAGACATCAACAACAGCCAGCGATGCTGGTGTTGACTGCAAATGTCCTGTAAAGGATATGCAACTAACTTATGTTAAATAAAGTCAAACGACTGCGGATGTGAGCTAATCACTGCTGACCAAACACTAGACACATTGGATATTGTAAAGTGAAGCCAGGACCGGGTTCGCTAAACGCTACTGCCCAAATACTAGATATATTACATATTGTAAAGTCAAGCCACGGGTGGATGAACTCAACGCTGCTGACCAAACACTAGAAATATTGGACATTGTAGAGTCAAGCCACGGGTGGATAATCTCAACGCTCCTGGCCAAACACTAGAAATATTGGACATTGTAAAGTCAAGCCACGGGTGGATAAACTCAACGCTCCTGACCAAACACTAGAAATATTGGACTTTGTAAATTCAAGCCACGGGTGGATAAACTCAACGCTGCTGACCAAACACTAGAAATATTGGACATTGTAGAGTCAAGCAACGGGTGGATAATCTCAACGCTCCTGACCAAACACTAGAAATATTGGACATTGTAAAGTCAAGCCACGGGTGGATAAACTCAACGCTCCTGACCAAACACTAGAAATATTGGACATTGTAAATTCAAGCCACGGGTGGATAAACTCAACGCTGCTGACCAAACACTAGAAATATTGGACATTGTAGAGTCAAGCAACGGGTGGATAATCTCAACGCTCCTGACCAAACACTAGAAATATTGGACATTGTAAAGTCAAGCCACGGGTGGATAAACTTAACGCTCCTGGCCAAACATTAAAAATATTGGACATTGTAAAGTCAAGCCACGGATGGATAAACTCAACGCTGCTGGCCAAACACTAGAAATATTGGACATTGTAGAGTCAAGCAACGGGTGGATGAGCTAAACGTGTTCTGTAACGTCAAGCGACGGCGGATGGGGGGAATCTCTTCAGGCCAGGTACTAGTAGGGTTACCAGCTGGCCAGGTGGTCATGTTTTGAATCCAGACCACTAGAAATACTGGACATTGTAAAGTATTAGTTAAACGGTACTGCCCAAACACTAGAAATATTGGACATTGTAAAGTCAATTAAAGATGGATGAGTTAAACGTGACTGACCAATGGCTAGAAATATTGAACGCTTAAAGGTCAAGCCACAGACGGATGAACTAACCACTACTGACAAAACACCACAAATATCGGACATTGTAAAACCAAACCACGACTGCATGAACTAAACGCTACTGACCAAACACCAGAAATATTGGACATTGTAAAAAGATTGTCGAAAAGTCCTGTCCAAAGCATGTACCACACAACTTGATCCAGCATGCATCCGGGAAATACGTAACAGCATGCTCCACAGATGCTCGGTGAGAGAATAGCAGCCATCTGCTTTTATTCTGTCAGTTGACAAATCATGATGTTCTAGGCAGCTATAAATGAGTTAGCTGGCCATTAATATCCTTCTTGAACAATGATGATATGACTGCCCTCTTAAGAGTTGCTCAGACTACTGTTAAGACCTTGAGCACATAACTAACAACTGGCGGTTGCTCTGAAGCTGCCTCCACCAGTGAAGAAGAAATGGCGTTAAACTGTTATATAGAACCACTGTGAAAGATGAACTATAGTCTGTCCAGAAATGAATGTCTTCATTCATGATCAATAATTTTGAAAACTATCAGTTACATCGTTATGAAATTTTTCCTGCCATCTTATATTTACCCCCACCCAAGGAATATGTCTTTGATAGGTCCACAAGCAACTTAAATCGTGGAAAACGGCGACATATCTTTGATGTTGTGGTAAAAACTAGTGATTTCTGGCTAACACACTTGTTTTACAGTATTGCCACGCCAGTTCGGAAGACGACACAAGGCTCTACGCGAGGCACTTGTCATAAGGCCAATCCCATGTCCCACAAGAAAATTAACTATTCAGTGCTAATGTTTCCGTGTGAAGATGTAATACATTTGATAACATGCACTTCATCTCTAACCCGTAAATTAGATACCGCATATAAACAAACTTTGAAATCCGATGTACAATCTCCAGAACAAAATTTTGTTTGTTGGGTGGACATAATTTATTTTTTTCCCCCTCGTTTCCATCCTGTTTTCAGGATATTGCGGTCAACACCAGCATCTTTCAGCTGTATGTTGATTCTTAGGCTAGATTACGCTCATCAGCACGCCACGACTTTCTGAGCGACCGACTCCATACTCTCATAAGTCACTTTTTCAATTCGAACCACTGCTAATTCTCGTCGCGTCACGTGACGAGAGTATTCGGGGTTAGCGGAGAAAGCTGCTTACCCCTAGGCCATGGAGCGGGAGGGTGGACATAATGATAAGGTTATATGCTAAATCTCATCATTTTCCCTCAGTTGGTTACTGAGATATGGAATTTTGTAATCGGGCAGACACAAGTAAACAGACTATACAGCAGACAAGCTGAGAAACATCTGATAGCGGTGGAAATGCGGTTTCTGAGAGTAAATGCAAAGAATACTATGGATGGACAGAAAAAACACACGAGAAAATCCTACAAGAAATATATGAAAATTGTTAAATTCAATACAGAAATTATGCATAGACCTTGAACAATTTTTGTTACGTTATGAAAAGAACTAAACTAAAAACTTTGTGACAACTGTCAAAATTGATGAGAAAACAAGTAAGGGAAAGATAAAGGGATAAATACTTGGATGTCTTAGCCATAAGGCATAATCGAGACAAGACCATAGACTTGATCCAAGGCGGTGATCGTGTAAGATTACGGAAAATAACCGTTAACATTGTTTTAAAATGAGGAAGAGTCACTCAAAATCGTCGACCCTATCCTCGCGCATGTGTTCGTCCGAGTCCAAGGACAGGACAAGTCCGGGCGCTGCTGAAATATGAATGCACAAACTGCCGGAGTGACAAAATAATAGAAATGAAAACATTGCCACAAATTCTGACAAAAGAAACTCAGCAAAGGGCCATTGATTCAGTTCCCAAGAGGACAGTTAAATAAGACAACCCATTCTGGACTGAGGAATTAGTCGTTAAAAAAAGACATGACAGCCGCCACAAAAATCAGCAGAGAGAGAGAGAGAGAGAGAGAGAGAGAGAGAGAGAGAGAGAGAGAGAGAGAGAGAGGAGTGAATGAGTGAGTGAGTGAGTGAGTGAGTGAGTGAGTGAGTGCGTACGTGCGTCCGTGAGTGAGTGCGTGCGTGCGTGCGTGCGTACGTGAGTGAGTGAGTGAATAAGTGAGTGAGTGAATGCGTGTGTGCGTGCGTGCGTGGGTACGTGCTTGGGTACGTGTGTAGGTGGGTGAGTGGGTGGGTGGGTGAGTGAGTGAGTGAGGGAGTGAGTGAATGAGTGAGTGAGTGAGTGAGTGAATAAGTGAGAGCACATAGCTGAAGCATACATTTCACTTCTAATTATCAAAAGAAAACATCACATAAATAAAGAAAAAGAAGACAGCTGAAGAATGAGAAAGAGAAAGGGTAGGAGGGGAACAAAAACAGAACACTGAACTCAGTTAGGGAGGAAAAACACATTATATAAACAAGCAAGAGCTTTGAATTATGACGGATCCTGTAACAAACAATTAGCGATCAAAAATATTTACTAGGGGAAAATATGAGATTAGAAAGAAAGAACAATCAATGATGAGCAATAAATCAAAATATTAATACAGTGGTGGGCACAGACCGTTATGATTACGACATTGTACAATAGAAGAAAGGAAACGCACAATGACAAGCATGTAAACAGTTGAGCAGATAGGACAACAAACTGATGCGGGTTCAAGTCCCATCAGGGGGTAAGCGTGGCAGAATGAATAAGAGCGCTTTATCTTACACTTCCTGCATGCTAATGCCGGGGTAGCGGGGTAAACCCCTACACCGGTCAGCTCGACTAAAATGTTGATTTCTCGTCCTTGACTTGGGGACGTAAACTACAAGTACTTCTGAAGTCGGAGTGGGTTCACCTGATGGCGAGGAACACTGGTAATATGCGTACGCAAAAACTAATCCGTACGCAAAAATTAGTTCCGTGTTACTAGAAGTAGTAGCACGCCTTTCGACTACGCTTGAGTTCAAAGCGAGCGATAGAAAATAAATCACGGGTGAATTTAAACACAGAATTCACGAACAACATGTTGCACTATTTATTGCCTGGCATATTTCGCCGCATCTCGTCAAATGGATATTGCAGAGTCGTATTTCAAATGAGATACATAAATGAATAATATTTAAGCTAAGACAATTAAAACACAGTCACGGGTAATGTTCGATTGTGGAACATCTGTTATCCCCACGGTAATTTTTAATTTAACATGAACTCTTCAAGACGTCAAGCCAACCCCGGCATTGTTTGGCTGTTTGCGATTTCATGGCAAGTTTACCTTCAGAAGTTAGCCTTAACAGATGCAGTGCCAAATAAACAGTAGGTTTGGACAAAATAAAACTGGATGTCGGACAGTTAGAAGTGTCACAGTTATGACCTTTTTTTTTCATATCCTTTACAGGACATCGCTGTCAACACCAGCATCTTTCAGCTGTATGTTGATTTTTTGGCAAGATTACGCTCAGTAGTTTGCCATTGCTTTCTGAGCGGCCCGGCTCACATACCCCGTAAGTTACCGATGCGATTCAAACCACTGCTTATTCTCACCGTCATCACGTTACCCTCGAGAGTATACGAGATTACGGAGAAAAGTCATAACCTCTAAGCCACGAAGCCGGCAGTTATGACCTAAAAGTTGTTAATATGGTAGCAGACATGTTGTATTATTTATCAAATTAAAGAGGGTTGCTTAGGGAAAAACTACTGTATATACGGCAATGGCATACATAGGAAGTTGTTTAAGACGATGGCATCCCATGGCTTTTAATCAATTAAGACCACCAAAAAAAAATAAGGAAATTTGAATATTTTGGACATTCAGAAATTAGGAAAGGATAAAAAAGAGAATTGTGTAGGGAAGTTAAACAGCGACGCGGAAAGGAAGACATAACAAGGATAGATTGAAGCTATAATAGATTATTTACATACGACAGCAACAGATGCGGGGCATGTGGCTTCAGATGGAGAAACATTTCCAGAGATATTAATGGGGGATTATTTATACACGGGACAGGCAACTAGATGATGCTGATGATCAGCGGGATTTGCCACGTAAGTAACTATTGAGATTTGGTGTAACAAGTTCTCGGGTTGTGTCGCACAATATGCCACTGCGTCAGAATGATAATGGACTTCATCGCACAGGGTTTTACCCCATATGACTCAGTCTCGTTCCCCAGGACGTCTGCCGAAAGCATCGCACACAGTACAAACTTCTTACCTCCCCCGACGACTCGCGGCAGAGTCTCCGAGAAAATTGCACTCGTGAACCGAACGACAAGGTCGGGAATCGAACCCACAACTTTCGGAGCGAGAGGCAGGCGGCGTAACTACTCCGCTACAGGGACTCCCTTCTTCAGACATGATTGGCCCATCATTTAGGAATGGGTGGATGAGTGCCAGCTGCGTTTTATTTAATTTTTTTTTTTTTTTTAAATATAATTAAACATAGAAGCCATAAACAATATGTTGCACGATTTATTGCCTGAAATATTTCGCTGCATATCGGCGGATGCAAACCGGGGTGTTATACATCATATGAAGTGATTAAGTAAATTATAATTTGGCTGAAATACTTAAAACATATAGTTATTTATTTTGTTCAAATGTGGAGCGTTAATTATCTCCTCGGTAATCGAAGTTTCAGAATAAAATCTTTTTGTTTGCACAATATTGGCTGAAACCACCTAATTGTTAATGCCACGGCATATATCAGCAATCATTTATTATTCACCGAATACATTATAAGTACCTCATTTTCTTTGTTCATGTTATGGATGCTACTGAGCATGTGTTGCGAGATCGCGGATGTGGGCTTTTTATGACCTGTTGACTGCACAGAGATTCTCGCAGATTGATTAACTCATTTTCTCTCTCTCTCTCTCTCTCTCTCTCTCTCTCTCTCTCTCTCTCTCTCTCTCTCCTCTCTCTCTCTCTCACACACACACACACATTTACACACAAACGCACACACACACACACACACACACACACACACACCACTGGTATATGTTCGGTTACTGGCGATTTGCTAATTGTCGTCCTCTGTAATTTATAAACACGGTTTTACGGAGACAATAATTCTTTCACAGATTTATCGATTGTGATTTTGTTTTTAAACCCAAACATAGTCCATACACGTGTTACTACTTCTAGTGCACTGGGTTGATATTTGCGTGTGGGTTAGCTTTCCCTATTACCAGTGTCCCTCGCTATGAGGCGAACCCACACTAACTTCAGATGTACTTGTAATTTATGTCCCCATGTCAAGGACGAGAAGTCAACATTTTAATCCAATTGATCGGTGAAGGGGTTGAACCCGCTACCTCGGCATCAGCACACCGGAAGTTTAAGATTCTGGTGTTTATTTCTGATATTGGTTCAGGAACAACATTTTTAAATTCTGTTGTTGTTTGTTGTTGTTTTTGTTGTTGTTGTTGTTGTTGTTGTTTTAAATTATGGTCACTACCACAATGGAGGATCCACAATCTCGTAATGGTCTGCCTTTTTCAGTTCAGGACGTAAAGGCCATTTATCCCTAGCGTACGTCGAGATAGTATTTCCAAAGTCTTGCAGGAGGTTTGTAAAATTAGCGCAGTGCTCGTTGGTGCCTCAAGTAGGATACATGGCATCTGTTTATAGGTGGCACAACGGCCTAAACATACCGTCGTTACTTTAATCGAAGTCACCAAAGCACTTGCCTATGGGTCAGGGTCAGTGTGAAATCCTCTACTCACCTTGAGGCCTCCAGTTTGCTAATTGTCAATGATGTTCATGTTGGGCTTAAATTGTTGGATTCATAAAGATGCAGATCGACAAATTATAAAGACATAACAGCGGACAAACAGACGGTTGGTCAGTCAGAAACAAAAAATACGGACACATTTTTACATATTAATTATCAAAACGAGGCAAACATCCTGAAATTTAGGAAAATATGTAGTAGATATGCAGGTAGACATACATACTTACAGATAGACGGAAAGACAGCCCGGCGGACGGACGGGTTTGGACAGACAGACAGAAAGATAGACAGATAGACAGACATCCACACAGACAACCAGATAAATATCCGGACGGAAGGATGGACGAGTGTGTGGGCAGACAGACAGAAAGACAGACAGAAAGATAGACAGATAGACATACATCCACACAGACAACCAGATAAACAGCCGGACGGAAGGACGGACGGGTGTGTAGGCAGACAGACAGAAAGACAGACAAATGGACAGACAGACAGACATAATTGAATACAATAATACAGTTACCTTCCACATGCACGGAATTCAAACAACTGTTCCAATGAACCAGAACAATAAACTGGCAGTTCCTGGCGTTGGACTCGTTATTTCATTTCTCCATGAAAGGATCAAGCCCCTGTCGGATAAACAAAATACAGTGTCACTTTCATCTGATTTATTCTTTTTTTATTCTGTCATGATTACATCATTGATTTCCTCAAAGTTAATCAAAGAAGCGTCAACTTCAAAGATCTTGGAAACTTCAGGCGTCAAATTTGTTCACTCTTACTTACCAATCAGATTCGCTTATCAAACATATTAGGAACAATACTTTGCCGTTTCATTGGGCGCGCTTTTCACTCTTGTTGAGCACATGCTATTTCTATTTTTGCGTCGTTTTAAAGGCAGTTTGTTTTATCATTTCTCAACCGTCAAATTACCAATTTGAGCGAGAGTGTTGGGTTCAACATCAAAGAGTGCATGTATATTTTCCATGCGTTTGTCATTGTTCGCGTCTCTTTATTCTTATTTAATTGTTTTGGGTGTTCTTTTTCCCTACACCCGAAAACAGTAACAAACTGGCAGTTGAAGGAAATTATTCTTCTTTAAAAGCACATCTCTGCAGTTTTCACATAATTCCTTACTTGTTAACTAATTGTCCATGATTTTCTTCCGTACATCAAGATTGGCTCGATATAGCTTTTAATAGCTCTTTTTTTCTATTTTAAATTACTTAATTCCTATGCCGAGTCTATGGCGAAAGGGCTGTGGACACAATTCGTAATCCCGCATACCGTATTAGAAGCACAGCTGCGAGAGATTTAACAGAAAACTGCCTTGAGTTGGATTTTACACCAAGTTATAGGTACTGATCGTTCAAAAATCAAAGGCAAACAACTGAAAGTAAACTTGTCAAGAAATCACAAACAGCCAAAAATGCTGGGGTAGACTCCGACGTTCTGTAAAAGATATGCAACTTACTTTTAACTTACGCCTAAAACTTTTATTTACTTTCAGAGTCGGATTTTTTTTTTAAAAACTGGTTGCAGGTTAAAAAGTAGGAAATCTTGGATGAGTCTGGCCGAAGACATTATTTAACAGGTGTTTTCGCCAGATAAATTGAACCGGCCAAGAAAGGGTGCCAGGGATGCGCGGTACGTCATTAGATTGGACAGAGAATACGAACAAAAACCTACAGATAGTGGTTGAGACAGAAGTACAGACACTCATCATCTTATCTCATCTTGTTCCTCTTGTACCTTGTGATGTACAGGCACTCATCCTCTCTTTTCTTGTTCCTCTTGTACCTTGCGGTGTACAGGCACTCATCGTCTCATCTCATCTTGTCCCTCTTGTATCTAGCGGTGTAAAGGCACTCATCATCTCATCTCATCTTGTTCCTCTTGTATCTAGCGGTGTAAAGGCACTCATCGTCTCATCTCATCTTGTTCCTCTTGTATCTAGCGGTGTACAGGCTCTCATCGTCTCATCTCATCTTGTTCCTCTTGTATCTAGCGGTGTAAAGGCACTCATCGTCTCATCTCATCTTGTTCCTCTTGTATCTAGCGGTGTACAGGCTCTCATCGTCTCATCTCATCTTGTTCCTCTTGTATCTAGCGGTGTACAGGCTCTCATCGTCTCATCTCATCTTGTTCCTCTTGTACCTTGTGGTTACAAGCACTCATAATCTCATCTCATCTTGTTCCTCTTGTATCTAACTGTGTACAGGCACTCATCGTCTCATCTCATCTTGTTCCTCTTGTATCTAACTGTGTACAAGCACTCATAATCTCATCTCATCTTGTTCCTCTTGTATCTAACTGTGTACAGGCACTCATCGTCTCATCTCATCTTGTTCCTCTTGTATCTAACTGTGTACAGGCACTCGTCGTCTCATCTCATCTTGTTCCTCTTGTACCTTGTGGTTACAAGCACTCATAACCTCATCTCATCTTGTTCCTCTTGTATCTAACTGTGTACAGGCACTCATCGTCTCATCTCATCTTGTTCCTCTTGTATCTAACTGTGTACAGGCACTCATCGTCTCATCTCATCTTGTTCCTCTTGTATCTAACTGTGTACAGGCACTCGTCGTCTCATCTCATCTTGTTCCTCTTGTACCTTGTGGTTACAAGCACTCATAATCTCATCTCATCTTGTTCCTCTTGTATCTAACTGTGTACAGGCACTCATCGTCTCATCTCATCTTGTTCCTCTTGTATCTAACTGTGTACAGGCACTCGTCGTCTCATCTCATCTTGTTCCTCTTGTACCTTGTGGTTACAAGCACTCATAATCTCATCTCATCTTGTTCCTCTTGTATCTAACTGTGTACAGGCACTCATCGTCTCATCTCATCTTGTTCCTCTTGTATCTAGCGGTGTACAGGCACTCATCGTCTCATCTCATCTTGTTCCTCTTGTATCTAGCGGTGTACAGGCACTCGTCGTCTCATCTCATCTTGTTCCTCTTGTACCTTGTAGTGTACAGGCACTCATCATCTCATCTCCTCTTGTTCCTCTTGTACCTTGTAGTGTACAGGCACTCATCATCTCATCTTGTTCCTCTTGTATCTAGCGGTGTACAGGCACTTATCATCAGTGTCAGTGTTTACGTATCAGTGTCATCAAAGTCAGTGTTTACGTTTTTTCAACATGGCGGAACAACGTGTGTTTTCCGAACGATCAGCAGTCAACATACCGAAGCGGCGTGGTAGCCGCGCAGGGAAAAAGAAGCCAGGTAAGCGCGGTGGCTTGAGACGTTTTAGACTCAAGTGTCACCGTCTAGGACTCAGGAACATCCGTATTCTATATTGGAACTGTGCCAGTGTAAAACAACGGGGCTCTATTTTAGAAACCCTAGTTTACAGGAACGACATTGTAGCACTCCGGGAGACGAGACTGGGCGATCAGCTACTCCGAATTGCCGGCTTCAAATGTTTCTATAACAGACGACATCTGGGAACGGCGATTCTCGTTCGCGACAGCATGGTGGCGTCAGAGCTAGACATGTCCAGTTGGAACAGTGACGATATACAAATACAGGCGTTGAGAGTTCATTCCAGTACACCATTCGTGTTGGTTAATGTTTATGCCCGCAATGCGAGTGTGGACGCCCAGAAGTGGCAGTGCTTAAGTGGCATATTAGGCCACGAGAGAAATGTTATTTTCTGTGGTGACTTCAACGCTAAAGGCAGATCATGGGGAAACACTTCCTCCAATACACAAGGGGAGGAGCTCGAGACTGCACTGGAAACCATCGACCTGGTTTGTATCAACAGTGGCTGTGTCACCAGGACAGCAAGCCGTCCAGGCGATGAGGACAGTGCTATTGATCTGGCGCTAGTTTCACCTTCACTCACTACAGTGTGTAGATGGGGTGTCCTAGGACACCATGGCAGCGACCACCACCCATGCAGCATATTGGTGGAGAAAGGCAGAACCAGGCAGCACAAGCTAAAGGTAAAGACGTTCCAGTATGACAGTACAGGGCAAGATGTGGTGAGTAAAATAAGACGTGACAAGCGCAGAACGTTTCAGGGCAGGAAGAAAAGGAAAAAAAGCTGGGAGCAGCCACCGTGGTGGAGTTTCGAGGTGGAGAAGGCTTGGGTGGATAAGCGTAGTGCTGTAAGGAGATGGCAAAATGCCAAGAAGAACAGAGCTGGTCATCCTAGTCCCTGCTTGCACTTAGAAAGAGAGATGCACACAAAAGTAAGCTATTTAAAAAAACTGGTCACGGTGGTTAAAAGCGAAAAATGGGCAGAGGTGTGTCAAAGAGTAAGCACAGACAAGTCACTGAAATTGTTCTGGCGACTACATAAAAGCATGAGTGGTGTAGTCAAGAATAAGAGCATTTCTGACTTCCAAGGTGCTGACCTCATCTGGCAGAGGACTGACGAGGACAAGGGCAAAGCCCTCTTTGAACGCTACCTTGAGCAGAGCAACCAGACAGACATGGGAGGCCGGAATCTGGCCAAGGAGGTCACCTGAGACAGATGCAAGGCCCAGAACACTTCGGATGAAGACACAGTGACAGTGCAAGAAATCAAGGTTGTGCTTCGACGATCAAAAAACAGTGCTCCAGGTCCTGATGGCATAAGATACGACGACATAAATAGGTGTACCGACAATGAGCTAGAGAAACTAGCAGACATGTACAACAACAGTATAGGGAGTGCTAGCATCAAGGAGGAATGGTTACACAGCTATCTGATTCCCTTGCCGAAGCCTGACAAAGACCACAAGAAAATTCAGGGATATCGAATTATAACCATGCAGAATACAATAGGCAAGCTGCTGGAGAAGGTAATTGCCAGGAAAATATCAAGCCAACTAGAGAGGCAAGGTGTTTTCCCACCTACCCTGGGTGGGTACCGTCCAAAAAGAGAAACCTGGACCAATGCAGCAGTCTTTGCCCATGATGTCTATGAAGGTTTCCACTCGGGCACTGAAACCGTTGCTGCAGCGATTGATCTTGAGGACGCATACAACAGAGTACCACTGGATATTTTAATGTTTCAGCTTCTTGAACTAAACGTAAGTCCATTCCTCCTTAGTTGGATCGCTGCAGCTCTCTTCCAACGGAAAGTAGTTTTTAGATGTGGCAGTTGGACTTCGGAACCAACAACAATATATCCTGGCCTACCACAGGGATCACCATTATCTCCGGTACTGTTCAACGCCTACACAGTGAGAATCACCAGTGAGCAGATCACTGGACCTGGCAGGACATTGTCATATGCCGATGATGTTTTAGTGTATCGTCAGGGTAAGGATAGAGAGGAGGTTGCTGTGGAGCTACAAACCGAACTCAATCGCATAAGTACTTGGTGTGATGAAGCTGGGGCAATGGTCAACCCAACAAAGGCAACAGTGACTTGGTTCTCGTTGAATAATCATATTGTCAACAATCCAACACCAACTGTAATGCTGTGTTCAGAGACGGTGGAAAGAACGCAGGCAATGAATTACCTGGGGATACGGTTTGATCGAAGCCTTGCTTATAATGTGCACATAGACCAGGTGATAACAAAGGCCAAGCGGGGTTTGGCAGCGATGCGGGTGATGGCGGCAGCAAACTGTGAGCAGCGCCATCTATGTCTTCTGTACGAGGGGCTGGTCATGTCTGTTTTGGAGTATGCAATTGCAATCCTGACTGTCAGCCATAAGCAGATAGAAAGGATGGAAAGGATACAGAATGAAGCTATGCGCATTATTCTTGGATGTACAAGAGATACAGCATGCAGGGCGATGCGCTACCTTCTTGATTTTCCAACCATTGAAGAGAGAATGCAAGTTTGCAGGGCACGCGCCTACCTCAGAATTAACGCAAACACACAGCATCCACTGCATAGTGAAATTAGGAAGGTGAAGGGCAGCAGGTTAAAAAGAGGACGGTCGTGGATGGGTCAAGCCGAGGACATTCTTCAACAGGTGTGTTCACTTGAGGACTTAGAACCTGGCGAGGAGTGGGTGCAAGTGCCAACAGACTTCTGCACATCCTTTTCAGTTTGCATCCAACTAGATAGAAAATGCAGACAAGAAAATCCGGCTGCTGTTGAGGCTGAAGTACAAGCGTTGATTTTCGAGAATTCGCTAGACAGTGACGCGGTCATCTACACAGATGGGTCGGTCATCCGACATGTGAGAAGCTCATGGGCCTTTACAGCTCGGGCCGGAGGGAGAATTGTGAAGGAGGACTCTGGTGCTTTCACTGAAACCACAAGTAGCCTGACCATGGAAGTCATGGCAGTAAGTAAAGCAATAACATGGCTCGAGACACAGACATCCACTAGGGCTTGTTTCCTTAGCGACTCAATGAACATGATCAAGAGGATAGAGGAGGGGTCGATCCGAAGAGAATGGTTGCTGCCTCTGAAGCGGTCTCGGCTGGCAAAGATTAGTTTCATCTTCGTGCCAGGGCATGCGGGAGTACAAGGAAATGAGCGGGCTGACAAGCTCGCAGGTGAGGCTACTGTTGAGGGCGGACGCGCCATGGACCAGGCTGACATTCTGAATGCTCTACGAGAAGTAAGACTTTTTCGAGAACCAAGTGATGACTGTGAATCTACAACAATGGCCAGACTGCGAGAGCAGCAAATTAAAAGAGGGGTGGCCAAACAAGAACACTACGCAGGAAGCCAAAGAAGATTGATAAACCAACACAGAACTGGCGTCGTTAGCCGCTACACGCTGCGGGATTTGCTGAGGAGGGGATCCGAGCACTTATGGACTGAATGGTCCGATGTGCAACGAGGATGATCTGTCGACTAACTAACTAACTGCACTCGTTCGCTCAAACAGTAATATCTTAGCTCACATAACTAGCGCACACGCAGTCTAATATCATAATGCTCTCAGCGCTAGAAAACACTCGTATCGGTTATTCTGTTCACGCTCTCTAATAAACATCCAGACACATCCTTCCTCATTCAAAGTCCAGTCTCGCCTCCCCAGCTTTTTCCCTCGGTCTACTCTCACGTGGTATCTGACCTCGTGCCGTTTGAGGATAATCGTGGTAGGTAATGTGTCTCGGTATTGGGACTTTGTACTGTCCTTCCCCTAGGGATCAGTCCGTCAGTTGATGACTGCTGTCTCACGTAGTCCAGTGCAAGGGCGTACTGTCCTGTCTTCTATTCCCATGTCCTGTCTTCTATTCCCATGTCCTGTCTTTGGGATCTGTCCTCTCTATCAGGTCCCTAGGACTCTGACAGCAATGAATAGACAGGCTTGGTGTGAGATGCCGGGAGTCTCCATGGCGAAGTGGTCAAGTCGTCTGCCTCGCTCTCCGAAGGTTGTATCTTCGATTCCGAGCTACGTCTCTCGGTTCACGAGTGCATTTTTCTCGGAGACTCCTGAGGGTCGTCGCCAGAGCTACGGAGTTCGTGCTTTGTGCGACGCTTTCTGCAAGTCGCCCTACAGAAAGATGCCGAGCCATCTGGGATAAAACCTGGGGCAATGACGTCGATCCTCTCGACTTTTAAGACTTTTTTAAAGGTGTGAGATGAGTGAGGGCCTGTACAACAATGGGGGAATAAAAAGCGGAAGACCGTACCTAAACTACACGATCCAAATGTGTTTCTTATCGTGGGTGATATGTCGACTTCATATTATGTGTGAACTATATTCTGAACATACTAGGCTTTAACTCAGTGTTTCCCAACCTTTTTTGTACCATGCCCCACTTGAGCCTTTCTAAAATTCATATTGCCCCCCTCCCCCGTCCCATGCCCCCCCCCCCACCTCAACATATACATTATTTTTAATATTCAAAAATTGAAATGTTCACTAAAGAAACTTGAATGATAGGTTTTAGGAAGAAATCACTAGGTAATTATTGAGCAAACACAGTAAGTAAATTTTCAAAACATAATGGAGAACTGAAATTCAAGTACGAAATAATTTTAATGAAAGATTTTTCTATATTATTTTAATTATTAGTAATTATTTATTATTTAAATTTAGTGAGATCCTTGCGCTTGATGCTTGCTGCAAAGAGATCTTATGTTAGGTTCCAATTTAGTTAACTTCAGTCTCAAGTCTCCCCGTTTTGTTATATTCAACCGATTTCTTCCATTTTCTAATTGCCCCCCTTAACAGTCAAATTGCCCCCCTGTGGGGCGTAGGCCCCACGTTGGGAAACACTGCTTTAACTGATTCAGTGGCGAAGGATAATATATCGCCACACTTGACCTCCCATTTGGACAGAAGGAAGATATATCGCAATATTTAGTCATCATGTTATTTGTTTTATTTTATGGTATTTTCCGTAATTCCAACGCTCAATGAGCGGAAATTTACATTATAATACTTAAATATTGAGCGCAACCTGTAATCCATCCATCCATCCATCATGTGCCATGCCGGTAAGCGTGGGCGGTCATGTTCTGCCATCTCACTCGATCAACAGAGTCGTGGATCAGTTCCGTGTTTCTGTCTCGACCATGCCACAAGGCCAAGCCATCCAGATACTTGTTTCTAGGTCTTCCCCTTGGTCTGTTCCCCTCGATCTTACCAGTTGTCACCAAGTTCTCCAAATCATTTCTTCTCATAACATGCCCAAAAAATTGTGACTGTCTACGTCTAATGTCTCTGATCAGTTTACGATCTTCATTTGTTTCTTGAAGGACTTGTTCATTGGTCTTTCTGGCTGTCCATGGTATTCTTTGCATTTTCCTCAGAAACCACATTTCTACAGCCATCAGATGTTTTTCAGCCTGGCTGCTCATTGTCCAAGCTTCACATCCATATAAAAGTACAGGTTCTATGTAGCATCTCAACACTCTTTTTCTCGTTTCAATTGACATCTTTTTATTGGTCAGTATGTTTTTCATCTTGCTAAAGGCTACTTTTGCCATGGCGATTCTTGTTCTAATCTCTTCAAGGCATCTCCCATCAGATGTTATTACTGTTCCGAGGTAATTGTACCTATTCACTTGTTGAAGAATATTCCCATTTACTTGTATATTACACTGTGGTATTTCGTTCTTCTTAGTGACGACCATAATCTGTGTCTTTTTACAATTTAATTCTAACCCTTGTTGTTCACTGTGTGTAACAACCGCATCTACTAAATTTTGCAGGTCCTGTTCATTGTCTGCAATCAAGACTGTATCATCTGCATATCTAATGTTATTGATGCATCGTCCCCCAATGTTGATTCCTTCCATATTTTCAATATTTCTGAAAATATTTTCACTGTACAGGGAAAACAGATCTGGAGACATTACACATCCCTGTCTCACACCTCTCTTAATAGGCTGATATTGGCTTACTTCATTATCAACTCTTATGGCAGCTTGTTGTTTCCAATATATGTTTTTTATAAGTCTAAGGTCTTTCCCATCAATTTGTAATCAAACCTGTAATCCCGAGCAACCAAATAAATGAATTCTAATACTTGTTGATTTGATTGCGCACCATGTTTGGTCCAAACCCACGTTTTGTTTGCCACTGAGTCAGTTAATAACTGGAGCTATTTTACCCACGAAGACAAGCCAGACACTGTAGAATATATTCACGTAGAATATAAATAAACGTTGAACTTGGAACGCCGATAAATTTGCTTTCCTTGTGGTGTCTTTACGTCCATAAGATTGTTTTCTTCCGTAATCCACCTAAAACAAATTTCCTTCCGTGTGTTCTGCAGTCTGTGTCAGTAATTTGTGATCGATATAAAATTACGCCAATCAAACTGGATACTCAGGTAAACAAACAGTGTAATATGAATGCACTATTTACCGTGGCGCCTGCATTACTCATGCTCGTGAGTGATTTTACGTGTGCTGTCGCGCCTGGCCTATAATCAGGATAATTATGGAAACAGCTTCCTCCCGTCATTCCTTCTGTCTGTCCATCTGCCTGATGAAGTGTCTAACTTAACTCATTCTATCCCATGGGTTCTTACAGACATTGTGGTCGGTATTAAAACATCATTAGAGACATCTTCTTTTCCCCAGCTACTAGAGTAAGCTGAAGTGAAAATAATCAAGGCCGCTATCCAGAATACATTTAAAACAAACAACAACAAAAAACAATCTACCAATAGGTTATTTTAGTTCAGTTTCAGAGAAAATTAGCACTGACAAGCAAATCATTTCCTTCTGAAAATATTATGATGGTTAGCTTACATAGAGCTAACACCATCATCATCATGTTTCGCCATCTCACACGATCACCAGAGTCGTGGATCAGCTGTGTGTTTTTGAATCGATTATGCCACGTGGCAAAGCCATCTAGATATTTCTATCTGCCTTCCTCTTGTTCATTTCTCCTAAATCTTGCGAAGTTCACTAAATTATCCAGTTTATATTTTCTTATAACGTGTCTAAAATATCCGCACTGTCTACATCTAATCTCTCTTAATCAGTTAACGGTTTTCATTTGTTTCTTGCAGGACTTGCTCATTGGCTCTTCTGTCTTCCCTGGTACTCTTTGCATTTTCCTTAGGAACCACATGTCCACTGCCATTGGAAATATTCCAGCTTGCCTGCTCATTGTCCACGTCTCAAATCCATACAAAAGAATTTGTCTCTAGATGCTCTGATTTGATTTACTATTCAGTTTTTCACCGTAACATAAATTAATCTGAACAGGACTATATTACTTATAGAATAGCACGACGTAATGCCAAACGAATAATTAGAGCATCTAAAGATGAATCCTGGAGAATATACGGTGAACAGATGGCGACCCTTAGCAAAGACTGCCTAAGAGAATTTTATAAACGTGTCACCACAATGAGAAACAGAGATGCATGTTACAACCCAACCACCATCATAAACAGCAAAAGAGGTATACCAATATTTAATCCACAACAAAGACTAGCAAGATGGGCAGAATACTTTCAAGAACTACTTAACCCCACACATAACATAGGAAACCTCACTTTTGTGCCTAAACGCCAGGGACAGCAAGAACCAAATTTCATACCTGCAGAAGTCAAAGCAGTTATACAGAAAAGTCCTAAGAACAAATCACCAGGTCCAGATGGAATAACCACAGAAGCTATTCAGGCCTGTGGGGAAACAGGAGTTAAATGGCTAACAAGACTTTTTAATATAGCATGGGAAGAAAGAAAAGTCCCAGATGATTGGCAACAGGCAATAATAGTACCAATATGGAAAAAGAAAGGCAATATGAGAGAGTGTGAAACATACAGAGGTATATCACTCCTAAGCCATATAGGGAAAATGTATGCAAAACTTTTGGAACAAAGAGCTAGACCAATAGTTGAACAACAGTTAAGCAAAGTACAATTCGGTTTTCGGAAAGGTAAAAGTTGCACTGATGCATTATTTACACTTAGACAAATTTGTGAAAAAACTATTGAATATAGTGACCAGCAGAATATTGTGTTTGTAGATCAGGAAAAGGCTTTTGATAGAGTAGACAGATACAAATTATGGACTATCCTTGAAGACTATGGGATAGAAGGGCAACTGCTAGAAAACATCATAGCCATGTACCACTCGAGCCAAAGTGCAGTGAGAACACAGGAAGGTATATCAGATATGTTCACAGTCAATACAGGAGTGAGGCAGGGATGTGTGCTCTCTCCCCTGCTATTCAATATCTACATGGACAGAATTTCCAAAGAAGCAAGTCTCGACAGACCAGATTCAGAAAATTTAGAACTCTTTACTCCAGATGAAACAACTGACCCACAGGGAATAAATGAACTTCTATTTGCAGATGATCAGTGCCTGTTTTACAGCGATGAGGGCAGACTACAAAATCATATTACTAATCTGAGTTCAACCTGCAGCAGATACAATATGAGTATAAACACAGCCAAAACCGAAGTAATGCAAGTTAGCAGATCGCCAGGCCCACTAAATATACAGATAAATAACACACCTCTGAAACAAGTTAAAGAATTTAAATACCTTGGAAGTATGATCACAGAAGATGGCAGATTGGACAGAGAAATTGAAATCAGATGTCAAAAAGCTAGTGCACTTACATATCAACTATCACCCTTACTGAAGCATCCAAACATACCCATGTCCGCAAAACGACAGATAATAAACAACATATTCACACCAACCCTATGCTACCAATCTCAAACTTGGACTTTATCCAAATTACACCTTCGCAAAATCAACACCTGCGAAATGAGATGCCTGAGGAGAGCTGCCAACTTAACAATCCGAGACCGAGTAAGAAATGCTACTATCAGACAGACTGTGGGATCAACACCTTGTGCCACATTTATTGACAGACAGAAGATCAAGTGGTTTGGCCATGTCATTAGAATGCAACATCAGCAACTACCATCACTGGCCTTACATCAAAGATCATCTGCGACGAGACCACGAGGACGTCCAAGAAGAAAATGGATTGACGACATCAGAGACATTGTACAACCTCACGGAATGACACTATCCAGTGCCGTCCACCGGGCGCTGGAACGCAAATTATTCCTCCCCACGACGCTTGACGGCAGAAGTGGAAGATGATGATGATGATGATGATAAATTACCCCATCACACACCTTGAGACCCATTGTATACATGATGCTGGTCACATTCTATTATAGACCAATCGGTAACTGGACCAATGGTGTGTCACTATCACAGTTTTGCCACAACTTCGTAAAGCATATTATTTCAGGGCAGTGAAAGAAGAGAGGAATAAAAACTTATCACTTCCTCTCATAATTGCAGGAATTCGTATATTACATTTATTGTCATTTCCTAATCCTGCCATAAGATGACATGTTTTGACCAGACAGCTGCATACGTTGACCAGACAGCTGCAGACGTTGACCAGACAGCTGCAAACGTTGACCAGGCAGTTGCACACGTTGACCAGACAGCCGCAAACGTTGAACAGACAGCCGCAAACGTTGACCAGACAGCCGCAAACGTTGACCAGACAGCCGAAAACGTTGACCAGACAGCCGCAAACGTTGACCAGACAGCCGCAAACGTTGACCAGACAGCCGAAAACGTTGACCAGACAGCCGCAAACGTTGACCAGACAGCCGCAAACGTTGACCAGACAGCTGCAAACGTTGACCAGACAGCTGCAAACGTTGACCAGACAGCTGCAAACGTTGACCAGACAGCTGCAGACGTTGAACAAATCAGATTCATGTCGCTTGTTGATTCCTGTATCAGATACTGCTTGTAGATCCTGTTTAACATAGTCAGTTAGCACACTAAGTCCTAGATCAATGTTACATGAACCCATTCTTTATCAATCTGAAAGCTGTTTCGTGAACGCATTCTGTCCTAAACAGTTTTTTCATGAACCCACACTATACTATACTAACCAGCTGTTTCGTGATCCCACTATGTACTAACCATCTGTTTCATTAACCCACTCTGTATTAACTAGCTGTTTCAGGAACCCACTCTGTCCTAACCAGCGGTTTCAGGAACCCACTATGAGTAGTATATGGCGTGCACTTGCCACATGATTGGAGGGTAAACTGGTAGGGTAATTTGTTTTTATGAAGGAAATACGGGGAAAATGTCGACTCGGTGAAATTTTTTTTTTTTTTTTGTGGGGTGAAACGGCGTGTGGGAACTTTTTTTCGTGGGAACGAAATTTTTGGCGCTGCCTGGTGGGGAAGTAATTAAGGTAAAATGTTCTGCGAGGTTGTGAGATGAGTGGTAGTACTTAAAGAGAGGGCACGGCTGAGGGAGGGGTATATATTTTAGAAAGGAGTATATGAATGTGTGCGTAGTGATGAACAAGGGTGTGATGGGTCGTGGTTTCTACTCATGGGTATATGGTGGTGGCGTAGACATAATATGTATGGGTAGTGATAGACAAGGGTGTGCTGGGTCGTTCTACTCATGGGTATATGGTGGTGGTGTAGATATAATGTGTGCGTAGTGATGAACAAGGGTGTGATGGGTCGTGGTTTCTACTCATGGGTATATGGTGGTGGTGTAGATATGAATGTGTGCGTGGTGTCGTGATGGGTCATGGTTTCTACTCATGGATATATGGTGGTGGCGTAGACTTAATGTGTCTGTGTAGTGATACACAAGGGTGTAATGGGTATAGGGTGGTTACGTGTATGACTGTATCTGTGTAGTGATGAACAAGGGTGTGATGGATCGTGGTTATACTCGAAGTAAGAGCTGGTTACTATCATCTGAACAGTGTGATAGTAGTGAAGGGTGGTATATTCACCGATTACAAAGGAAAGCATATAAAGTTATAATGGGTATGGTGGTAAGGGGTATTAGTGATCAAGTAGAAGTGATATAGGGGTGGTCATAAATATAATAAGAGGTGTTTGCAATTACACACTGGTCAACCAGTGGTCAAGTGGTCAAGTAAGGGTCAAGTAGTCAAGTAAGGAAACTTTAGGGAAAAGTGATTGTAATGATATGGTGGTGATTAAAGAGTGGTAAATTAGTGGTCAAGTAGTGGTCAAGCAGTGGTCAAGCGGTGGTCAAGTGAGGAAAATTTTAGGGAAATTTTAGGGAAAAGTGATTGTAATGATATGGTGGTGATTAAAGAGTGGTAAATTAGTGGTCAATCAGTGGTCAAGGAGTGGTCAAGTGGTCAAGTAAGGAAAATTTTAGGGGAAATTGGTCGTAGTGACATGGTGATGATTAAATTAGTGGTAAATTAATGATCAAGTAGTGGTCAAGTAGTGGTCAAGCAGTGGTCAAGCGGTGTGTAAGTGAGGAAAATTTTAGGGAAATTTTAGGGAAAAGTGATTGTAATGAGATGGTGATGATTAAAGAGTGGTAAATTAGTGGTCAAGTAGTGGTCAAGCAGTGGTCAAGTAGTGGTCAAGGGGTCGAGTGACCACTTAAATTGTAGAGGACGATGTGCCTAAGATTATGGTAGTGATTAAAGTGATCGATGACGTGGTCAAGCAGAGGTCAAGCAGTGGTCAAGTAGTTGAGTGACCACTTAAATTATAGGGGAAAGTATGTATATTGCAATGGTGGTGGGTAAAGTGAGGAAGAATCAATAGTAGTGAAAATACTACTACGAATATTAGCGACAAGCACAAAGACAACCAAGTACATACTTGATACACACAAATACAAAGACAACGAAACACACGTACACACATACAGATACAAAGGCAACCATACCATTACTACTATCACAACAACAGCTATACACAAGTACACACCCATAATCAAAGACACAAATACACACACACACACACATACAAACACAAAGGCAACCATACACAGACAACCCATACCATTACTACTGTCATCACAACTATACACAAGTACACACACTTGATACACTTGTACATACAGACCTACAAGCACACAAGAACACTCAAAGACAAATACAAAGACACACCCATACCATTACTACTGTCATCACAACCAGTACAGACACACTCACCCATACACAAGAACACTCAAACACAAAGACACAGACACACTTGTACATACACATACACACCCATCGCCTAGGATTACTACTGTCATCACAACTATACACAAGTACACACCCATAATCAATTATACAAATACACATCTACAAACAAAAACACACAAAGACACAGACACACTTGTACATACAGATACAGAAGTACAGACAATCCATACTATTACTACTGTCATCACAACTATACACACTTGATACACTTGTACATACAGACCTACAAGCACAAAGTCAACCACACACAGCCATAAACAAATACACAAAGACGGTCACACTTGTACATACAGACCTACAAGCACAAAGTCAACCACACACAGCCATAAACAAATACACAAAGAAGGTCACACTTGTACATACAGACCTACAACATCACAACTATACACAAGTACATACCCATAATCAATTACACAAGAACACTCAAAGACAAATACAAAGACACAAACACATGTACACACTTGATACACACAAATACAAAGACAACCATACACACACACACACACCCATCGCCTAGGATTACTACTGTCATCACAACTATACACACTTGATACACTTGTACATACAGACCTACAACATCACAACTATACACAAGTACATACCCATAATCAATTACACAAGAACACTCAAAGACAAATACAAAGACACAAACACATGTACACACTTGATACACACAAATACAAAGACAGCCAAGTACACACACACACCCATATCATTACTACTGTCATCACAACTATACTCAAGTACAGACACACCCATCGCCTAGCATTACTACTGTCATCACAACTATATACAACTACGTACAGACACGAGTACAACAACAAAGACAGACACAAAACACATACAGACACCCATACACATTTGATACACTTGTACATACAGACACATAAGTACACAAAAAACACACACAAACCAGTACTACTGGTATCACAACCACTACAGATACACTTGTGCATACAGACCTACAAGAATATCACATACCCCCTTTGGTAAAGAAACGCTGATATCCGAGACTACGTCATCAACGCCATGTGTAAAAGTCATTAAGTATGAGTCATCGGTTTGTGGGAAGCAGGCGTGAGAATAGCTTACTGCCACGTCAGCTAGGTCGTGTGCAGAACCAGTGTATAAAATAGAAGGCGTCTCTTGTGAGCTCAGTACCAGTTCACGGGCTGACTTGTCTATCTACAGAGGTGCTTCAGGCTGGTGTGAGCAGTGTAGTAAGCAGATATTGTTCACGTACTGACTTGGCTACATCGGTGAAACAGGTTGGTGTGAGCATTGTGTAGTAACCAGCTATTTTTCACGTAGTGACTTGGGTACAGCAGTGAAACTTGGTGTGAGCCTTATTCGTGTCGTTGGCCTCTGATAAAACAGTGAAACATTGTATACACCAGAACATTTTTTCGTGGTTGTAAGAAAGAAGAAAAAAACAGTTTATCAATATGACCACCAGATCTACTTTCACGTGTTCAGTGTGCGACAAAGCCTATTGTGATAAGTATACCCTTAGTCGTCACATTCGGACCATTCACGAGGGGAAAGACCAAGTATATCCCTGTCAGTTATGTGATAAGGTGTGTAATACGAACGATGGCCTACAAAAACACAAACGAATACGTCATCAGCCACGTATGAATACACCAAACACTCCAATACCAGAGACGACAGCACCACCTGTCTATTTACACCATCATCGTAGTGTAAGTCAAGTACCAGACTGCCACCACTGTATCTTCAATGATAACCTTACCCGCCATAATGGGAACATTCACAATGATTATCCCTGTCAGTTACGTGACAATCTATACAATTCGAACCTACAACGGTACTTACACCACCAGACATCACGAGAAAGGATGACACCCTTAGACACCCTGGCAACACCTCCACTCATAGTAGCAGAGGATATCCAACCAAATGATAGAGACAGTTTGGCAGCCCTTAAGGCGTACTGCAAGGACCTATCGCTTATGCTACCCAATCAAGTGGTAGTATTAGAAAAAAAGTGTCGACCACCGCTATCGGGTGGTTTTGGTATGATAAAAAGAAGTATTCAGATATCTCATGTGTGATGACTTCGACAACAACAGTGTTTTTGATAGTCAATTGTATAATCAAAAATGAAGATCACTAATCCAGAACTTTTTTGGTGTTTCACTAAGCATCTATGTCATTGATTTTTTCTTATATCACTAAACTGTTTTTCACTAATCATCTATGTCATTGATTTTATCTTATATCATTAAACTGTTTTTCACTAAGCATCTATGTCATTGATTTTTTCTTATATCTCTAAACTGTTTTTCACTAATCATGTATGTCATTGATTTTTTTCTTATATCACTAAAGTGTTTTGATGAATAATACATTCTTTGATATATTGAAACCAAGTTTTTTTTTGTTGATTTTCTTTATTGTTTTTGTTTTCATGACGTTGTCTTGTCGGCTCAGAGCTTACATTACCAGACATGAACAATGTCTTAGAAGAAGTTATGGCAAATACAGAACAGTCAAATGTATAAAATCTAGGAAAAAATAACCAAAGGCGAAAAGACCTAAAGAGAGAAATGTCTCGACCAAGCTTATAAATATTACAACTAAAAGGTTGATCAAAATTCAAACATTATAAAAATAACCAAATATGAAAAGGCCAAAGACAGAAATATTTCAACTAAACTTATAAATAAGTCACCAAAAGGGGAAAAGGTCAAGTACAGAAATAGCTATGGAAAAAGTAAGTCCACAAAACTAAGAAAGAAATGTAACTTCTGTAGTCAATTGTGTCTTATCTGAAAAGACGCTATCAATGTCACCCCTTTCCTTGTTTTACTTTACCAAAGACCTTCACCGTATCTGGTACAGAAACCCTTATACAGCACTCATCTCTCCACAGTCTTGGTTGCTTTCTAATACAAAGTGGTTACATCACCAAGAACTTCAAACCTCCAGTGTACACGTGCTCCATTGAAACACCCATGACAGTTAACAACATGTATGGCCATGTAATCTGTGAGTCCATCGGGGATAGTTCATCCGAGTATTCCAAAAGATCCATTTCCCATGGCTGACATCTTCAACTTGCTATAACACAACTTATTCTAATATACACTTTACATGAAATTTCCCAAATTGGGGCTCTATTAAAGATTACGTAATGAGATACACAAAGACACCAAGAACATATCATACAAAACAATTCACAAATTAAAACTTAAACCATATCAGATGAACCACCCAACAAGTACTACACAAACATATAATAAGGAAACACATGACACACAGAGCTTACAGACAAATCACTTGGACTCAAACAAATTTTGCTTCTTGTACTGTAGAATTCTACCAACACTTCTTTCCTATCACCAAAACTAAACATCTACCACACAACCACTGGTCATTTGTCCAACATAATACTCATACCCTCGCCAACGACATTAAGGAAATACATACTTATACATTGTCAGACATTAGATTTAAAGCCCCTACTACTAACATATCAGCGGTGTCGAGTTCCCGTTTCACAAAAACACCCTCTTGTCAGTTGTTAGTGAAAACCATTACACCAGTCCATAATTGTGACTCGTAGAATCTACACTCACACTGTCGTATCTGTAGTATGGGTCTGTGATCAGAGATTCTTCTATAGAATCACATTGTAATCCTAACGTTTTAACCTACTTGTGTAAAACTTTTTTCACCTTCCATTCACCAGGTACAATGACAGCTTTAATTGATAGACGGACATCGTGGTCAGAAGATGAAGATTGTTGTGAAGATGACAGTGTTTTGAAGGAGGATGATTCTGGCTTCTTCACACCAGCTTTAACATTAGACATTTTGTTCTGCCAGAAACCTACTCGTGGCACCCAGCCAGCTTTAGATGTATCAGAGACAACTTTTGCTTGGGGTGATGATTCGTCTTCAGATGAAGATATTGACCTTTTGGCTAGTAGTCATGCCCCAGAGTCTCTCAAGAAAATTAATGTGACGTGGAACGAAAAATATCCTACTGATGGTGTCCGAAGGTGTTCCTCTTCAACGAATAAGGTGTGTATGGGTAGTAATGATCATAATTCACATGTGTATTTTTGTAAACATGACCAATACCGAAAACCTATGTGTTATACATCTTTTCTATGTACATCTCTCTATACCACAAACCATCAGTGAGTATACCTTTACCTTTTCTCAAGACGTGACCAATAGAATGTCGACAGTCTGTTTTTATGCCTTTTACCACTTCTCCTTGTGAATTTTTTACTGTTTTTTCTTTACTGAAGTAGTAGGTAGTCTTGTAAGTTTCAATGTGTTTTATTTACCTCCACAGGTTAGTTTTGCACCAGAACCTCACTTCTTGACAGTCCATACTGTTGGCACCGAAGAACGCAATGGTAACTGGCATCATGTAATCAGAGAACGTGAGAATTTTGAAAGCCGTATACTAGAGCTGGAAAAAATTTTGAACCCAGTCTTGAGGGACAACCACAGAAGAAAAGTCATCGAACAAAGGACAGCAGTGAAGAAGGCAGCTGTAGTCTAATTAGCATGTATATCTCTCTGCTCTATTAAAACAGTTATAACCAGAAATAAACTAGTATGTATTTCCTTAATGTCGTTGGCGAGGGTATGAGTATTATGTTGGATAAATGACCAGTGGTTGTGTGGTAGATGTTTAGTTTTGGTGATAGGAAAGAAGTGTTGGTAGAATTCTACAGTACAAGAAGCAAAATTTGTTTGAGTCCAAGTGATTTGTCTGTAAGCTCTGTGTGTCATGTGTTTCCTTATTATATGTTTGTGTAGTACTTGTTGGGTGGTTCATCTGATATGGTTTAAGTTTTAATTTGTGAATTGTTTTGTATGATATGTTCTTGGTGTCTTTGTGTATCTCATTACGTAATCTTTAATAGAGCCCAAATTTGGGAAATTTCATGTAAAGTGTATATTAGAATAAGTTGTGTTATAGCAAGTTGAAGATGTCAGCCATGGGAAATGGATCTTTTGGAATACTCGGATGAACTATCCCCGATGGACTCACATATTACATGGCCATACATGTTGTTAACTGTCATGGGTGTTTCAATGGAGCACGTGTACACTGGAGGTTTGAAGTTCTTGGTGATGTAACCACTTTGTATTAGAAAGCAACCAAGACTGTGGAGAGATGAGTGCTGTATAAGGGTTTCTGTACCAGATACGGTGAAGGTCTTTGGTAAAGTAAAACAAGGAAAGGGGTGACATTGATAGCGTCTTTTCAGATAAGACACAATTGACTACAGAAGTTACATTTATTTCTTAGTTTTGTGGACTTACTTTTTCCATAGCTATTTCTGTACTTGACCTTTTCCCCTTTTGGTGACTTATTTATAAGTTTAGTTGAAATATTTCTGTCTTTGGCCTTTTCATATTTGGTTATTTTTATAATGTTTGAATTTTGATCAACCTTTTAGTTGTAATATTTATAAGCTTGGTCGAGACATTTCTCTCTTTAGGTCTTTTCGCCTTTGGTTATTTTTTCCTAGATTTTATACATTTGACTGTTCTGTATTTGCCATAACTTCTTCTAAGACATTGTTCATGTCTGGTAATGTAAGCTCTGAGCCGACAAGACAACGTCATGAAAACAAAACCACTAAAGAAAATCAACAAAAAAAACTTGGTTTCAATATATCAAAGAATGTATTATTCATCAAAATACTTTAGTGATATAAGAAAAAATCAATGACATACATGATTAGTGAAAAACAGTTTAGAGATATAAGAAAAAATCAATGACATACATGAGTAGTGAAAAACAGTTTAGTGATATAAGAAACAATCAATGACATAGATGATTAGTGAAAAACAGTTTAGAGATATAAGAAACAATCAATGACATAGATGCTTAGTGAAACACCAAAAAAGTTCTGGATTAGTGATCTTCATTTTTGATTATACAATTGACTATCAAAAACACTGTTGTTGTCGAAGTCATCACACATGAGATATCTGAATACTTCTTTTTATCATACCAAAACCACCCGATAGCGGTGGTCGACACTTTTTTTCTAATACTACCACTTGATTGGGTAGCATAAGCGATAGGTCCTTGCAGTACGCCTTAAGGGCTGCCAAACTGTCTCTATCATTTGGTTGGATATCCTCTGCTACTATGAGTGGAGGTGTTGCCAGGGTGTCTAAGGGTGTCATCCTTTCTCGTGATGTCTGGTGGTGTAAGTACCGTTGTAGGTTCGAATTGTATAGATTGTCACGTAACTGACAGGGATAATCATTGTGAATGTTCCCATTATGGCGGGTAAGGTTATCATTGAAGATACAGTGGTGGCAGTCTGGTACTTGACTTACACTACGATGATGGTGTAAATAGACAGGTGGTGCTGTCGTCTCTGGTATTGGAGTGTTTGGTGTATTCATACGTGGCTGATGACGTATTCGTTTGTGTTTTTGTAGGCCATCGTTCGTATTACACACCTTATCACATAACTGACAGGGATATACTTGGTCTTTCCCCTCGTGAATGGTCCGAATGTGACGACTAAGGGTATACTTATCACAATAGGCTTTGTCGCACACTGAACACGTGAAAGTAGATCTGGTGGTCATATTGATAAACTGTTTTTTTCTTCTTTCTTACAACCACGAAAAAATGTTCTGGTGTATACAATGTTTCACTGTTTTATCAGAGGCCAACGACACGAATAAGGCTCACACCAAGTTTCACTGCTGTACCCAAGTCACTACGTGAAAAATAGCTGGTTACTACACAATGCTCACACCAACCTGTTTCACCGATGTAGCCAAGTCAGTACGTGAACAATATCTGCTTACTACACTGCTCACACCAGCCTGAAGCACCTCTGTAGATAGACAAGTCAGCCCGTGAACTGGTACTGAGCTCACAAGAGACGCCTTCTATTTTATACACTGGTTCTGCACACGACCTAGCTGACGTGGCAGTAAGCTATTCTCACGCCTGCTTCCCACAAACCGATGACTCATACTTAATGACTTTTACACATGGCGTTGATGACGTAGTCTCGGATATCAGCGTTTCTTTACCAAAGGGGGTATGTGATATTCTTGTAGGTCTGTATGCACAAGTGTATCTGTAGTGGTTGTGATACCAGTAGTACTGGTTTGGGTGTGTTTTTTGTGTACTTATGTGTCTGTATGTACAAGTGTATCAAATGTGTATGGGTGTCTGTATGTGTTTTGTGTCTGTCTTTGTTGTTGTACTCGTGTCTGTACGTAGTTGTATATAGTTGTGATGACAGTAGTAATGCTAGGCGATGGGTGTGTCTGTACTTGAGTATAGTTGTGATGACAGTAGTAATGATATGGGTGTGTGTGTGTACTTGGCTGTCTTTGTATTTGTGTGTATCAAGTGTGTACATGTGTTTGTGTCTTTGTATTTGTCTTTGAGTGTTCTTGTGTAATTGATTATGGGTATGTACTTGTGTATAGTTGTGATGTTGTAGGTCTGTATGTACAAGTGTATCAAGTGTGTATAGTTGTGATGACAGTAGTAATCCTAGGCGATGGGTGTGTGTGTGTGTGTATGGTTGTCTTTGTATTTGTGTGTATCAAGTGTGTACATGTGTTTGTGTCTTTGTATTTGTCTTTGAGTGTTCTTGTGTAATTGATTATGGGTATGTACTTGTGTATAGTTGTGATGTTGTAGGTCTGTATGTACAAGTGTGACCTTCTTTGTGTATTTGTTTATGGCTGTGTGTGGTTGACTTTGTGCTTGTAGGTCTGTATGTACAAGTGTGACCGTCTTTGTGTATTTGTTTATGGCTGTGTGTGGTTGACTTTGTGCTTGTAGGTCTGTATGTACAAGTGTATCAAGTGTGTATAGTTGTGATGACAGTAGTAATAGTATGGATTGTCTGTACTTCTGTATCTGTATGTACAAGTGTGTCTGTGTCTTTGTGTGTTTTTGTTTGTAGATGTGTATTTGTATAATTGATTATGGGTGTGTACTTGTGTATAGTTGTGATGACAGTAGTAATCCTAGGCGATGGGTGTGTATGTGTATGTACAAGTGTGTCTGTGTCTTTGTGTTTGAGTGTTCTTGTGTATGGGTGAGTGTGTCTGTACTGGTTGTGATGACAGTAGTAATGGTATGGGTGTGTCTTTGTATTTGTCTTTGAGTGTTCTTGTGTGCTTGTAGGTCTGTATGTACAAGTGTATCAAGTGTGTGTACTTGTGTATAGTTGTGATGACAGTAGTAATGGTATGGGTTGTCTGTGTATGGTTGCCTTTGTGTTTGTATGTGTGTGTGTGTGTGTGTATTTGTGTCTTTGATTATGGGTGTGTACTTGTGTATAGCTGTTGTTGTGATAGTAGTAATGGTATGGTTGCCTTTGTATCTGTATGTGTGTACGTGTGTTTCGTTGTCTTTGTATTTGTGTGTATCAAGTATGTACTTGGTTGTCTTTGTGCTTGTCGCTAATATTCGTAGTAGTATTTTCACTACTATTGATTCTTCCTCACTTTACCCACCACCATTGCAATATACATACTTTCCCCTATAATTTAAGTGGTCACTCAACTACTTGACCACTGCTTGACCTCTGCTTGACCACGTCATCGATCACTTTAATCACTACCATAATCTTAGGCACATCGTCCTCTACAATTTAAGTGGTCACTCGACCCCTTGACCACTACTTGACCACTGCTTGACCACTACTTGACCACTAATTTACCACTCTTTAATCATCACCATCTCATTACAATCACTTTTCCCTAAAATTTCCCTAAAATTTTCCTCACTTACACACCGCTTGACCACTGCTTGACCACTACTTGACCACTACTTGATCATTAATTTACCACTAATTTAATCATCACCATGTCACTACGACCAATTTCCCCTAAAATTTTCCTTACTTGACCACTTGACCACTCCTTGACCACTGATTGACCACTAATTTACCACTCTTTAATCACCACCATATCATTACAATCACTTTTCCCTAAAATTTCCCTAAAATTTTCCTCACTTGACCACCGCTTGACCACTGCTTGACCACTACTTGACCACTAATTTACCACTCTTTAATCACCACCATATCATTACAATCACTTTTCCCTAAAGTTTCCTTACTTGACTACTTGACCCTTACTTGACCACTTGACCACTGGTTGACCAGTGTGTAATTGCAAACACCTCTTATTATATTTATGACCACCCCTATATCACTTCTACTTGATCACTAATACCCCTTACCACCATACCCATTATAACTTTATATGCTTTCCTTTGTAATCGGTGAATATACCACCCTTCACTACTATCACACTGTTCAGATGATAGTAACCAGCTCTTACTTCGAGTATAACCACGATCCATCACACCCTTGTTCATCACTACACAGATACAGTCATACACGTAACCACCCTATACCCATTACACCCTTGTGTATCACTACACAGACACATTAAGTCTACGCCACCACCATATATCCATGAGTAGAAACCATGACCCATCACGACACCACGCACACATTCATATCTACACCACCACCATATACCCATGAGTAGAAACCACGACCCATCACACCCTTGTTCATCACTACGCACACATTATATCTACACCACCACCATATACCCATGAGTAGAACGACCCAGCACACCCTTGTCTATCACTACCCATACATATTATGTCTACGCCACCACCATATACCCATGAGTAGAAACCACGACCCATCACACCCTTGTTCATCACTACGCACACATTCATATACTCCTTTCTAAAATATATACCCCTCCCTCAGCCGTGCCCTCTCTTTAAGTACTACCACTCATCTCACAACCTCGCAGAACATTTTACCTTAATTACTTCCCCACCAGGCAGCGCCAAAAATTTCGTTCCCACGAAAAAAAGTTCCCACCAGGCACGCCGAAAAAAAATTCCCACACGCCGAAAAAAAAATTTCACCGAGTCGACATTTTCCCCGTATTTCCTTCATAAAAACAAATTACCCTACCAGTTTACCCTCCAATCATGTGGCAAGTGCACGCCATATACTACTACTATGTGCTAACACGATGTTACATAAACCTACCTATTATGTTCTAATATGGTGTTACATGAACCCACTCTGTTCTAATATGATGTTACACAAAGCTAGTATGTTAACAGAAAATGAAAAGTATCAGATGTAATAAGTCACTCAAATAATTAAATATACTAAAGAGAGTTCTGACATGTTTTATATAATCGGGGGGGGGGGGGGGGGGGGGAATGGAAGATAGGGTAGGGGGGGGGGGGGTATTTAACAGCTTGCTTTGTGCTCAATACATGAACCCATACGCCATTTGGCAGAGCACTTGATGATGGTGAAAGAAGAGAAAACCCTGTTTAACTATCATTATCCTGGGTCCCTGTAAACTGTCTACGGTTCATGTATAGATTCCCGCAGTTTTGTTTATCTCTATCGGAACCTAGCACATTTGCCCGAGGCCTGCGCTGTTCATATCAGCTAATCCTCTTTGGAGACGGGGATTTCATTTTCATTGAACCCACCT
>OY992890.1:77539059-77604059 GCA_963921405.1 Cepaea hortensis | reverse complement strand
TACTTTATCGAAAGCCTTTGCGGAGTCAATAAAGCAAAGATGTTGGTCTTTCTTTACTTCTATAGAACGCTCCATTATTGTTCTTAGCATATACACATCATTTACTGTGTCCTTGCCTTCTACAAACAAACATTGTTCTTCTCCTATTTCGGTTTGTATTTTCTTCCTAACTCTTTGCATGAATAAACGTGGCGAAGTGGTCAAGCCGTCTGACTCGGGCTCCGTAGGTAATGGGTTCGATTCCGAGACACGTCCTTCGGTTTACGAGTGAATTTTTTCGGAGACTCCTGGGGGTCGTCGCTGGCGCTACGGAATTCGTGCTTTGTGCCACACTTTCCTTGCTGCGGAATTAGACTGAGCCATGTGGGATAAAAACCCGGTGCAATTAAGTCGACCCTGTCGATTTTAAAGCGACTTCTTTTAAACATAATGAATTGTAAAATCAACGCTTCCTAAACATTTGGAGAAGAAAATAAAAGCAGAAAATAGAACATTGAAAGAAAAAAGAATAAAGCTGTAGAGCATAGGCAACGAAGAGGGGAACATTAAGAAAAGAAAGCCGAATTAAAACTACAGAAGGAATAAATATGCTTACTTCATCAGCAAAACAAACAATCTAAGCTTATATTTACATTTTATGGCTGTAGGATTACAACAATACTCACAAAGTAAATGAAAACGCCCAAACAAGCAAGTCACCCATCAGATAATAATGCGATATGTGAACTACAGAAACCTTTGTAAATCATATCCGTAAATTTTCAAACGATTTACAATTGCAAACGAAAATCAAATTTCGCCAGCACAGAAGCTGATAATCATTTTAGCTTAGTAAGCCGAATAAACGAAATGTTAGACAGACAATTTATTTGCTGATCATTGACAGATTATTAGAAAATATGTTCAATTATTTATTTCAAATAACAGCTATATATGCTTGTTATTCCACGCTTTTGTGGCTTTTTCTACCAATAAAAATATGTTATTTGCAACGAGAAAAAGAGTGTTGCAGTGCTACATAGAACCTGTACTTTTATATGGATGTGAAACATGGACAATGAGAAGTCAAGGTTTGAGAGTTTTAAAAGGCCAGAGGCTCGACTTAATAGAACCGGGTTTTATCCTATGTGGCACTGTCTCTTTCCGCAGGAAGGACTGTTTCGTAGCCCCAGCTACAACTCCAAGAAGTCGCCGAGAAAACTGTACACGTGAACAGAAGGACGTAGCCCGGAATCGATCCCACAACTTTCGGAAGGCGAGGCAGGCAGCGTAACCACTTCGTCACAGAGACGAGAAACTGAAGACAAAAATATGATGGCAATGGAGATGTGATATAAGCGGAAAATGCAAAGAATACCATGGACATACAGAACAACCAACGAGGGGGGGGGGGGGGCTGAGTGGTCTTGAGGTATGGTGTCCGCCTCGAATGCTGAAGGTCCCGGGTTCAAGCCCCGGTGAGGGTCAGGATTTTTTCACGTGGACTTCTAGTAACAAACTTTCTCCTGGTCTCGGGGTAGTGAGATCGGACACCGGTGTGTATTGTTGCGCACGTAAAAAATCCCTTGGCAGATGGATATCGGAAAAGAGTAGATTAACGGCACTGCCCGGGCAAAATTTCGAGTTAAAATCTTCCCGAAGTATATCAGGATCCTCGCCGGTGCTACGGAGTTCGTGCACTGAGCTGAGATTCTCCGAACTCAGGCTTGAGCTAGGAGTAGAACGGAGCACTTATGGGTTATACCCGTGTGCCATGATGTTGATCCGTCGACTAAACTAAACTAATCTAGAACAACCAATGAGCAGTCCTTCAAGAAACAAATGAAAACCGTGAAGCTAGTAGAGAAATTAGACGTAGGATGTCCAGATTTTTGGGGCACGTTATAAGAAGAAAAAAATCTGGAGAACTTGGTGACAACTGGCAAGATTGAGGAGAAAAGAACAAGGGGAAGGCTGAGAAGTAAATAACTGGATGGCTGGTCACATGGCATGGTCGAAAGGAGAGCTGATCCACGACACTGATGATCGTATGAGATGGCGTTTATCGGCGTGGATCATGATGATGATGATGTCTTCTTACACTACCCTGGATCCCTCCTTGGAGGATTGGACCCTCAACCAACTCAGCATGGTTACTTAGAATAGGCAGGTAGCTTTCTACTGGATGAGGAAACCAACCGCAAGTCAATCTCTATATATTCGCCTCTTCACCATATGCATGGTAGGTTAAGTGGTACTATTATTTGCATCGTGTACGTACCCTGGTAATTAACGAGCGACTCTTTGTGTGAGTGTTCCAAACTCGCCTGTTTACAAGCTCATTTTTGGGAGTAAATATTGGCGGCTGCAACTTAGCGTTTAGTGAACCCAGTTTCACAATTGATCTACCTACCGAGTTGAGGATTTGGAATCGGCTGTGGGCGATTTATAAGCATATCGCTTTGCGTTGAATTCGGTAGTGTGAGGCGTCGGCGTTCAGATAGCAATGACAAAATATTTAACGTAGCAAATTGCTAAGTAAATTACAAACAGCTGGACATGCTGGGGTTGACGGAAACATCATGTAAATGGCATGCAGCGAACTTTTTAAATATTGGGTAATGTTTGATAATAATAATGTCTTCAGATCAACTTCATCGTCACCATAAAGTGTCATACCAGCTGGCGTAGGTGTTCATGTCTCTCCACATATATCTTGTCTTTAGTGTTTTGAATCAATTTTGATATTCCTTGATACTACCCTCTCAATCTATCCAGCTTCATTTCTCTTGGTCGGCCTCTGCCTCTCTTCCCCTCGATCTTTCCAGCCGGCACGATGTTCCAATGCTTTTCTTCTCATGACATGACCAAAGAAAGCTGTTTTTTTTTCTCTTTCTTATTGTTGTATATAATGTTCTAGTTTCGGTAGCCTGTTTCAGGTAATCGTCTTTAGTTACTACGGCAGTCCAAGGAATTCGCAACGTTCGTCACAGGAACCACCTCTCTTTTGCTTCCAAATTCTCAGATCAACTTAGAACAAAAAATTCCCCCATGTGTCTATTCACAGATTTCCAAAAATGACTTGCAGAAATACTTGATTGGAATACCTGCTATATATGTTAATCATTATCATCATCATGTGCCATGCCGGTAAGCGTAAACGGTCGTGCTTTGCCATCTCATTCTATCACCAGAATCGTGGATCAGTTCAGTGTTCATGCCTCGACCATACAACGCTGTCAGGCCATCCTGGTATATACTGCTCGCCCTCCCCTTGTTCTCTTCCTCTCGATTTTGCCAGTTGTCACCAAGTTCTCTAATTTATTTCTTCTCATAACATGACCAAAATATTGTGACTGTCTATGTCTAATTTCGCTAATCAGTTTACGATTTGCATGTGTTTCTTGTAGGACTTGGTCATTGGGTTTTTTCTGTCTGTCCATGGTATTCTTTGCATTCTCCTCAGAAACCATATTTCCACAGCCATCAGCTGTTTTTCAACTTAACTGTTCATGGCCCACGCTTCAGATCCATACAAAAGTACAGGCTCTATGTAGCACTTCAACACTCTTTTTCTCGTTTCAATTGATATCTTTTTATTGGTCAGTATGCTTTTCATCTTGCAAAAGGCTACCTTCGGCATGGCAATTCTTGTTCTAATCTCATCAAGGCACCTCCCATCAGATATTATGAATGTTCCGAGATAATTGTACTGATTCACTTGTTTAAGAATATTTCCATTTAGTAGTATATTACATTGTGGTATTTCCTTCTTCTTAGTGACGACCATAATCTGTGTCTTCTTACAATTTAATTCCAACCCAAGTTGTTCACTGTGTACAACTATCGCATCTAGTAAATGTTGCAGATCCTGCTCATTGTCTGCAATCAATACTGTATTATCCGCATATCTAATGTTATTGATGTCATATGACCCCATCAAACATGATAGAAAACTGGTATCAAAATATTAACAACAATACTATATACGGGGCGGTGTTTATAGACTTTAGAAAAGCATTCGATATGATAGATCATACTATATTAATTTAAAAACTAGAAACAATGAAAGTACGCTTTAATATAGTGACATTAATCAAATCATTTTTATTAGACAGAAAACAAGTAGTATCACACAATAAATCTATATCTCAAACCATTACCATTAATATTGGAGTACCTCAGGGGTCTATACTTGGCCCTCTGTTATTTGACATTTATATAAATGATCTTTCCTTCTATCTTTTGTCGCCCTGCGCGCGTATTAACTTTCTTTATTATCAGTGTCCCTCGCCATCGGGCTTCTGGCCTCCCAGGTCAAGATTTAATTGGTAGAATACACTGTCTCAGGAAGTACGGTATGTCGGATTGATACTGATCAAATTACCCATCTCGTGCAGATTTGTCAATTACAGCAGGGGTCTAGCACTGCGTGCTCATTGCACTTTGCAACATGTAAAAGGGTACATTACTGACTTTACTATATATATATATATATATATATATATATATATATATATATATATATATATATATATATATATATATATATATATATATATATATATATATATATATATATACACACACTAGCTGACCCGGCGCGGCTTCGTCCAGTCCCTGGAGGGGAACTATCTATCTATCTATCTATCAGTCTGTCTGTCTGTCTGTCAGTCTGTCTGTCTGTCTGCTTGTTTGTCTGTCTGTCTGTCTGTCTGGCTGACCCGGCCCGGCTTCACCCAGTCCCTGGTGGGGAGCATCTCATTTAATTCATATAAGTAGTCATATAAGCTCCCGTTCCCGACTATCTATCTGTCTGTCTGTCTGACCCGGCCCGGCTTCACCCAGTCCCTGATGGGGAGCATCTCATTTAATTCATATACGTAGTCATATAAGCTCCCGTTCCCGACTATCTGTCTGTCTGTCTGTCTGTCTGTCTATCTATCTGTCTGTCTGTCTGTCTGTCTGTCTGTCTGTCTGTCTGAGCCGGCCCGGCTTCACCCAGTCCCTGGTGTGGAGCATCTAATTTAATTCATATAAGTAGTCATATAAGCCCCTGTTCCCGACTATCTGTCTGTCTGTCTGTCTATCTATCTGACCCGGCGTGGCTTCGCCCAGCTCCTTGCTGGGAGCGTCTCATTAAATTCACACAGTAACTTAAAAGAATGTCCTTCCACACACCATCCATTATTTTTAATGAAAACTGATTTTAATCACCTACATGACTGTAGATAGCTTCTTTAAGCATAAAAAATGAGTTACAATGTTATGCATTATGCATTATTTTTATGAAAACTTTGAAAATGCCTTAAAGATTATATCATTATTTATTATAACTCATATGCCTGTAAATAACTATAGACAAAGAGTTTATAAATCTTTGAAAACGATGCAACATTATGACTATAAAGTATATAGAAATGTTATTAAAAGTTATGCCCCTTGAAATAACTTTTCTAGAGTAAAGTCCCCTTGCTATATAGAAATTATAATGAAATATTAAATATTAAATTTTAGTAAGTAAATAGCCGAAAAAAAAACTAAAAAACTATGTCAGAAAGTTGCACAGGAATGAAAAGAAAACGTGTAGAAAATTTCATCTCAATCGGATGGACCGTTCGCGAACGGATAGAGAACGGACATACATACAGTCTCTTTTATATATATATATATATATATATATATATATATATATATATATATATATATATATATATATATGTGTGTGTGTGTGTGTGTGTGTGTGTGTGTGTGTGTGTGTGTGTGTGTGTGTGTGCGTGCGTGCGTGCGTGTGTGCGCGCGGGGGCGAGCGTGCGTCCTTGCTATGTGAAAATCCAATAACGAAATATTATCTTATTATTCGAAATGTTGACGTATTATTAATTTATTATACAAGCCTATGTTTGTGGAGCCGTCCTCCCTGGTAAAGGGGTTACACGACTTTCTCCGTAATCCCGTATACTCTCGTTAGTAACGTGACGTGCGCGATAATCGGTAGCGGTTCTCTCCTCGTCGGTAACTTAGGGGTATGTGAGCCGGTCGCTCATAAAGCAATGGCAAACTACTGAACGTAATCTTGCCAAGAAATCAACAATCAGCTGGAAGATGCTCATGTTGACAGCGATGTCCTGTAAAGGATATGCGAACCGAAAAAAAATGTTTGTGAAACCTGGTTCAGCTCACCATTTGCAGCGTTGCAGAATATACTTCATGCTAAATCTATCAATGGACATGTAGTGCCTCCTTTCCTGTAATGCCCTAAGCACTAGTTGTTTTGCGTAATGGTAAGTCCGGTAATGGACACTGTATGTGGTATCCCCTTTCACAATACACCCGAAAAAAACGCTTTTATTTTGATTAATACTGGCCTAGCAAGCCAACAGGGGATCTTCATACTGCTCGTAGAAAAACTAAGAAGTAAAAACTAAGAAACTAAGAATATTTGATTGCAGGCTCTGTGGCGACGTAATTACGGACGCAATTCGTAATCACGCATACCGTGTTTGAAACACATCTGCAGGCGATTTGGCAACAGACGGACTTGCGTTGATTTTCATACAATGTTATGAATGCCGGTCATTCAGAAAACAATAACAAACTACTGAATTTTAAATATTGAGCACAACCCACTACTGGCAACGCCGATCGCATTCTGGTATGAACCTAAGGCCTATCCACGTCAATATGGAAGCACTATACTCGAGTTTCGCCCTCATTTGAGCTCGTCAGTAGTGCATATTCCTGACCGGATCCGGAAACAACCTCATAATCAATTTATTATTGCGCACTGGAATTAGGAGGCCTGGTGTTCCTTGCCAGTGAGAAGTCCTGATCGTTCGGGTCCCATCGATTGACGGACGTCGGTCGCGGCGATTGGGCAATCTTGAGCATAGCCTACGATGGGTAGCGTTGTGATGTTCTGTTGTGATAATTTGGTGTGTCCAGTGTGTGCCGCGTGCTTACACACCCGCGTCACACGCGTGATCCGGGACTGTTTCCGGATCCGGTCATGGATATGTACTACTGACGAGCTCAAATGAGGGCTAAACTCGAGTATAGTGCTTCAATATATACGTGGATAGGCCTTAGGTTCATACCAGAATGCGATCGGCGTTGCCAGCAGTGGGCGTGCTCAATATTTAAATTTCAAATCCCGAAACAACCACATAATCAATTGATTATTGCTCACTGGAATTAGGAGGCCTGATGTTCCTTGCCAGTGAGAAGTCCTGATCGTTCGGGTCCCATCGATTGACGGACGTCGGTCGCGGCGATTGGGCAATCTTGAGCATAGCCTACGATGGGTAGCGTTGTGATGTTCTGTTGTGATAATTTGGTGTGTCCAGTGTGTGCCGCGTGGTTACACACCCGCTTCATACGCGTGATCCGGGACTGTTTCCGGATCCGGTCAGGGATATGCACTACTGACGAGCTCAAATGAGGGCGAAACTCGAGTATAGTGCTTCCATATTGACGTGGATAGGCCTTAGGTTCATACCAGAATGCGATCGGCGTTGCCAGTAGTGGGTTGTGCTCAATATTTAAATTTCAAATCCCGAAACAACCACATAATAAACTACTGAATGTAAACTTTCCAAGAAATCACAAACAACCAAACAATGCTAGGGTTGATTGTGACGTTCTGTAAATTATATGCAACTAAGTTTTAATGTTTCCGAGACAAGGAACTGTACATGATTACTTTAGAGTCCTCGCAATCTAGGATATTGTCTGAGCTCTTAGACATTAAGATTGTCTGATAGAGTAAATAGGCGAACACGGAGTAAACAATGATACAAGTGGGAATGCAGCATCAAAAGATGAATAAACAGTAGTCTGACAGAATTGACAATCAAGGCGAGAGACAGATAGTGTTGGAGATCCATTGCTGTCAATCTTCATTGTGGAGACGGCACCTGATTGATGATGATATAGCAAACTATATTAGCGCACACTTTAAAGCTATGGCACATGACGATCATAATGGCAATGCTGAGATCAAAGTAATACAAACATCATGTATAATGAATGTGAACTTATTATGTAAACACAAAGCACAAATTGTATGCGTATATGTGTACAATATTCGGTTTACTATTATGAACCATTTCGAATGCTTGCTTGCTTGCTTGTGTTCGTTGGCTTGAGCTCCAACGCGAAGTCCTGTATATCGGATGAAGGCATCCTGTTGTCCAACATCAGTGTGATGTTATACAGGACCTGAGGTTTGCCTGAGTATCCGTTGTCCCATGTCTGGCTTATTGGTGTGCAGACTGGTGGTTCCTCGCCGTACAGGCAGACACTCTCCGACTTCGGAGGAATCAGCGATCCTACTACGTTAGCCAGGACCCCGAAGGGACCTGTTGCCCAGGACGCGCGACTAGGACGTGTTAGTAGGTCTTGACCAGTTTAGAACCTGGCCCCGGTGCCTTGGAAACACCTCTGCGTCCCCCCATTTCGAATGATTTATAATATGCTAAATAAACGTGATCGGCATGAGAAAACCATTGTTTTATTTTATGTTAAAAATAAGTTTATCGTCAGTCAGAATGCATGATGTGATTTATTTTAATGTCGCTAGCTTTAAACTCAAGCGTAGTCCACAAACATGTTATTACTTCTAGTGCCCTGGACTGATTGTTACGTCTGTATTCGCTTTCCCTATTACCAGTGTCCACTCCGACTTCTGAGGTAACTGTAATTTACGTCCCCAAGTCAAGGACGAGAAGTTAACATTTTAGTCCAACTGACCGATATATGGGGTTGAACACATTACCTCGGCATCAGTGTCAACAACTCAACTGACAGGCCTCATCGGGTACTTCTCACACACCCATACAAGACAACTTGCAAGTCGTGTGGGAGGCAAAATGTATGGTCCATTTTATTGCCGTTGGCTCGCTTACAAGCGGTAAACAGTCGCTAATGCAATACACAATATACAGCCACAGAATTATCTAACACAAACTGCTAACCCTATGCTAGTTCTATCTATTAGTGAACACAAAACTCCTAACGCTATTCTAAACGATGTGAACGCCTCAAGTCCAGTCTCCCGTCTGCCTAACCTCTCTCCCGTGGTTACCCACCACGCGGGGTGACCTTCACCTTCGTGCGTGTTACCTCACATCGCACTCTGCTGGCAAACGTGGCCTGTTGAGTGTCTACTCAACTGTGCTATGGCTTCACGAGGTGTGGTACTATCGTGATTAGAGTGCTAACTCTCTGAACACCGCCTGCGTGTCTCATGAGGGAGTGGCTAACCCTCTCCTATTACCTCATCTCCCCTGCCCTTGCCTCGGGCACCGTATCTCCTCCTGGTCTCTTCAGGGTTGACCGCTCTCCCTGGCGGAGGGGATGCGGTCGAGTCTTTGACACACACCCACCCCTCTTGTGTTGCGTCATCAACTTTCACTCATTGGTTGTGACGCAAGAGGTTCCTAAACAAAAAATTAGTGTCTCTAATTTTTGTCAAAGACTCTAGATAACCTGGCTTTGGGCATTCCAATAGACTATTAATAACTATTGTCACAATGTAGCAAAGCCTTACTTGGCTACTGGCAATCGCCACAAACTTGACTGGTTGGCGTGAGCCCCTTCTCACATGCTATATTATATTTATCAGAGGTATGTCTGAACCGGACCGTTGTCTTATAAGACCTGCCCTCACATAGTAAATTAACTTACTACCCATACAAAGTTGACTTTCTTAGGGTCAACACATGAATTATTTCATGTCCCCCATATAATATTTAACAACCATTCTACAAGAGTGTGTGCGACAGGCTTTACCTCCTTCGCTTCCGCGCGTAAGACTTTATTTCACTGTTAATTTAGTTCTTCGTTGTCTATTATGTCCCCTGGCCCCATAGTTATCTGTCTTTGATTTACAAATAGTGTATGCAATTTATATGTTTGTTTTTCTGTTTGTTTGTGTGTTTGGATGTAATAAATCTACTAATCTAATTTCTATCCTCTATTTATAAATTCTATGTGTATGTATGTTAGTTTTTTGAGTGTTATAATTTGGTTCAATGTGGCCACAAACAGGTGTATAACACTAATTCGTGACTACATTCACTTGTTATGAAACCCAAAATACTGTAATCTAAGTTCTAAACTATATTACAGACAACACATTCACACTAACACAATTTCACTAACGAAAACTTTACATTCTAACATACCATTCTAATTCTATAACTAAGTATTTAATGTGTTACCTAAATTTATTAAATTTGTTATGTTAATTATATGATATGATTATATTACTTCTTATTTTTTTCTAATCTAAGTGATGTAATCTAACTATTTAAATGCAATTGTTGTGATGTGAGTTATGTACCTTAATTAAATGGATTATGTGACCACAATTTATGTACTTTTCTAAATACTATGCTAAATAATGTTTTTAAATGCACAAAGGAATTATATGAGTGATGTTCTTAATCTAACTGGTGTAAATGCTGTATGTTACCTTATCTACTCTTTTTAATCTATTATGATGTAAAATGATGATACTAATAAATGGTAATATTTGAAAGATGGTATGGTTTCATTAAGATGGAATAAACTAACTACAATGAAACTAAGTGAAATATAACAATCTAAATGGTACTATTCATATCATAAATTTAATTTAACTTGTAATAAACTATTCTTATGTCTAAACTAATATTCTAATCTAATTTTAATGGGTTAATTACTGTACTAACTACATTATTAACATAAATGAGAACTGTTATAGTTCCTAACCTACATCTAATTTATCACTATCTTAAAATATTATATTACATATCACAATAAGTTTATATACATAGTATTCGGTTTCCACAGGTTAGTAGTTGCCTTCATGTATGTGCAATGGTTGTATAGGCATAATATAACCACACATTTTGCCTGGGTATCTGAAATACATTACACAGTCATCTTAATGTTCTCTCGGTAGTGCACGTGTAGAGTTCGCTGGTGTCGTAGCTCTGTCTTTTCGTGTCTGTAATTAAGCACTGTTCTGACACTGTTTTCTGCGGTTCATATATATGATACACCGGAATGGAGCTTAGTTGGAAATGAGCTGTCCTAGTTCACACGGTGGTATCTAAGTATAGCAGCACAGTTCTTAATCTGATGTCTACAGACACATGATAGTTCAGTGTTTTGGTACATGATTACGCCAATAATGTGGATATGTATGTAAGCTATTTTACATCTTATATTATCAGATACCCATGTACCAACCATCACTCTACATTTAACTGTTCGATTTCAGGTATTTCTACCCCAGATGGTCTACTAAGGGTATCAGCTAGGGTGTTGTCTTTCCCCTTAATATGCTCTATACTGAACGTATAGTTTTGAAGGATAAGAGACCACCTGTATATCCTGTCGTTTCGGTGCACACCAGTCTGAATGACCGTAATGGGAGAATTGTCGGTCTGGATAATGAAGTGCACACCCGCCAGAAAGCGGTGGAGCTTTCTCACTGAGTAGATGACGCTCAGGGCCTCCAGTTCTGCTATCGAATATCTGGACTCGGTAGGTGTGATCTTACGGCTCACGTAGCAAATCGGATGGAAGATGCCCTCATAAAATTGGCCTAGGACTGCAGCGATGGAGATCCTGCTGGCATCTGTCCTAAGATAATAAACGAGCCCAGGGTTAGGCAAGCGGAGGATGGGAACATTACTAAAAAGAATTTTCAATTTTGACAATGCAGAAATTAATAATGCATCTTTCACATCCAATTTTACTGATGCTTTTAATACATTCGAAAACACACTAGTTATTTCAGCTAGGTTTGGAATAAATTTACTATAGTAATTAACTAATCCCAAAAGACTTCTAACCTGCTTTTTCGTAGTAGGCATGGTTAGATTCATAATTTTTGTAATAATCCTATTGTCAGTCTTCAGTTGACCTTGAGAGATGACATGACCCAAAAATTCAATTTCTTTTAGGCCTAATTCGACTTTGCTCGGTTTGACTGTGAGACCGAAGAGTCGCAACCTATCAAACACATGTCTCAGTTTCAGTAAGTGTGTAGTCCAGTCTTCAGTATGGACACATATATCATCTATATAGGTCACAGTATTCGTCACTCCATGTAACAGATCTCTAGTTAAGCGTACGAAAGTGGCAGGAGCATTTCGAAGTCCGAAAGGAAGAAATCGCCACTCGTATAGTCCTAAAGGTGTTGAAAACGCAGTAAGATGCATAGATTGAGCTTGCATCGGGACCTGCCAGTATCCTTTAGTAAGATCTAGTTTTGAAAAGATTTTAGAAGTAGACATGTCCAAGATAAGATCTTCGCAGGAAGGAATAGGTTCTGCGTCGATCTTAGTGATGTTATTGAGTTTCCGATAGTCCACGCACAGACGAATTGTGGAATCCTTCTTCTTAATTAGGACGATTGGAAAAGAGTACTCTGATGTAGACTTTTGGATAATCCCGCTAGCTTCTAAATTAAGAATTTCCTTATTTAGATTTTCCCTATAGCTGAGTGGGATAGAGTACGGCCTACATTTAATAGGCTTAGAATCCGAAAGAAGAATGGAGTGTTCGATTCTGTCCGTCCTACCTGGGATGTCAGAGAATAAGTCTTTGTATTCAGTAACTAACTCCACTAATTGTCGTCGTTGAATGTCTGTTAGTCCCTGATCTATATGTATGCTGTCCACTGTCGCAGTTTTGTCTACAATGGGAACAGGTAGTTCCATTCCGTCGTCGTCTACCTGATTCAGTACCGTGGTGGTGCTAAGTGTGTATTCTGTTAACTCACTGGGTGTATTGCCATTGTCGGAACTGCCAGTCTCGCTAACTAGTGTAGTTGCGTTGTGTATGTCTGTCGTCTGATCACTGGGTGTTGGTGCACTCTGTTCGTCTGTCACTACTTCTGTTTCTTGTCTTGTATAGTAAGGTTTCAACATGTTGACATGGAATATCTTTAAGTGTCCGTTTATCGATATTTCATAGTCAACATCTGAAATTCTGCGTACCACCTTGAATGGCCCTTGCCATGAGGTTAATAGTAAATTTCTTTTGTCTGGAAGTAGCAAGAGTATGTCTTGATCTGGTTCAAGTTCAATTGTTCTTGTCCCTTTGTTGGCATATTGGCGGTAGATTTGACGCTTCCTCTCCAAAGCTGCCTTAGCTATAACACACGATTTCATGATCTTGTCTCGTGTCTCTGTCACCATTTCATAAGGTGTTTTTGGGGTAGGAATTTCTATCGAATTTGTTAGTACCTGATGGTAAATAGTTAGGGGTCCACGTGGGTTAGCCCCGTAAACTAATTCAAAGGGTGAGAAACCCGTGCTAGAATGGGGAATCTCCCGATAGGCGAACAGCACTGTTGGTAACAGTGTATCCCAATCAGCTGGGTTTTCTGCTGTAACCTTAGCCAGCATGTGCTTTAGGTCCCCATTAATTTTCTCTACTATTCCATTGCTGGCTGGATGGTAAGCTGTCGTAAAATGTTGCTTAATGCCTAACATTTTTGTAAGGGCTTGCGTTGCAGCCGATATGAACTGAGTTCCACGATCGGATAAAATGGTCCGTGGGAATCCGAATCGTGAGAACAGGTGTAGAAATACATTGGCAACGTCTTTGGAGGTGATGTATTTCAAAGCTACTGCCTCAACCCACCTTGTACATAGGTCGACCATTGTCAATATGAAGCGATTTCCTTTGCTGGACACCTGGTTTAGGGGTCCAACAATATCTACCGCCACACTTTCAAATGGCCTAGAAGCCAGTGTAGAAGGCTGTACCTCAGCTGTAGGATGTTTACCTTTACGTACCAATTGTTGACAGACATTACACGAACGACAAAATAATTTTATGTCATTGCAAAAACCTGGCCAATAGAAATGAGCCTGAATTCTGGCCCTGGTCTTATCATATGCAAGATGACCAGCAAACGGTGACTCATGTGCAATCTTTAGCACAGTTAGACGATGTTGTTCAGGTAACACCGTTTGCTGAATCTCATGGTTACCAGTAGTATAATATCTAGTTAAAATACCATTGTTAAGTCTAAAAACCCAAGATGCATTTTTGGTCACTTTGGCTTTATCTTTTAACAATTTTAAGTATGGAGACACACTAGTATCAGCTTTTTGCTGTTCTATAAATTTCTGTCTGCTGGTGTCATCTGTGCCAGTTGGGGAAAGCAACAGTAGTCTCTCATCTTGTAGTGTGTCTTGATGTTTCACACTGTCTGCTCTTGTTGTTGCATTAGCTGCATTTAATTTCTCCCATGCAACTATTTCCTCATTAGTACATTGTTTCAGTTGAGGTAAACACCCCAAAATTAAATCAGTACAAGGGTTGTTAAGTATTGCACAAGTAAAGGTACCAGAAAGAAACGGAGAATCAATACGGGCTTTTGCCAAAGGGTAAGTCTCAATGTTACCCGAAAAGGTTCGGCATCTGACAGTGTCACCTGTGTAATCACCCGGGCTCACTAGTTCTTTCCGAAGACCGATAAGGGTGCTGCCGCTGTCCAGCAAACATTGACATGGTACATCATTGACCATTGCATTGTGGAACACTAACTTGCCTCTGGAGGCTAATGCTGCATTCACACTCACAGATGAGCATGGTACTGTATGTCCACATTCTAGTCTTCCGTCTGCATGGAATTGGTGACATCGTTCACAGCTGTCAAAGCTTAACATATCGTTAGCAGCACACACATCCTCTGCTTGGTTAGTTGGTAAGTCACTTTCAATCTCACACTCATTCTCACTACCACTATCTGAAGAGGTGTCGATCAACATAGCGTTGTTAGCTTTCAAACGTTGGCGGCCAAGGCACTTATTAGAATAATGGCCATAAGAGGAACAAAAAAAAACATTTGATTGCACGCCTGTATGCAGACCGTTTGCTTTGCTGCTTCTTGATCACATTTTCAAGATGCGCCGGATAATTCGGCGATTTGTCGCACATAGCATAAGTGTCGTGCATTAGTTGACAGTACATGCATTTGGAAACTTTTCTGTCTTTCTTATCATACTTCTGAAAAGGTTTTCTGTTACCCTGATAGTTTTTTGATTGGTCTTTGACAAAGGAAACTATCTCAGAGTCACTTGAGGTCTTAAAAATCTCTCTGTTAGAAGAAAAATATGCTGAGCCTTTTTTTTCGAACTGCTCGATGTTTTCAATGTCTGACTGCTGCAAAAACTTAGCAAAACGAGAAGGTATAGTAGATATACACTTGTCCATAGCTATTAGGTTTTTTAATCTATCAAAGTCTTTTCCTATGTTAGCTGCTTTAAGCCACCTGTTTAGTACACTCTGCACATTTGAAAAATAATCTATAAAAGTTTCACTAGGTTTAGGTTTTAAATTTGAGAACTGAACCTGATACCCAGGGGCATCAAGTAAAAAGTGCTGCATAATCCTATCATGGATGTATTGATAGCTAGATCTAAGTTCAATAGGAATAGACTCTATTACTTTAAGGGGCTCACCACTTAGATTCTTCATGTAAATCGGAGCCCACATATCTAAAGGAACTTGGTGATATTTAAATTGATACTCTACATTCTCTGTCCAGGCAGATATGGAGTCCTCTTTACAATATGGTTTGATAATATTTTTGTATTTGTTGAACTTATTTTCCTCTTGTTGACTTCTTAGTTTAGTGGCAGAGATCTCTGCGTGTGAGTCTACATCCATGCTTTTCATCTTTAATTGTGTCTCTGATTCTACCTGAATTTGTTTTTCTTTAACTCTTGCCATTTCATCTATCTCTTTTTGCTTTAGATCTAATTCCTTTTGTTTTAATTCTTTCTCTTGATCTAATTGTTTTTGTTTCATCTCCTTATCATGTTCTCTTTCTCGTGCGCGTTCGTCCCTCTCCGCATTCTCTTTACGTGTTTGTTCCTCTTTTGTTTCTTTAAATTTCTGATCAGCATATTGTTGTAGTTCTTTTCCTGTTAATTCCAGTTCTTTGCCTGCTTTTATGAAATCTGATAAAGTTGCCATCTTACTTTAGTACTTGGCTAACAGTGATAGGCAATGATGACTTTAATCAGTTATTTATCTTTGATATGTTATGTTTGTTCTTATCTGATCACTATCAGTTGTGCTTTCTGTTTATACCCTGCCCAGATTTATCTTGCAGAAAAACAGAGTATACAAATATGTCAACGCGTTACAAGCTGAAAAAGAGATGCACTATTAATCAAATTGCATGACAAAATATATAAGTGTACTCAGCTTAATGTGGGAACGAAGCTCCTTTGACACAGGTCACCTTGTTTGGTACACTGGGGTGGCGACACGTTTCGTACGTAGCACACGGTATTTGGCCCACAGGTGTATGTGCACAGCTGTTGTTTGCCCTCTGATATATAGGGCAGCAGTAAACACGCCTACTAAACGATATGATTTACTCGACAACTAAGGACAATGACTTAGACAATGACAGACTTACGAACACCTAGAATATGTATTAATTAATTTTAATGTCAATGTCCTGTCTTTGTTTTAAACAATAATTGCCTTTCGTTACTAACCTAGTTAATTTCTGTAAACGTTGTGCAGCTAAGTATCAGATGCTTAGCCCGAAAATAGTTCCATCGTGACGATAAGTAAAGAGAAAATAGACCCAAAAATGAATAAATGCTTGTAAAGAAATCAAAATAACATAATAATGTGTCAACAAATAAATATATTCATTTAGTAACTTAAATAAGTAAATAATAAACAATATACAGCACAGATTCAGGCGGGCCGCCGCTAAGCGATCTTGTAAACATTCGACTGCTTTATGCTAATGACGCAGAACAACTGTCTGTCAATCACTCTACGTCATCGCGCAGCGCTATTTTTAGATCTCAAAAATCAATATTGTCGGCTGCCTGTGTATTCCTGCGCCGTGAATCATGTTTGGTGCTTATTCAAGAATAAATTGGTAAATATATGAATAAATATAAGAAAATAAGAATATTAATACTTACAGCTTCGAAGAATACATGATTTCATTCAATAAAAATATCATAAACACAATTAAACACTATTTTGTCACGATAGGCATATTTCTAGCTCGCAAATTCTCCTGTCTGCACAAATTATCGTTACTACACAAATTAAACCCTAGTCTGGAGTCCGTGGATGAGTGGATTAGCTTGAACTTTTCGTTCAAGCTTCACTTCTGACACCACAATTACCCTGGCCTGTCAACAACTCAACTGACAGGCCTCATCGGGTACTTCTCACACACCCATACAAGACAACTTGCAAGTCGTGTGGGAGGCAAAATGTATGGTCCATTTTATTGCCGTTGGCTCGCTTACAAGCGGTAAACAGTCGCTAATGCAATACACAATATACAGCCACAGAATTATCTAACACAAACTGCTAACCCTATGCTAGTTCTATCTATTAGTGAACACAAAACTCCTAACGCTATTCTAAACGATGTGAACGCCTCAAGTCCAGTCTCCCGTCTGCCTAACCTCTCTCCCGTGGTTACCCACCACGCGGGGTGACCTTCACCTTCGTGCGTGTTACCTCACATCGCACTCTGCTGGCAAACGTGGCCTGTTGAGTGTCTACTCAACTGTGCTATGGCTTCACGAGGTGTGGTACTATCGTGATTAGAGTGCTAACTCTCTGAACACCGCCTGCGTGTCTCATGAGGGAGTGGCTAACCCTCTCCTATTACCTCATCTCCCCTGCCCTTGCCTCGGGCACCGTATCTCCTCCTGGTCTCTTCAGGGTTGACCGCTCTCCCTGGCGGAGGGGATGCGGTCGAGTCTTTGACAATCAGCACACCGGAAATGTAAAAGCGAGCGCTATTATCAGTTCGGTCATGCTGACGTCAGCCTGGTGTGATGATTTATGTCACAAGCCGGGGATAGAGTTAAGGCGGTTTGTTGTGTATAGAGGCATGCCATTTACCTCACCTAGAGCACCAACTGGACCTGTGCTGGGTTTACTGAACCCTAGAATTACTTAGTTGGTTGGTTGGTTGGTTGGTTAGTTGGTTGGTTGGTTGACTGGTTGGTTGACTGGTTGGTTGGTTGATTGGTTGGTTGGTTGGTTGGTTGACAGGTTGGTTGGTTGGTTGATTGGCTGCTTGACTAGTTGGTTGGTTGGTTGCTTGACTGATTGGTTGGTTGGTTGGTTGCTTGCTTGATTGATTGGTTGTTTGGTTGGTTGCGTGCTTGCTTGCTTGATTGATTGGTTGCTTGGTTGGTTGGTTGCTTGCCTGCTTGCTTGTTTGATTGTTTTCTTGGTTGGTTGGTTGCTTGGTTGGTTGCTTGGTTGGTTGCTTGATTGGTTGGTTGCTTTATTATTGGTTGATTGGTTGGTTAGTAGTTAGTTTGTTGGTTAATTGCTTGGTTGGTTTGTTGGTTGCGTGCTTGGTTGATTGCTTTATTTGTTGGTTGCTTGGTTGGCTGCTTAGTTGCTTGGTTGGTTGCTTGTTTGATTGGTTGTTTGGTTTATTAGTTGCTTGCTTGTTTGCTTGATTGCTTTGTTACTTGGTTGTTTGGTTGGTTTGTTGATTGGTTGCTTGGTTGATTGGTTGCTTTGTTTTTTGCTTGCATGGTTACATGTTTGGTTGGTTGTTTGGGTGGTTGGTTACTAGGTTGGTTGGTTGGTTGATTACTTGGTTGGTTGACTGATTGCTTTGTTCGTAGATTGGTTGGTTGCTTGGTTAGTTGGTGGCTTTGTTTGATTGCTCGGTTGGTAGCTTTGTTGATTACTTGCTTGGTTGATTGATTTGTTGTTTGCTTGGCTGGTTGGTTGCTTGTTTGGTTTGTTGCTTGGTTGCTTGCATGGTTGCTTGCTTAGTAAGTTGCTTGGTTGCTTGCTGAGCTGATTGCTAGATTATTTGGTTGCTTGGTTGGTTGTTTGGTTGGCTGGTTGGTCAGTGGTTGCTTGGTTGGTTGCTTGATTGGTTTGTTTGCTTGGCTGGTTAGTTGTTTGGTTGGTTGCTTCGTTGGCTGCTTCGTTGCTTGATTGCTTAGTCGGTCAGTCGGTCAATCGGTCAGTCAGTTAGTCAGTTAGCCATGGTTTCAACTTCACGGCAAAAGGTTGCCCCATTATGCTCCGTTCCTGTGCCAGTGAATATCACACAACATGTTCATCACTGCCCAGTGTGAACAGTGACAGACAGGAGTCTCGAAAAACCAACAGCCCGAACAGGTATACGATGCATAATGCCGCTGCCAGAATACCAACACAAATGTCCGCATGAAAAATACAGTTAGTCGTCGATTGAAGCGGAAGTCACTAGAAAACCAGTGGCCACACATTACTTACTGCATAATGCAACCCAGTTAGTTCAGGGACCGGCCGGCTGACCGTCATTTTTCTGAACATGCAGTTCACGCTACAAACAACCGCGGACAGATGTAAAAACAATCTACACGATTTCACAGCTAACATTGTCCACCCACGCACTCTACTTAATAGCAGGTTGACGGAACCATGCACTACCAGTCCAACATGAGTATAATGCGTTAACAAACCGAAGGCAGAAGCATAAATACTTCAGAGGCTTTAACATCTAAACCGCCTATCCTCCATGTTGGGGACCAGAAAACCCAATAATTACACATTCAGTAGTAATGGTTAGACTTCAAGTCTACTCTGACAAGGGCGAAACATCCAGGAGGGCCCTATATACTTTGCGCACGTTAACACGCCAGTAGTTGAAAATGGAAAGGCAGTCTAAATTGGACACCATCAAAGCAAACTTTGATATCATAAAACCTACCCACGATAGAATATTTATAGTATGTGTTAAGTTCGTGCATTGTCCTTGTGTGTCGTTGCATGATCTATACAAGGAGACTGATGCACTTTTGAAGTTGGCTGTGGGCAATAAAAGATATCCTTCAAAAACACAAGTAACCCTAGCCTCTATGACGCTGCAGGAAGACTTGTGTTTCTCTAGACACTACAATGTTCACAGATCGGAAGGCTAATTAACGGGTAGACAATGGTGGTAAAGGAGACAATTACCAGCAGAGAATCTGTGCTGTTTCAGTCCCCAGGGGGGAAATGTGATGCTAGGGTTAATTCTGCCACTGGGGTTCAGACGTTACTGATGGGAGAAGTCACTTCTCCTGGTGTACCCTGTGCGCTGCTGGCACTGTGAGTCATTGTGTGAAATGTGTCTTTTAATGCCGTTAACTCTTTTTTTTTTACAACTTGATCCTTTCGTAATATGAGGAGCAGAAATATCCTCTTTTTGTTCAAGCCTCCACCCTCCTCCTCCTCCTCCTCCGCCTCCTCCTCCGCCTCCTCCTCCTCAAATTCCTCCTCCTCTGTCTCCCACTCTTCTTCTTCGTCTTTTCCTCCTTGTAGCCTCTGTTGTTGTTTTCTTCTTCTTCTTCTTCTTCTTCTTCTTCTTCTTCTTCTTCTTCTTCTTCTTCTTCTTCTTCTTCTTCTTCTTCTTCTTCTTCTTCTTCTTCTCCTCCTCCTCCTCCTCCTCCTCCTCCTCCTCCTCCTCTTCTTCTTCTTCTTCTTCTTCTTCTTCTTCTTCTTCTTCTTCTTCTTCTTCTTCTTCTTCTTCTTCTTCTTCTTCTTCTTCTTCTTCTTCTTCTTCTTCTTCTTCTTCTTCTTCTTCTTCTTCGTCAGGGATCAATGTTTGCTATTGGTCTATTCCAGTATGGGTCACAAGTAGAGTGGTTCGCTTGGGGTTTTCACCTGTCCCACATAATTTGTCTAGAAGGTTTCCCAACCCCATGTCGGTCATATTTTCTCTCGTCCTCTCGCTTTCTCTATCTCTCTCTATCTCTCTATGTATGTGTGTGTGTGTGAGGGATCTGTGTGTGTGTGTGTGTGTGAGGGGGGGATATTTGGGAGGATTATTGGAAGTATGTGGGTGTTGGTGGGTTGGAGGGTGTGGGTAGGGAATGTGCATTTGGATGGGTGAATGGGTGTGTAGGAGATTGTGTGGGTTGGGGATGGGTGTGTAATGGGTGTGAGGGATGAGTGTGGGGGGGGGGGGGGGGGTCTGTGAATGGGATATGTCTGTGTGGGTGGGAGTGTGTGAGTGTGGATGGGGTAAGTGTGAGTGGGTGGAGGAGGTATGTGTGGGGGGTGAGGATGTTTGTAGGTGGGGGATGTGTGGGTGCGTGGGGAGATGTGTGAGTGGGTGAGAGATGTGTGGGCGGGGATGTGTATGAGGAATGCATGTGGGGGATATGTGTGTGGGGGAATGTGTTTATGGGTGGAGTTTTGTGTGGGAGGGGAGATGTGTGAGAGGTGGGGGAGGTGTAGGATGTGCAGGTGGATAATTGATGTATGTGAGGATGGGGGATGTGTGATTGGCTGGGTTTTTGGGTTGTATGTGGGTGGGAGAGTAGATGAGAGATGCATGTGTTGATGGGCGGGTGGGTGATGTGTGGGTGTGAGTTGTTGATGGATGAGTACGTGAGTGGGTGGATGTGTGTGAGAGATGAGTGTATGGTTGGGGGATGTGTGTGTTTGTGGAAAGATGTGTGTGAGCGGCGGATGTATGTGGGTGGGGTATATGTGGGTGGTGGGGTGTGTGTGAGTGGGATGTGTGTGTTTTTTTGGGGTGTTTATGGGTGGGGGATATGTGTGGGCAGGTGGGGAGATGTGTTTGTGGTGGGGATGTGTGTATAGGTGGGGGATATGTAGTTGAGAGGTGGCGGATATTGGGTGGGTGAGTAGGCGTAGGTTGGCTGAAGTGTGTGTGTGTGGGGGGGGGGGGGGGGAATTGTAAGGGTGCGGGATGTATGTGTGGATAGGTGCGGGATGTGTGGGCTGACGGGGGTATGTTTGTGTGGTTTTGTGATGTGTGTTTTGCTGGGTGGTTGCGGGTGTGTGGGTGGGTGGTGGAGAATATGTGGGTGGGTGTGTGCGTGTCGGTTATGGGATGGGTGGGGGATGTATGTGTGGATGGGGAAATGTGTGTGGGTGGGGGAGCAGTGGGTGGGTAGCGGCATGTATGTTTGCCTGAGTCTGTGTGAGTGCGTGGAGGCATGTGTGGGTGGGTGGGGGTGTGGTGGGTTGGGGATGTGTGGGTGGCTGAGGGATGTGTGGGTGGCTGCGGGGTGTGAGGGTGGATGGGGGATGTGTCTCACAACATTGCACTGTTTATGTTTACAACTTTCATTTGACAATGTTGTTTTTTTTTTCCCATGTGAATGTACCATGCGTAATATGCATTGTTTATGCTTACAAAATCCATTTGACAATGTTTTTTTCCCCCTATGTAAATGTGACATGCACATTTGATGTATGAAAGATGAGTGATCGAAAGGGCCGAATGTAAGACGGGCTTGCGTGCCCAATTTGTTACCCTTTTAAAAAAAATAAAGTTTGTTAGTTCGTTCGTTCTCGATCTTTATCTCTCCCTTTCTGTGTGTGTGTGTGTGTGTGTGTGTGTGTGTGTGTGTGTGTGTGTGTGTGTGTGGTTGTGTGTGTGTGTGTGTGTGTGTGTGTGTGTGACTCAATGTCTCTCTTAAGCTCTTACATAGCCTATATTGCCCTGTTCTGTGTTTAGAGATTCCGTTCTGGACGTTTCCGCGTAGCCCATTTACGCTTTCTTGGCGTAGTCTGTAGTTTCAAATTTCCCCTCTAATTCGTCTTCAACAGAAATAAATGAACTTCAATTTTCTGACGACATGCGCAAATGGAAATTCAGAAACTAATAAGTCAGTACAAGAACAAAGTCAACAACAAACTGTTTATTTCATTTTAAGAAAAGCAAAAATAATGACAACCCATAAAACAAACATGTCAACAGCAATATTCATCATATGAGTGAAAATACAGTGAGCAGTTTTGAATATCTAGGTTAACTGCTGATGGGCTACAAAATGTAATGGCATAAACTAAAAGTATTATTTGTCAGTCAACTTCATTTAATATATCACTCTGCAGTATTCACCTGAAGAGATGAGGCGATGTATGTCAGGCAAGAAATTATCCAATGTGGTGATGGCGTCTGTGTTCACATAAATTAACAGAACAAACATTGCGCTGCAAACACTTAAGCAATTACAATCTTTTACAGCTTGAAAGGATTGAAAAAAAGAAGACAAACGACATTTCTTGTGGCAAAACATGACTTGGAGCTTGGACATGTAAGAAGTCATCTGAAAGCACATATGCGCCTGTGAATATAAGCGATATACCAGATATTAACGATTCTTTGGACGAAAAATACGGGGGGAAACATATTTATACAAGAACTCGTTTTGCTTCTCCTTCTTTTGCGATCATCGTTTGATGTTCATGTATTCCGGCATGGGCCATACAGCGGATGGTTCTCATGAGATTTGCATTCGCTTCCTTAGAGTTATCCTCATAAGGTCTCTTCAGTCTGCCAGATTTCCTCCCTCAGTTCGGCTTAGTCAGTGTGGCAAAACGCCAATGGCCATGTCCTCATGCCTTCTATTATTTTGAGTAAACAGGGGGAAACAGCTTTCGGGAACCCTCAGTTCTCTTGTTCGCTTAATCACCATGGAAGATAGTTCTTTGGGTTACTTTAACAACACGATCTTTTCATAGAACGCTTAGATATATGTCTTGTCTTCGGGGAAACCCGATAGAGCACCTTACCCCAAATACACACCAGTGCAACTTCTGGTGCAATTCATGTCCGTTCCAAGACTTACCGTTTGGTATTTGCAGCATGTCTATTTAATTCAAAGATTAGGACAACACTGCAGCCTACTACTGGGGAAATGAAAAGGTAATAATTGGGTTTTATTGAATACTGCTAGACCTTGGTTTATAAAGATAACTGGTTGTCTCGACTGGTGAGACGAATTGGCGAGACGGCAGTCTTGCAATATTGGGATTGGGTTGACCGTTGGCCAATCTAGCTAAGCGTCTTGTTCTTGGCATTGCCTGGGAACGAATCTGAGCAATATAGCTTCCCAGATGATTTCACTTGTTCTTGGCAGCAGATGGACGGGGGCTATCTTTCTTCCTAAGGCCTGAACTCGGCATAGTAGCATCTCTCATTTAAATATAATCATTATATAGTTACGGTATGCCGGAAGGAGGGAAGGGCTCCGTGGGGATGGGTTCCACCCATCTATTATCTATCTTCTTGAGCCGGAAGAGGGTATCCACTGTGCTATCTCTTTCGTCTGTTAGCAGATGGGGTGGCGGGGTGGATCGAATAGTTAATGATCATTAGGACAATGCCAGAGAATAAATAGAACTCATCTACACATATGGCTGATGCGAGGCACTGCCGGTACATTGCGGCGACAGCTCAGACAAGAGCAGCGGCCGGAAGGGGTAGTATCTTCTTTCCTATTCTTGCTGGGAATGGGGAACTACACTGCGTGCCATACAACCCCACTACTATAATATTAGTTAAGGGGGAGAAACACACAGATCACTAAGCTGACCACACCACAAGAGCTTTGTCGTGAGAAAGGCATGGTTTGCAAGTGAGAGAGAAGCCGGGAAACGAATGTGCCCAATAAGAATAAAGGCTTGGTATGAGTGTGGAGAGTGAGTCTTGTAGGCAAAAAGTACCTAGGGTCAAACGACAAGACTTCGTCAAGCTAAAGGCCTAGTCTAGAAAAGACGCCGCCAATCCAGGACCTCTTGTCAGGTCAGGCTAATTCACGCAGGTCTGGTAAACAAAAATATATCTATTAATATTATATATTTTGTTGATAGCAGCTGATGTGCTGAGACCATTAGGAGTCTCCATGTCGGCTGTACCAGAAGTTTAGGCTGGAGACTCTCACAACTATTTATCCTTTACAGGGTCCTTCCTTTTTGAAAGTAGGAACAGAGCTGAAGGTCTCGACAGGGCTATACGCAGAAAGTATGTTGAAGACGAGGCCATGTCAAGTTTTAGGCCATGCCAGGTCTAAGGGTATGATCTCTACCAGATAGAGCCACAGCTAGCCCGAAAGAATGACCATCAGTCTTTCCAACACCTCGCCAGTCATCTCGATACGCTAAGATCGAGTCAGTTTGTATTCTGGACTGAACCCCACCTAAATATCAGACCCACCCATCCTTGTCTGAGACAGTGAAGGATACCTACCCAATTCCCGCTCAGGAACTATGTACCTTTGTAGGAACTTTAACTTAGCATTGTGACCAGGGATCACAGGACATTTTCCCACGAACATTAGTCTGATTCCACGGAGACCTGTTGTTAACCAAACGTACCGGGAGGGAAAGCAAGGAGGACTTATGATTTGGTGAGCGATATGTGGACAGAACGGACCTTGACTACAACTTGGTCTATGATGTAAAGCCCTGATGCTCTATGTCTGAAATGAACTCTGTGTCTCGGTTTTGTCTGTTTAGAACTATCTGTTTTAACTGCCTTAATGTTTTCCTGTGCTGTTCTTTATTAGGTTAATAAATCACGTTTTAGTTTATTCCAACGATCACCGTGTTATCTATGGATCAGCCATAAAGATACATCAGGGAATAGGTCCCGAGGTCGTAAGAGAGAGTGACAGTGAGTCCGGGGAACGGAGGAGGGTTGGCAAGCAAAGACCTATCCCAGCCAGGGCGAAAGAATAATTTTGAAATATTGTGACGTAGTTACTTGGGACCCTCCACGTAGCTTGTTACAGTCAGATTAGTCTTAAAGGACTTCCTTTTGGGGTCTGCTCAGTCAGGGCAGAATTACACAAAGCAGCTGTTAGGAAACAAACATGAGCCTGGGCTCGCCAGAAGAAGTCAGCTGTAAGCAGTCAGGCACGCTTCCCGCTGCATGGGGAAACGGCACCGTCCACGAACTAGAACTGTGTTTGCTGATCGATCTATCTGCTTACAGCGGGTCATGACGTCTGCATCGGTATGGAGTCCGAACAAATGCCAGTCACATGGCGATATATCTTGACTGTATGTTGGGTGTGGCAGAATTTGTCACCTCTTCCTTGCTAATGCCTGCTCCGTGGCGAAGGTCTAACGGACGCAGGTCACGATCACGCATACCCGCGTTCGATACACAGCCACGGGCGATTTGGCAGCAGACCTCTGTGCGTTGTTGTTGTTTTTTTTTTTACGAAATGGTATGGCCGTTAAGAAAGCAATGGCAAACTACTGAACGTAATCTTGCCAAGAGATCACAACAGCCAAAAATACTAGTGTTGACTGTGACGTCCTGTAAAGGATATGCAACTAACCTTCCTTGCTAACGCTTCCTGACAATATTCACCACAGGTGGACAAGCATTGTTCGGCAACCGCACGTAAGCATGTCGGGTGTCTTATTCTTGATAGCTGTATGTCAGAAAGTGTATTCGCACTAGGTCCACAGATGCTGATAGACAACGTAAGGAAGGACGCATGTGGTCATGTCTGAACAACTTGCTGCGTTACGAAACGGAGGGTGATGCATTTCTCTTGCGCATACAGGTATACTACACATCGCGGTGAATAACCACTTTGATCTGAGCCGCAAATCGGCGAGCATGCAATGTAAACATCCTGGATGAATACAACACAACAACAAATTTAAGTCACGGGTTTCCGCTGATAAGTTTATGCTAACCTAATTGTTTCTTCTACCATGACATGATTATTTGACGGATGTTAAGGAGCTTGCTCGCTCCGTGGCGATGACGCAGTTCGTAATCCCGCATACTCGCTTTCGAAACACAGCTGCGCGAGATCTGGAAGCAGGCCGCGTTGCGTTGGATTTTTACGAAATGGTATGAGTGCAGGTCGTTCAAAAAGCAATGGCTAACTACTGAATGTAAACGTGCCAAGAGATCACAACAGCAAAGAATGCTGGTGTTGATTGCAACGTCCTGTAAAGGATATGCAACTAACTTTTTAAAGAGCTTGATGTGAACATCAATACCACCTGCTACAGAACACACTAGACGATCTTTCGCTCGATGTGATTCTGTTGTTCGACCGTGCTCGACTTTTTTTAAGTGGCGAACATTGCGCAGGAAGCGTTAGCACAGACAGGGTGTTGAGCTCTCCCACACCCAGCCTAGAGTCCAGATTTATCGTCACGTAACATTCATGTCTTCTGACCACTAAAATGCACTAAAGCGACATCGACTCCACACTGATGCAGACGTTATCAGCTGCGGTGACCACATGATTCAACGAGCAAAATAGTCCTTTTTTCGAGGCAAGTATCTGCCGTGTACCTAAGCTGTGGGATGCGTGTCTGAATGCTTACGGCGATCTATTTTAGAATGCCAAACGACATGCTCGCTTCCTAATAGTTGCTTCGTTTAATTCGCTACACAGGTTTATAACTTTCATACGTTTGTAATAAAACCATTAGGACGGGTTTCTTTTGAACACGCAGTGCGCACGTCTGTGTGTGTGTGTGTGTCTGTGTGCGTGCGTGCGTGCGTGTGTGTGTGTGTGTGTGTGTGTGTGTGTGTTTGTGTGTGTGTATTACCTTCCACACTACCCATCCCCACTTTCAGAAGACCGACATCCAAACGGGCAAGCCAATATGCTACAATTGCTCCACACAAACACACACACACACACACACACACACACACTCACACGCACGTACACATGCACACACACTCACACGCACGCACACATGCACACAACCGGTACTGAATAATATATAGCAGAATGAGATCAAGGCCAGATGCCAGCAGACCCCAGACATAAGAGCCACAGGGCGGCTTTTAAGCCATGTTCTGGAGGGGAAGGCTGCAAGAGGAAGACCATTACATGTAGGTAGACAACATCCGGAGGTGGATTGAAAGAAGCCTATCCCGGAACTCTGTGAAGACGCAGGGCAGGGGATGTTGTGGATTCATTATAGTTAATCCCCTGAACGTGAAATATGGCCGTGCTAAAAATAAACCGTCGAATTCAGACCGATGGGAAACATATGTCAAATGGATGGGCATAAAATAATCAGAGAAATTGTCAAGGATAACTGCTGTAATAATCTACTATCATGTACCACACTCAGGTCAGATGTAGAAGAATTGATAAGATTAATAAGACAATACAATATAAGTTAGCAGACAACAATAACATCATTATCATTCAGTACCTTGCCGGCTGGCGTGGACGATCATGCCTCCACAAATTACGACCTCCGAAGTCATGGATCAATTCGTATGTTGACTCCCTTTCGCCCATGACACAAAACTGTCAAGAATCTTCTCTATTTCTCTTTTCTGAAAATCTTACCGGTTGTCACAACATGTTCCAGTTTTTGTCTTCTCATAATGTGGCCCACAAAAAAAACGACGACTGTCTCTTTCTGATGTTTGTGATAAGTTGTCTTTGCGACTCTGCTTCCAGAGTAAATTATACTAGATCTTGAACATCTTGGTGTAAACAAAACAGCAGCCCTGAGTAAAAACAATATTTATAAATCGCCATAGAAGCTACAAGACCTGACACCATCAAAATTCATAATTGTCGACACCACAAGCAGAAACAGAATGCTAAGATTTAAGAACAATCAATCATCTCAATGAACCATAAAATGAATGTACTGCTCAAGGTCGTATACTAAAGAATATATACAAATCAACACAAATATGAACACACTGGTTTCTTATCTAAAGAATAAAATTATGAACACATAGTAAACAACATTGGGAATAACATTATTGTCCTATAGTCATGGCAACAGGTCACCCCGTAATGTTCCGTTCCTGTGCCGGCGAATATCACACAAAATGCTCCTTGCTGCCCCATGTGAAAAGTGGAACAGACAGCAGTCCCGAGAAAACCAACAGTGCGCAACGCACACGCATACATAAGGCCGCTGCCAGAATGCAAACACAACAGTCTGCCACTAGATCCACAGTATATATATATATATATATATATATATATATATATATATATATATATATATATATATATATGTGTGTGTGTGTGTGTGTGTGTGTGTGTTCTTGTGTGTGTGTGTGTGTGTGTGTGTGTGTGTGTGTGTGTGTGTTCTTTATCCATGATGAGTGTTCCAGCCTCTGACGTTTTTGAAGCCAGAAGACGTACTGCTGACTAGTCCTTAAGAAGAACACAAAGGCTTGATGTCTGAGGAGGAGACTGGTCGCCTGTGCAAGCCGGCATAGCACATGATGGTGATGGCGTGAGTTGGACTGTGAAGGACGTATGAGAGAATGTAGCCGACGTATTACTACAGCTGATCGTCTGTGGAAGGATTGTCGTCTACACCTAACCACATTTGTTGCGTCTATGAGTTTGCCAGGAATGTTATGATGTGAATTCTAGATTCAATCAATCAATAAATTAGTCAATTGGTTATCATATTATGCGGCACTCAGCCAAGTCATGCACGATTGTGAACGGACAACGAACACCGAGAAAGAGTTTGAAAGCAGCGGAGATGTAGTTTCTGAGACGAATTGTGCGAGCGCCTTCGACGACCAGAGTAACTAACAATTATTGCTTGAGAAAGGCTAATAAAAGTAGAACATTATACACAGCTACGAGAAAGAGATAAACAGTGTTCTGTGATCATATACTGAGTAGAAATGCGATGGAGATAATTGTGACGACAGGGAAGATACGCTGTAGAATATGCACGGGTATATCAACAGAAATTATGTTTGCTGAGCTAAGGCGATGGCGTGAATTTCATTAAAGAATTGATCCAGAACTCAAGGGATCGTGATCTGCAGTGAGAGGTGAATGTTGAGATACATGACAAGGCACATAATAATAATTCCCATATACACAAATCTAGAACTTTATAATGTTTTGGACATGTTATGAGAAGAAATGAATTGGAGACCGTGGTGACAAGATCGAAGGGAACAGACCAAGGGGAAGACCAAGAATTAAATACCTGGATGGCATGGCCACGTGGCATGGTCGAGACAGAAACACGGAGCTGATCCACGACTCTAGTGATCGAGTGAGATGGCAGAGCATGACCGCCCACCCTTATCGGCATGGCACATAATGAATGAATGAAGAACTTTATATACAACAAAAAGAAAGAGACATACATCTTACCTTGGTCATGTGATGAGAAGAGAGGCATTGGAGAACATCGTGACAACTGGAAAGATAAAAGGGAATAAAGGCAGAGGCGGGCCAAGAGAAATAATGCTGGATGGACTGAGACAGTGGCGTGGAGGAATATCATCAGCAGAGTTGATCCAGAACACCAAAGACCGAGATCTGTAGAGAGACATGAACGCCTACGCCACCTGGCAGAGCACTTGATGATGATACGCACATCTGACACCTCGCCGATACTGAGGTGTTTGTACACTGTCGTAGGTTTCTCCTTATCTGTTATCTAAAAGATGAGACTGGAACAATTACGGAGTTACCTTGAGCAATGAAAATCATCTGTGACAAATAACACCAAACATACGACGTATCTCTCCATCCGTCGTCTCCATTTATGACAATTCAATCTTCTCCGAGTCTCGTCTTTCAGGCCACACGTTCAAGTGCAATTCCTTTAAACATCAAATGAAACTTTATATATTTATTGTGTGTACGTGTTGTTCCTAATGTTTATATCATCAAATCATGGACCTTTAGCAATAAAATAAGAATATATGTTTTAACAGATCCTGACAGCTGATAGATGTTTTCCAAGTTCTCATTATGTGGTATAGCTTTTAGCCGCTACATTGTCGCCGACAGCCGACTACCCAGGCGTCCAATTAACTAGAGTTCTGACACCCAATAACAAATTCCTATATGTGGTTTATGACATTTCATATCTCATTCTGATTTTGCACGATAATTGTTATTGTTACTTTCCTCCGGTCCGGCGTCAAATCTAAAGACATGTTTTCGTATTTTCTGTATGTGGCCAGACGAAGTGGCATGTACAGCTCACCAGATATAATACATCACTCCCTAACTGCCAGTCTGCCTGTCTCTCTATCTACATACCCACCTAAGTACCAAACACAGATGTATACAGACATGCATACACACAGACAGGCACAGATACACACAGACAAACACATGCATATACCAGGATTAGAGATATACGTACAAAAACACAAACATACACATGGACACACGCAGAAACGTTCCTCTGTATGTGTGTGTGTGTTTTATTTTAGTGATGGAGATCTTGGTGGTGAAGTGGTTAAGCCGCTTGCCTGGCGCTCGAAGGTTGTGGGTTCGATTTCCGACTTCCTTATACTTCTTCTTCTTCTTCAGCGTTCCGAGCCATTGAGGTTCTTTGCTGCAAATACAATCCGTCTCCATTCGTCTCTCTGGTGGACCTTCTCTTGCCAGTCGTTGATTCCAAGTGCTTGTAGGTCTGTACATGTATTATCTCTCCACCGCCTTCTTGGTCTACCTCGGGGTCTACGGTCATTTATTTCCTGAGTGTAAGCGAGTTTTGTTTCCCTATTATCTTCCATTCTTTCTATATGCCCCAGCCATTGTAGTCTATTAGCCTTCATGATACCAGTGATTAGCGGGGACTTAAACAGATCATAAATGTCTTTGTTACTTCTTCTTTTCCACTCTCCACTTTGTGTATCCCTAATGGGTCCAAAGATGCGTCTTAAAATTTTGTTCTCAAAGGTTTGTAACAAGGCTTCGTCTCCTTTCGTTGTACTCCAGGTTTCAGAGCCATACAGCACAACTGGTCTGATCAGTGTTTTGTATATTGTGATTTTGGTGTTACGAGATAGCGCCTTTGATTTTAGTAGATGTTGTAGTGCATAGTATATCTTATTTCCAGAGTTGATTCTAGTTTGTATTTCTTCCCTTATGATGTAGGAGCAGTTGAAGATCGTACCCAGGTATTTGTATGTTTCCGTTCTTTTAATGGTCATATTATCTATTTGTATGTGGCCAGAGTTTCTAGCCATTCCGTCTCTTGAAATTACAATATATTCTGTCTTATCTTGGTTGATAACCAGCCCCATCTGTTGGGCTTTTTCCTTTAAGTGAGTCAATATTTCCAATGTCTTTTGTTCACTTTGCCCTATAATATCTATATCATCTGCATAACCAAGCAGCTTGGATGTTCCTCCAATATCACATTCCTCCTTTACCTTCCTTACAACTTTCTCTAGAGCCAGATTGAAGAGTAGCGGCGATAGTGCATCACCCTGTTTCAAGCCAGATGTTATTTGGAAGGGGTCTGATTTCCTGCCTTTATATGTTACTATATTATAAGTATCTTCCATGCATAGTCTGGTCATGTTGATTAACTTCCTTGGTATTCCAAATTCCTGCATAGCATTCCATAGACTATTCCTATGGACACTATCATAAGCCTTTTTAAAATCCACAAAAATGTTATGGAGATCTCTTTTATATTCCCAATGTTTCTCGGCTATTTGTCGTAAGATAAATATCTGATCTATTGTTGATCTGTTTTGTCTAAAACCCGCCTGGTAGTCACCTAATATCTCTTCTGAATATGGTTTTAGTCTATTTAGTAATACTGCGGATAGTATCTTATAGCTTGTGGACAGTAGTGATATTCCTCTATAATTTCCACATTGGAACTTGTCTCCTTTCTTAAAGATAGGTATCAATAATGACTCTTTCCAGTCATGGGGTAATTCTTCTGTCCTCCAGATTTTTATTATTAGTTCGTATAGCTTTAGATGTAATGCATGGCCACCTGCCTTTATAAATTCAGCAGCAATTCCATCAGTCCCAGTTGCCTTATTGTTTTTAAGTCGTGTGATTACATATAGGATTTCTTCAAATGTAGGTTCTTCAATTTGTGGTTCGCATGTTAGAACCTCTTCCTGTGAGAAAATGTTACTTGGAGCTTCACAATTTAGTAATTCAATAAAATATTCTTTCCATGTGTTGCACATTTCCTCATTGGTATTTATCATATTCCCATTTTTGTCTTTTAAACCATATGTGTTTTGTTGGTGCCCTCGTTTCATTGACTTCAGTTCTTTAAAAAATTTTCTGGATTCATTTTTCTGGTGATTAGTTTCCATATCTTTGATTATATTACTCATATATTCTCGCTTCTGCTGTCTGACTATTTTTGTAGCCTCTTTACATTCATTTCTATAATGCTCTTCCTTTTGGATGTTATTGATGTCATTTAACCATACATGTCTGGCATTCTTCTTCCTAATGACTGCTTCTTCACATTTTTGATTGAACCATCTGTTCTTTCTATGCGTGGTTAACACACCGAGACATTCTTCTGCGGTAGACTGAATTGTATTCTTGATGTTCAACCAAGTTTGGTCAATGCTTTCCTCCAAAGGGTTTTGCAGAGTTTCAAGTTTACATTTTATTTCATCTGTAAATTTCTCTTTGACTGTAATGTCTTGCAGTTTTTCTCTGTTATATGTTGGGTGTAATCTTTGTAATTTAGTATAGAAAGCTCTCTTAAGTTTTATTTTAAATTTTGCTCCAACGAGGAAGTGGTCACTGTGGCACTCAGCTCCTCTATAACTTCTGACTTGCTGTATGTTTGATGCATTTCTGTTGTTAATTAAAATGTGATCTATTTGATTATAGGTTCTCTTGTCACATGATTTCCAAGTTTGTTTGTGTATATCCTTTCTTTGTAGTCTGGTACTGCTTACCTGCAGTCCTTTGGCTTCTGCCAGGTTGATGACTCTCCATCCATTATCATTTGAAGTTGTATGTAGGCTTTCCATACCGGCCACTTTTTTATTAGTTTGCTCTCTACCTATTTTTGCATTGAAGTCTCCCAGCACAATCAGGATGTCCTGTTTGGGGGTTTCTTCTATGACATCTTCCAGATCATTATAAAAGTCTTCTTTAATATCATCTTCTTTCTCTTCAGTAGGTGCATGTACATTAATCATCGTTATATTTTTCCATTTACCTTTTATTCGTAATTTACTAATCCTGTCATTAAAAGCTTTAAAGTTTAAAACGTTCCCCCATAACTCTTTTTTGATGACAAATCCTGTTCCTAATTCATGTTTATTTTGGGTGTTTCCTCCATATATTATAATCATTCCATTTTGCTCTAAAGTACCCTCTCCTGGCTACCTTATTTCTTGAATTGCTGTTATATCCATTTGATATTCAACCAGCTCCCGGGTTAGTTCTTCGGCCGCTCCAGCTCGATATAGTGTCCGTACATTCCATGTTCCAAATCTCAAAAGTCCTTTAACGTTCCAAGGTCGTTGTCCAGATAAGTCAGTCCGATATCGAGGCTCATGTATTTGTTTCGTAACAAAGAAAGGTTTTTACAAAGGTGGGGATGTTAACCCCACGCTTCAACCCCCAACCTGGAGGACCAGGGTGTTTCTCTTTGTCTGTTCTCTACCCTTTGACCTGTCCGGCTTGGGAGGCCCTGCTGGTAGCTACGCTACCGCCGGCATAGCTCTCAGGGTCAATGAGAAACTCAAGCTCCCCCACCACGACAAGGTGGAAACACGTCGAGCCATATTTTGTGTTTTTATTGGAACTACAGTATCAGCTCGGCAGTAGAGAAGCTCCTATTTTCGATACCATTTTTTATTATCCTCCTGTAAAGTAAGTTGCATGTTCTTTATACGGTGTCGCAGTCAACCCCAGCATTTTTTTTTTGTCTGTTCGTGATTTCTTGGCAAGTTTACGTTCGGTAGTTTGTCATTGCTTTCTGAACCAAAACTAGGCAGCCTGATTCCAAATCGCCCGCAGCTATGTGTCCAACGCGGTATGCGGGATTACAAATTCCATTCGTAACTCCTTTGCACTAGAGCCGGACTCCTTTAAGTACGCTAGAATAATCCTTAAACCTAATCACACCTCCGTCAGCATACTCGACGTATCGATCACCAGGCAGCAAAAGGTTAGTTTTGGAAACCACCAAGACCAAATCACATAGAAATCAACAAATCCTTACAAATCAATTTCAGCAAGTGTGTCTGCCGTAAGCAACCAACCGATCGTCACAGCTCGATCACGGTAATTGGTAAGGGATGAATGGAATGTGCAACATTCGCCACGGAAAGTGCCGATAGAAGGAACGTTAACGATTTGTTTATGATTAATGTTTACCGCATACCCCACACGAGCGTGTAAATATCTTGTTTTCATATTGATTTGTTGCCGTTTTCTGAGCACTGCGTTGCGTTTTCGGTATAATATATTTTAGCTGTCTGTCTGTCTATGTTTGTATCCACCCATCAATCTATCTAGTCTGTCAATCTGTCTCAATGTTGATCTATCTTTTTGTTCCTTGTGCCTCCTTCTCCAGCCGTCTGACTTTTTGTCTGTGTGTGTGTTTGTAAGCTGCATTGTCTATATATATATTTATGTACTGAGAGTGTCAATGTGTAATTTACGGGGCACGAATTTTAGTAAGCATGTATTTCTTGCTGTTTATGTTATTACTGAATAAATTTTTTTGGAATTCTATCCATGCCTTTTCCTTTATAAGTTTCTATATCAACTTCATTTCTCCATTTTCACGTATCATATGATTTGGTTTTTTAATTCTTCGTATTTTTTTTGTGTGTGCACTTATCGTGTGTTATTGTTATTATAGTTATCATAGTCATCATAACCATTATTATTATTATTATTATTATTATTATTATTATTATTATTATTATTATACATTTATATTTGCATTATTATTTGGAGCGTCTGTTTTTCCTTACATTTCATTTGAATCTTCGATTCTTTGGCAGTTGTGCATTTCAAGAAGACGATTAAATGTGAATGGATCGACCTCAATGCACCGGCTGTTACCGTATCTGGTTCGGTCTCTGCAGAGCTGCAGACACCGCCAGTCGACGTCATTGCTCGAAGCACAATCTCCGAGGCCAGCGCGAGGGTCTCGATGGATCTCCGGGAAAATCGCACTCGCTGTCTGAAAGACACAGTCCGAAAGCTAACTACGTTCAGAGCGCGAGGCAGATCGTTTGCCACGGAGATTGCAAGTGTAATGTATATCTTTGGCTGTATATGACAAGATTTAGTCAGGTCTTCGTCTGATATGACAGAGCTTCCGTATGACAGTAGACGGTTCCACCTGTTTTCTATTAGAGCCGAATGTTGACGACGCTCACCAAACCTGACACCCCACATTGTGCCAACGGCTTTGGTCGGAGGAGGACGACTGGGAGGGTAGAAGCCCTATTCTAGTGCGAGGAAATGCAGCCTAAAGACTAAATGTCATGGCAGGGCAGACAAGACCCAACGCCATGGTGGGCAACTGGTCTAGGATCAGAAGTTAGAGCATTGCTTTGCTGATCTTTTATCTTCTGGGGCTTGTCTTGTTTCAGATGTATTGGTATTACCTTTCCTCTGGTGTACACTTGGCAAGCCGAGAGAGGGATAATGCTGCATGGGCAACACATGGTCTCTAAATGTATCCGCCCATTGTGCTATGGAGATATATAACTCTATTTTACAAACTATCGTCTATCAAATTGGCAAGGTGCCAGTCATATGGCAAGAACTAAGACCACCGAATTACTCCGCTCAGATCATAAGAACAAAACATATAACAAGTTAATAAATATATATCTTCGATCACACTATATCGGTAGATATCCTTTTAGAAACACACAGTAGAATCTAGCGATGGCAAACAGGGCATTTAGAGAGAAATGATAAAAGAAGCAATGGCTGCAGCAGAATATAACAATAGTAAATGAAAACAGTTAGGTATGTATGACTCGTGAAACAATCAGGACCGGGATTTATTTAAAAAATCCACCTCCACTTCCAGTAATAAAATTTCCCCTGGTCTCTGGGTAGTGAGATCGGACGCCCGTGTGTATTGTTGCGCACGTAAAAATCCCTTGGCAGTTGGAAATCGAAAAAGAGTAGCCTAACGGCGCTGCCGGGGCAAAATTTCGAGTTAAAAATCTACCCAAAGTATTTCTGGATTCTAGCCGATGCAACGGAGTTCGTGCATTGAGCTGAGTTTCTCCAGACTCAGGTTTGAGTTAGGAGGAAAACGGAGCACTTATGGGTTAAACCGTGTGCCGTGATGTTGATCCAACGACTAAACTAAACTAAACTAAACTAAACAATCTGAGAGATGGTAAATAGCGTAGATACCTTACAGGGAAATAAACATTACAAAATAAAACGTAAAAGAAAAATGTATTGATATCAAACATTGTCAGGCCATTACACATTGCTCCATTTCTTGAAAGAATGCAGACTATCTTCTTGTGATGAGAGTAACCAGTTATCTTAAAGCGAAACGAAATTGACTGGCTATTTTCAGCTAAAAAGTATGTGACATAATGTGCTTCAATCTGTTTTAAGTTATATATCGTTGTGAACTACTGAGCTTCAAATTACAATTATATTTCAGGTTAGCGCTGTATTTGCTTTTTTTTTTTTTTAAATCATTATTTTAACACTGATGTCCATTGGCTGGATTTGCGCTCGTTATTATCTTTCATATTTTTGCTCTTGGTCCCACATACTTCACTGTTTCCATTTTGCATTGTTATATCCTGCTAGAGCCGTTGCATCTCTTCTCTTATCTATTACTTTCTTTGGCAGGTAAAACTTGCTAATCCACGCGCAAAATGCAGTCCAGTACTACTAGACATAGTGTGGATGAGCTACGCTTGAGTTAAAAGTGAACGAGCGCACACAAAAAATGAGAAGGGAAAGCTGGAGTATGTCGTCATAATGGGAAAGTTGGAGTATGTCGTCATAATGGGAAAGTTGGAGTATGTCGTCATAATGGGAAAGTTGGAGTATGTCGTCATAATGGGAAAGCTGGGGTATGTCGTCATAATGGGAAAGTTGGAGTATGTCGTCATAATGGGAAAGTTGGAGTATGTCGTCATAATGGGAAAGTTGGAGTATGTCGTCATAATGGGAAAGTTGGAGTATGTCGTCATAATGGGAAAGTTGGAGTATGTCGTCATAATGGGAAAGCTGGGGTATGTCGTCACAACGGGAAAGTTGGAGTATGTCGTCATAATGGGAAAGTTGGAGTATGTCGTCATAATGGGAAAGTTGGAGTATGTCGTCATAATGGGAAAGTTGGAGTATGTCGTCACAACGGCAAAGTTGGAGTATGTCGTCATAATGGGAAAGTTGGAGTATGTCGTCATAATGGGAAAGTTGGAGTATGTCATCACAACGGGAAAGTTGGAGTATGTCGTCACAACGGCAAAGTTGGAGTATGTCGTCACAACGGCAAAGTTGGAGTATGTCGTCATAATGGGAAAGTTGGAGTATGTCGTCATAATGGGAAAGCTGGAGTATGTCGTCACAACGGGAAAGTTGGAGTATGTCATCACAACGGCAAAGTTGGAGTATGTCGTCACAACGGCAAAGTTGGAGTATGTCGTCACAACGGCAAAGTTGGAGTATGTCGTCACAACGGCAAAGTTGGAGTATGTCGTCACAACGGCAAAGTTGGAGTATGTCGTCATAATGGGAAAGCTGGAGTATGTCGTCATAATGGGAAAGTTGGAGTATGTAGTCATAATGGGAAAGTTGGAGTATGTCGTCATAATGGGAAAGTTGGAGTATGTCGTCATAATGGGAAAGTTGGAGTATGTCGTCATAATGGGAAAGTTGGAGTATGTCGTCATAATGGGAAAGTTGGAGTATGTCGTCATAATGGGAAAGTTGGAGTATGTCGTCACAACGGGAAAGTTGGAGTATGTCGTCATAATGGGAAAGTTGGAGTATGTCGTCACAACGGGAAAGTTGGAGTATGTCGTCATAATGAGAAAGCTGGAGTATGTCATCACAACGGGAAAGTTGGAGTATGTCGTCATAATGGGAAAGCTGGAGTATGTCATCACAATGGGAAAGTTGGAGTATGTCGTCATAATGGGAAAGCTGGAGTATGTCGTCACAACGAGAAAGTCGGACGGTAGGAGAGGTTGTGGGTTAGCAAGAGAGAAGGTGCTAGGGAGGAACAACATCAGTATTAAAAATTATTGGCAGTACACGAGACAGCAGACTGTGGACACACAGCGCCAAACGGCATGAACAATAATTAAGAATAAGGTTTCGTTTTCTATCTCAGGGGATGTTTCTCGTGTAAAATTGCTATCAATATTATTTACAACATGCGAAACAATAACAGTAATTCTATAATCACACACACGCCTGGATGTGTTTCCATTCTGATAGTTTATGACTACTCCTTCTTTCATACAAAACCGCCACAATTGCATTTGTCACGTGAGCCAAATCACAAATAAATGCACACCGTCTCTGCTGATAACTCTGAACGATACATCATTGGCCATGTTTATGATATAGAACATATAAAATACACTTTTCTTACAGCTGGAAGTCTGCTCCTTCAATCACTATATTGTTCTGCATGGCATCTGTTCAAAACATCAGCAGCCATCTGTTTGGCTGAGTGCATGCGCAATATCCAGTGCGGGTTTTCAGCTGAAATGTGTCTTTGTGAATATAAAAGTGCCTGACTCATCCCTAAAGACTTTCTCGGGATGTACTTGCTATTGAACCTAATGTGTGTTCGATTTTCTTTAGTGAATCTCTCAGTAGGTTTCTCGAAAGTGATTTACATTGCCATTCTAATGAAACCTGCAGGATTCCACTGTAGGGGGAATTACGTTAACTATCAAATGTTACCCCGTGTCTTTGGTTTGGGGTATAATGAAGCAGTTTTACAATTTCGCGACTTACTGAGTCATAGGTTAGAAATCAGTCCAATTTGGAAGCAGGTCGCTTTGAATTGATTTCAATGATTTCAGGCGTCAGTCATTCAGAAAACAATGGCAAACTCATCATTATCATCATGTGCCATGTTATAAAGCGTGGTCAGAATTATTTCGCTAGCTTACAAGATCAGCAAATTTCTGGTTGATCATCTCTGTATTCTTGTCTCGACTACGCCTTGGGGCCAAGCTATCCAGGTATTTATTTCTCTCCTTCCCCGTGTTATTTCCCCCTTAATCTTGCCAGTCGTCACCAAGTTCTGTAGTTTATTTCTTCTTATAATGTACCCAAAATATCTAGACTGTCTATATCTAATATATAAAATTTCCTAATAAATAACCAACGGACAATACATATTGGGATTGCTTACAGTGTACTGCAGAGGATATACAACTAACTTTTAACTTGCTAGTGAACCTAATGTGTGCTGTATTATTTAGTTATTATTTTTACTGGTTTTTCAAAAGTGATGTAAAGTAGCATTCTAATCAGTTCTTTAGGATTCCGCGGGAGGGGAAATATGCTAGTAGCAAATATAAAAGGATTAAGTAAACAAGGAACATATTACAGGAGGTTTAGAAAGCTTGTGGGGTATTTACTTGACCCCAGAAACATACCGGTCAGGAACTATCGATAAAAGTGGAGGCAAGGCGCTAATCACAGGCGCTGGAACTTCAATAACCCCTCTCAACGACGCCTGACAGCGTAAGTGGAAACAACAACAACAACAACAACAACAACAACAACAACAACACCTAGAGCGGGGAAGCGACAGAGGTTGTACAATTCTACAGCACGCCTGAGACAACTGTACAATTGTACAATTCTACAGCACGCCTGAGACAACTGTACAATTGTAAAATTCTACAGCACGCCTGAGACAACTGTACAATGTACAGTGGAATTGCCCGAAGACTTGGTTGTTGCGTTCTCTCGATTTGAACCCCAGCGTAGTCCATACACTTGCTACTACTTCTATGCACTGGACTGATTTTTGAGTGTGGATTAGCTTTCCCTGTTACCAGTGCCCCAGGCCATCAGGCGAACCCACTCCGACTTCTGAGGTGCTTGTAGTCACGGACGAGAAGTCAACATTTTAGTCCAACTTACCTGTGTAGGGGTTGAACCAGGGCCGTGTTGTATATATTCTCAGTATGCCGCCCCCTTGCGTATGCAGTTTTCGAAATGCCGCCCCTCAAATTGTATTTTGATTTCGCTGCTTATGCAGCCCCCTTGCATTGCCGCCTACTGCGGCCGCCTCATTGTATCATAGCAAGGCACGGCCCTGGGTTGACCCCGTAACCTCGACATCAGCACATCGGATGTTTAAGAACGGGGGCTCTTATCCATTCGGCCATGCTGACTCCTGCGTGAAGGCTTAACCACCCCTACCTGGCCTTTATCGGGAAATTACCGAGCAATAACAGGCAGCTGTAAGAACAGCTGGAGAAAGATCAAACTGCTTTCAGATACAAAGCGAGGTAATGAAGGGTTCAATCCTCTCCCCATACACGTTCAGCCGTTGCTCAGAAATGCCATAAGACATATCAAAATCATGAAAATGGTGACAATTTTGACACATTCGCAATGTGAATTTAGCTAGGGAGCCGCGATAGCGTTTGGTTTAGGCCCAGTGGTGGTGGTTTGATTCCGCTAATGGGGTGGATGTTTACAAATGTTCTGGTTATACGAAGTATTAATTTCCCTGACTATTAACTCACGAACTACAATTCTAGTTCACAACTTTACTACCATTCGGTGAAGAAGTGGAAATTTTGCTCACAAACTTTTTACTAGTAGATATGGAAGTAGGAAATCTGGTTCACAACTTTACGACCATTCGGTGATTAAGTGGAAGTTTTGCTCACAAGTTTGTACTAGCAGATAAGGAAGTGGCAATTCTGACCACATCGCGTCATAAATTAGGGCGAGCATTCTGGGAAACAAACGCAGGATTGACATTTTCATAAGTCCTACCACTAATGACAGGCTCTATGACGAAAGAGAAAACAATTCATAATCCCACATATTGCCTTTAAATCACAGCTGTGAGCGATTTGGAAGAAGATGGTCGTGCTTTCGTTTTCATATAATCGAAATAGTGCCGGAGGTTCAGAAGCAACGACAAACTACTGAATGTAAACTTGCCAAGATAACAAGACAGTCAAAAATGCTAGAGTTGACAGCGACGTCTTGTTAGGGTTATGTATTTATCAGTAACTTATCACCAATGACAAAACCGTCATATTATAAGGTGCTACTGTCACAGTTTGAATATAATTTTTATCATTTTTTCAATACTTGTGTGTTCTTTAAAATAAAGTGTATGTCCTCTGCAGGACGTTGCAATTATCTCCTATTGGCTGTTTGCCCTTCACTAGACAATTTTACGTTCAGTAACCATGTAAGAAAGATAGTATTGAAATGCTATATAGAACCTGTTATGCTGTATGGCAGTGAATCTTGGAATGTAAGTGAACAAGTTAAGAAGAACTTGGAAGCAACAGAGATCTGGTTTTTGAGACGAATGTTGCGAATTCCTTTGACTGCCAGAGTAAGTAACAACGACTGCCTGAAAGAGGCTAATGAAACTAGAACACTACACACAACAATAAGAAAGAGACAAACAGCTTTCTTCGGTTGTATGATGGGAAGTGAGACATTGTAGAACATCGTGACAACTGGAAAGATCGAGGGGAAGAGAGGCAGAGGCAGACTAAGAAAAATGATGCTGAATGGACTGAGACGGTGGCATGGAGGAATATCATCAGCAGAGTTGATTCAGAACACCAAAGAGCGAGATCTGTGGAGAGCCATGAACACCTACGCCAGCCGGCATGGCACTTGATGATGAGCCATTATTTTCCGGACAAGACGTCAACATTTAAGTCCAACTGACCGATGTATAGAACGAACCCAATATGCCACCGGAAGAATAAATATTGTAATCGCTTTAGCCGTCTCAGCCACGCCGAACGCTATTCTTCTAGCACATTTTATTTTCTAAATATCTCAATACCATATGACGTTATTATTTATTCATCAGAAGTGGAAGACAGCAGTGAGCAGTGGGGTATTGGACATACAATCGGAAAGTCTTTGATTGCCTGTAAATATTTACCGAATGCTTATAGGCATGTTTCCTTGATGCGGGCAGAATACTTTTGCTTGAGGGACAGATAGAGATCTTGTTTATTTAACGTTGCTTTACTATTTGTGAAAGAGTAGGCTGGTGTGTATTGTTTGGGTGGAATTGTTGTTAAACTGCGTCTTGAGTGTTAAATGTTGTGATACGTTGTTTTTTTTTTTTTGGATGCCTTATTTTATGAAGGGGTTGCGAATGCAAATCGCAATCCCGCATACCGCGTTCGAAACACAAGTGCGGGAAATTTGGATGCACACCGCCTTAAGCTGGTTTTAATACAATGGTATGAGTGCCGGTCGTTTATAACGCTATGGCGAACTACTGACAGTAAAATTACCAAAAAATAACAAACAACCAAAAAATGCTGGAGTTGACTGCGACGCCCTGTAAAGAATGTGTGACTAACTTTTATTCCGTGGTGTCTTGTCAGATAATGTTATCTTTCTCTGCTGTCATTGTTTGTTTATGTATTTCTCCGCAGTCATTGTTTGTTTATCTTGGCTTGCCTTATCCCTTGAGTGTGTACAACATGAGAAATTATAAAATGTCATTGGATGCATGCATTTCCAGCATGTTTACCCCCACTTAAATGAATCGCTTACGAAAAAAAAGTCGCTTAGATGTCGACAGGGTCGACTTCATTGTACCGGGTTTTTATCCCACATGGCTCAGTCTCTTTCCGCAGCTCAGAAAGCGTCGCACAAAGCACGAACTCCAGCTCCAACGACGACCCTCAGGAATCTCCGACAAAATGCACTCGTGAACCGAAGGACGCGGCCCACCAATGTATATCAAATAAATAACAAGCAGCTTATAGAATGGCTGTAGAAAGATCAAACTGGTTTCATATGTAAAGCGGGGTAAGGAAGGGTTGCATTCTCTCGCCGTATACGTTCAACATTTACCATATGAAGTATCAAAAATGATGAAACCTACGACAATTTTGATACATTAATGAAAACTCTAATTTTGACGTCTCGTTCAAACAGCAATGGCAAACCGCTGAACGTAAGGTTGCCTAGTAAATTATAAACAGAAAATAGGAGATGATTGCAAACCTCCCGCAGAGAACATACAATTTCGTAGAACACCACAAGTATTCAAAGTGTGATAAAAAAAAACATATTTAAACTGTGACGATAGCACATTATAATTAAAGGTTTTGTCATTAGTGATAAGTTAAGCGCAAATCCTTTACAGGATGTGACAGTCAACCTCACATTTGTTGGTTGAACATGATTTCTTGGCTAGTTTACGTTCAGTATTGTGCAATTGCTTTCTGAAATATGTTTGAAACATTAAGAATTAGTGCAAATCTGATCCTACAAGGCAGATATCCAGATTCGTCGTTTCCCTCTTTCGTTCACATGAAATGTATTTACAACTGCAGTGTTGTCCATTCTGTTTAAGTCCCCGCTAATCACTGGTATCATGAAGGCTAATAGACTACAATGGCTGGGGCATATAGAAAGAATGGAAGATAATAGGGAAACAAAACTCGCTTACACTCAGGAAATAAATTACCGTAGACCCCGAGGTAGACCAAGAAGGCGGTGGAGAGATAATACATGTACAGACCTACAAGCACTTGGAATCAACGACTGGCAAGAGAAGGTCCACCAGAGAGACGAATGGAGACGGATTGTATTTGCAGCAAAGAACCTCAATGGCTCGGAACGCTGAAGAAGAAGAAGAAGAAGTGTTGTCCATTCAGATGATACAGTTCTATTTACACACGACGCTAAGTGATTAATTCAGTTAATTCCGTCAATTGAAAGACATGGTTAAATTCAAAACTTGTTTTATTAATAAATACAAGAATAGAACACGAGATAATATTAGTCAGACAAAAGAAATTGGTCAACAAAGAATTGCAATCAACTTTGAAGAAACTTAAAAGATCACAAACTTTGACAACAATTTGTTTTTGTTGGCTTCTCTCAATGTGACCAAAAATGATGACTGCTTCTTTTTGATGTTTGTGAAAAGTTGTCTTTGCACCTCAGCTTCCCTCAGAATGTCCAAATTGCTCATTTCGGCTGCCCAATTAATTTTCAGCGATCATCTATAAAACATATCTGCAAAGCTTCTAGGGATTTTTTGCTTGTTTATTAATTGTCCAGGACTCACAGCCGTTATGTTAAAACTGGATCTATGTAACATGCAAGAACTGTTTTCATAACTTTCAAGGACAAAGACCTATTGCATAACATGTACTTCATTTGACAGAACGCAGTTTTTCTTGTCCTATTCTTAGTCTAGCGTTGTTTATACTGGTTTCTAGTGTTGTTCTGTTTTTATTTCTTCTGAAAATTATTTATCTTGGATTGTCTTGTCCTGCAATGTTGATACAGTGCTATTCTTGGCTTGTGTTTACAGAATTGGCTTTGTTTCACAATACGAATGTTACCCTATCTTATTTTCATTGTGTTGCATTGGCTGACAATGCTTATCTTGGCTTGTCTATTCCTTATAGTTTTGTTTTGACTTGTATGGCATTGGTTTTCCTCCCTCCCCCTCCCCCTTCAACCCCATGAGGTAACGTGCTTTAATTTTCCTATATTTATTATTTCAATTATTATCTTGTCTGTTCTTTCTCTTTTGACTAATATTTTTTTAATCCATCTTGTCAGAAATGTTGATTTCTACTGTGTCTTTTAGCAGACAAGATCGATTCTTCTAATCTCTTAGCGCTATTTGAGATGGTGTCGGTGTCATCTGCTTGTGTGAGTTCTGGAGTTGAATTTCCACTAATTATGAATGGATGAAAATTGTCCCTAGCCTCATTATTTCTGGCGTTTCTAATTACATGTGAACTTTTATAGCACTAGGAAATTTCTGGGAGAGAAGAGACATTAACCTTGGTGCCAAACTTAGAGTGTTCTATTCTAGTGTTAAATCAGTACTTTCTGTGGATCGTAAACGTAGAGAAATTATTACAAATAAATAACAAACACTAATTAATGTGTGTCTGTGCAGATTAGAAGTACTAAACTGGTACTGCGGAATCACCAATATAGAACTCTCCAACATAGAACTCTAAACATAGAACTCTCCAACATAGAACTCTCCAACATAGAACTCTCCAACATAGAACTCTCCAACATAGAACTCTCCAACATAAAACTCTCCAACATAGAACTCTCCAACATAAAACTCTCCAACATAGAACTCTCCAACATAGAACTCTCCAACATAGAACTATCCAACATAGAACTCTCCAACATAGAACTCTCCAACATAGAACTCTCCAACATAGAACTCTCCAACATAGAACTCTCCAACATAAAACTCTCCAACATAGAACTCTCCAACATAGAACTCTCCAACATAGAACTATCCAACATAGAACTCTCCAACATAGAACTCTCCAACATAGAACTCTCCAACATAGAACTCTCTAACATAGAACTCTCCAACATATAACTCTCCAACATAGAGCTCTCCAACATAGAGCTCTCCAACATAGAACTCTCCAACATAGAACTCGGCAACATAGAACTCTCCAACATAGAACTCTCCAACATAAAACTCAGCAACATAGAACTCTCCAACATAGAACTCTCCAACATAGAACTCTCAAACATAGAACTTCCCAACATAGAACATATCATCCTTTATTAAATTGATCATACGGCTCATTCCATGCCATTTGGTCTACGAAAGTATGTAAACAAATCCATTTTCCCCAATATGCCTTTTGGCATGAAACTACTCCTTGTCTCGAAGGAGATTCGAACTCATGACTTTCGGCAATGTAAAGAGAAATTAAAAGAACCGTGTAAGCCAGACTTAACTTATAGAATCACCAGATCTCTTCTTCCTTGCATTTTGCCTTCCCAGAGAAAATGTATGATGTAGTTTACGAACTGCGACACACCTGTTAAAGAAATCCCTCCTGAAGTAGAGATCTGAACCTGGATTGCTCTTGTAGCACGCAAGTGCACTATTAACTATATCACCACGGCTCTAGAGAAAAGATGTGCATAATTACGAAAGTGGGACATGGTCCAGACGCTTCCATATTTCTAATGTGACGTCATGTGGTTCATCTAAACGTGATGCCACCTGCAGGATACATTTGACGTCCGAAGAAACAATACTATTGATGCATGACAATGGAACTGTGTTTCGACTTTCTGTTGCAAATTTAAAGTTTGTGTTTCAAGACACAGAGTACAAGTATACAGACTTTTCATACGAAATTATATTTGTTTCCAGATTTGAGTACAAGAGAAAAGTTCATGCACTACGTGAAATATGACATGCGAACGATTCTGGAAGCTACACTCTTGTCTTCATAAAGACAGGGTAATTACAGTACACCATACCGCATTGGACTGCAAGCAGAAATAACAGCGAGAAATCGCTATACAGGGACGAGACAGGAAATTATGGGTATCATTTACAGCAAACAGTCTGTGTAAATGCATCACCCAAGCCAGGACCTCTAAATCAATCTGTATCTGTGAGTAAACGATATGTAAATTGACGTCATTTGTCTGGAGTTTTTGTATTGTCTGTGTTTTTTAAAACAATCATTGTGACAATGAGATAGTAGTTAGTATGTATGTGCTTTATCATCGTGTGCCATGCCGATGGGCATGGGAGGTCATGGTTAGCCATCTCATACTATCACCATTATTGTACCATGTCTATGTTTTTGTCCTGGTTTCACCGTGTGGTTTATTCAACCAGGTGATTATCTCGTTGTCTTCCCTTGCACTTTTCCATCATCTAAACTGTCTACTTCTAACTTTTCTAATCAATTTGCGGTTTTCATTTCTTTCCTGAAGGAATGTTTCATTTCGTGTTTCTGTCTACCAATAGCACGTTTCGCATTTTACTCAGAAAAGATTAAATGTATCAGATAGACAGTGGAATCAACAAAAACAACAACAACAACAACAACACACACACACACACACATATATATATATATTGAACGGCAGAATATCGAATGGTTCGGCCATCTCGTTAGAATGCATAAACTACTAGTACTGGCGCTACATCACAGAATATCTGATACGAGAGAAAGAGGATGCCTGAGACTAAATAGATTGACGACATCAAAGACATTGTACAATCACACGATCCAGTACCGCCCCTCGGGCGCTGCGACTTTAACTATTCTTCCCCACGACGCTTGACGGGGAAAATGTAAGGTGCTCATGATGATGATGATGATGATGATGATGATGATGATGATGATGATGATGATGATGATGATGATGATGATGATGATGATGATGATGATACAGTAATTATTATTATTATTATTATTAAATGTTTCTTGGCTTGTCTTCTTATTTAGCTTGTTTCATATTCATACAACAGTTTAGTTTCCATATAGCACATCAAAACTCTTTGAGTTGACAGATTGTTATTGGTGAGCTATGTTTTACATTTTGCAAACAGTTTTCTGCTGCCATAGCAATTCTTGTACCAACTTTTACATGACAGCCTCCGTCAGAATGTAAGACCATTCCAAATTAGATATAACGATACAATTGTATTTGCTGTATATTTTTTGGTTTCGTTTTGTTTCATCGCTTTGAGCTCAAACGTAGTTCATACACGTATAAATTTGTTTCAGAATTGCCCCATGTAGTTGGATTTTACATTGTGGTAGTTGTTTCTTGGAAACGATCGTATTCTCTTGTTTCCTTACAATGTAATCCCCACCCTGGTTGCTCGCTGTGTACACTATCAATATCCACAAAGGCTGCAGAATATGTCTATTGTTTTCTGCCAATACTGAATTATCAGTATGTCTTATATTGTTGATGTTATCTTCTCCGAAGGCATATTGTAAACTTATCGCATGTTATTATATAGCTAAACATGTCTGCAGACATTAAATATTTTAGGCTGGTATTTACATACTTTATTACCAATGTTTATAGCGGTATAGTGTGTCCAATAATTTTTTTCTTCTTCTTCTTTTTGCGTACAATGTGTCTATTACTGCAATGTTGTCTCTTGTGTGAATTTCACTGTGTGTTTTTTTAAGTTCGCTTAATGGTCCAAAAAAAAAATAAAAAAAGATGTCAACTGCAATGAGAAAAAGAGTTTTGAAGTGCTACATAGAACTTGTGATTTTGAATAGATGTGAAGCGTGGACAATGAGCGGACAAGCTGAAAAATATCTGATAGTTGTGGAAATGTGGTCTATGATGAAAATGCAAAGAATACAATGGACAGATAGAAAAACCAATGACCAAGTCCTACAAGAAACACATGAAAATCGGAAACTGATTAGAGAAATTAGAGGTAGACAATCAAAATTGTGGGTCACGTTATGGAAAGATATAAATTGGAGAACGTAATGACAACTGGCAAGATCGAAGGGAAGAGACTAAAGGAGAGGCAGAGAATTAAATACCTGGATGGCTTAGCCAAGTGGTATGGTCGAGACAAGAACACATAGCCAATCCACAACTCTGGTGATCGAGTGAGATGGCGAATGATTACCGCCCACGCTTATCGGCATGACACATGATGAAAGAATGGTCCATATAGTTTACTTTCCAATAAATGTTCTTTACATGTTTGGGATCTTTCCCGGAAAATTTGAGATTTGCAAACATCTTTATCATGTCGACTTTAAAATACTCATATGGCTTTTTATGTTGTTATATCAGTGTATGTGTGTTTTGTGTGTACTGACGAAGACATTAGCAGCAATGTTCATTTGTCACTTGTGATTGTGCTCTAGTAAATTTTACCAATTCCACTTCTCATTTTCGTTAATGCACTGTATTTTTACAGCCTTACTGCAGTTCCACAAATTTTATTTCTCTTACTCTATCGAAAGCCTTTGTATAGTCAATAAGAGGAAATGCCTTTATTTAGTTGTATTAAATCTTCTACGAGGGAGGTTTCAAATTAAAACCTCAAAAGTGTAATAGAAATTACAATAACTGTGCCATTGTCTTTTTGCCTGTCAATATTGCTGTTACGCATGTCAAGAATGTTAAGTCCTGACACCACAGTGCAGACAACACGGTGACATCATAAGGACAGTTTAAAGATGGCCATCCCACTTTGACATGCACCAAAGAGGAGCAACGTTTTGTCATCCGTTTTGTGATCAGTGAAAGGGGTGATACCTGTAAAGATTCATCATTAAGGTCCAGCGTGGTGATGTATGCCTGTCAGTCCAGCAAGTGTATGAGTGGAGTAGGAAGTTTCAAAATAGCGTGACCTCTGTAACAGTCTGTTCACGGTCGGGTCAGGCACACCGAGTAGTGACACCAGAGTCGATTTTTACGACAGGAACCCAAGCACTTTATCCGCGCAGGAGGACTTGCATTGAACGCAGTGGTGACTATATAGAAAATATAGAAAAATGATACATTAGTTATGTACTTGTTTTTAAATATATTCACACACACACACACACACACACACACACACACACACACACACACACACACACACGTGTAAAGTTTTCATTTAAACCCCCTCGTGTTAATTTTCTCTGGAAATACGCAACATTTGTTGTATCCTTGTCTCCCAGAACCCACATGGTTCTATTTTAACCCAGCGCATGATGATTCTTAGCAAACTGTGTATGATCATTATGCCAATCTCTCGAAGTTGATCACATTCTAAAGCGACTTATTTCTTCGGAATTGCAATAAATATAAGTTTACATAAGTCAAGAGGTATATCTCCAGTGTCATATATTGTATGCTACTGAGTGAGTGCGTGGCGCGACACTGTGAGCTGTGAGTTTCATGTGAAGTGCTTTTGAATCTGCCCTAGGTTTTTTTGGAACGTGACTGCATGTTCGGAGTGATGGCAGATGGCTATGTCCCAGAGTTGACCGGCTTTTGCCTTATGCAGAAATGCGTGGCTGCTGGGCTTCTGGTTGACCGATGAACTGTATTTCGTGGACTGTGTGGGTGAACATCTAGGAAACATCCAGATGGGAAACTGGCTACAGATTCCATCAGAAATGAACTGGGCGTTTTGTGGGGGACTATTGTGTTGACATTCTGGCGACAGCATTATGCACAGTGCATCTGTGCGGGCTGTTGTTTGTCGAGACTCCTGTCTTTTCCACTTTTCACATTGGGCGGTAGGGAGCGTTTTGTATGATATTCACTGGCACAGGAACGGAGCATAATGGGGACGACCCGTTGCTGTGAAGTTGGAACTGCGACTAACTAACTAACTATTGTATTCAAAGGCCTGGTGACCTAGTCTACTCCATACTAACCTCAGCCATAGATCATTTCAACTGTGATATTGTCTGGACCAGGGGTTTTATGACATTGCCTATTGTTATTGACATTCTGATCTTCCATGTTACAATGGGTGGTATTTCAACATTATTGGGAATATCATGACTTCTTGTAGAGGTTTTTTCCATACTGTGGATATATTTCTAACATGTTAATCTGTGGCCGTTATGGATTTGCTTTATTTGATTTTCAGGCTACAGTAATGTCATCTTTTATTATTGAGGTAATTATTTATAAATTATTGTGTGCATTAGTTGGGTATTTTGGGTACAGTGTTTTGTTTCAATTTCTCTGAAATGTTCATCAAACCATACCTTTTTTTTTTTTGAGCTTTTACGAAATGCTGTAACTTTGCGTTGACTCTTTTTATACTTTTCCTGGTTATTTTTATATATTTCTTTTCTTTTCCCGAGTAGTTTTCGGAATTCTTGAGTCCTCAGTTTCCTACCGCCGATCATCCTTTCTGTTTGGATGCATATTTCTGAAGCCTGTCTCCCAATGTTCTTCAATATTTCCCATTGTTCATTTCCAATTGACCACTTTAAAAGCAATGCACTCATGACCTTTCATTGTGGTATTTTCCTCACGTTGTCTTTTGGTGCGAGACCACAGAGGCTGGGGGGGGGGGGGGAGGAATTCCGAAATATCTACATAATTGAACATTGCATTCATACTAAAATATTTAGTTGCACATCCTTTACATGACGTCGCAGTTAACCCCAGTATTCTGGGCTGTTTCTTATTTCTTGACAAATTTGTGTCCAATAGTTTTCTATTGATTTCTGAACGACCGGTACCCATGCCATTGTATGAAAACCAGAGCAAGGGGTATCAAATAGTCATCTTCAGCTGGCAACCGACGATTGCAGACGCTAAGATGATAAGAACGATATTGTGGCATTTAGCCAACAGAAACTTCGGCTCTACGAGAGATTAAGCGCCTGGGTATTGCATAAGCCAACTCCAGTGCCACCTCCAAGAGAGATTATGAGCATAAGCCAGCCCAAATGTCAGCTCCACGAGAGATTATGAGCATAAGCCAGGCCAAATGTCAACTCCACGAGAGATTAAGAGCCACAGTATGGCATAAGCTAACCCCAGTGTCAGATTTACGAGATGTTAAAATCAACAATATAGCATAGACGAATCCCAAAGTCAGCTCAACAAGGATTTAAGACAATTACATAAATAAACACACATATTACTATTTGGCGCTCACAGAAGAAGAAGAAGGAAATAAAGATTAGAAGACGCACTAGACAACATAAAATTTGAAAGCTATAATAGTTACCGACCGGGATCGAACCTGTCGCCTCCAAATGACGACGGCGCTTCGCTGCAGGAACAAGTGTACTTCGACGCACAACCAACTAGACACTCACTACTAGACACAAGGATTTAAAAGCTAGACTATGACACCAAAAAGTTAGGTGCATATCCTGTACAGGACGCTGCAGTCAACACCAGCATTTTTGCTGTTGTGATCTCTTGGCAAATTTACGTTCTGTAGTTATAATATGATACAAGCCAACCTCAAAGAGCGATTAAAAGCCACGAAATGTCTGCTCCTCTAGATTTTGAGAGCATTAATATAGGTCACGTGCAATATCGGGTCAGTGAGATTTTGAAAGCGACAATGTAGCACAAAGCAATCCGTTTCGGAACCAAGTGAGATTAAAAGCGACAATATGGCACAAACCAAACCCCACTTTCGGCACCACGTGAGGTTAAAAGCGAGAAAATGACACAAAGCAACCTCAGTTTCGGCACTACGTGAGGTTAAAAGCGACAAAATGACACAAGCCAACTTCAGGTTCATTAACACATGAGGTTAACAGCGACAAAATGACACAAGCCAACTCCAGGTTCATTAACACATGAGGTTAAAAGCGACAAAATGCCACAAGCCAACATCAGTTTCGACACCATGTGAGGTTAAAAGCGACAAAATGACACAAGCCAACTCCAGGTTCATTAACACATGAGGTTAAAAGCGACAAAATGACACAATGTGACCCCAGTTTCGACACCACATGCGGTTAAAAGCGACAAAATGACACAAGCCAACTTCAGGTTCATTAACACATGAGGTTAAAAGCGACAAAATGACACAATGTAACCCCAGTTTCGACACCACATGAGGTTAAAAGCGACAAAATGACACAAGCCAACTCCAGGTTCATTAACACGTGAGGTTAAAAGCGACAAAATGACACAATGTAACCCCAGTTTCGACACCACATGAGGTTAAAAGCGACAAAATGACACAAGCCAACTCCAGGTTCATTAACACGTGAGGTTAAAAGCGACAAAATGACACAATGTAACCCCAGTTTCGACACCACATGAGGTTAAAAGCGACAAAATGACACAAGCCAACTCCAGGTTCATTAACACGTGAGGTTAAAAGCGACAAAATGACACAATGTAACCCCAGTTTCGACACCACATGAGGTTAAAAGCGACAAAATGACACAAGCCAACTCCAGGTTCATTAACACATGAGGTTAAAAGCGACAAAATGGCACAAGCCAACTCCAGGTTCTGGAACACATGAGGTTAAAAGCGACAAAATGGCACAAGCCAACTCCAGGTTCTGGAACACATGAGGTTAAAAGCGACAAAATGGCACAAGCCAACTCCAGGTTCTGGAACACATGAGGTTAATAGCGACATGGGAGAATCCAATCCATTGAAGGAGAAGCAGACGGGTGGTGGGAGGATTTAGTGCGCGCTGTCAACTTTCAAGAGAATTAAAATGTTGCATGCTCTTTGCAAGACAATGCAATCAACCCCTAACCCAAGTTGATTCTCTGGACAATTTTAGTTCAGTTCTTCGTGTCAATGGGCTTACGAACGCGGTTTATGATCCCGTATACCCACATTCGAAACACAGCTGCACGCGATGGGAGCAGGCCGCGGTGCTCTGGTTTTTTTACGTAAATGGTATGATATGGGAACAACCAGCACGGTCGTTCAGAAAGCAATGGCAAACTACTGAACGTAAACTTGCCAAGACATCAATAACAGCAAAAAATGATGGTGTTGACTGCAAATGTCCTGTAATGGATATGCAACTAATTTTTTTTAAGTAGTTTACCAGTGCAGTCTGAACCAGACGTCGACGTTGAAGTCCAACTGACCAGTGTAGAGAATGAACCCCTTAACCTGTCCTCGGGGCACCGGAAATTTTACCCACAAGCGCTTTAAACCCTGTAGCCACGCTTACAAGTTTATTTTGTGAGGTGAAGGAAAACGAAAGTTGTTTAAATCAGAGTTGTAGCTTCCAATCAAAATCTTCCATCGTAATCGGCAATATGATAACTAGCTTTCATGTCAAAACATATTGAAACTGTCTGTTGCACTTGTAATAATCCTGTATTTAATAAATTACCTGATATTGGGCCTTGCAAAGTGCGTCAGTGGCTTCAGTGGTTTATCAATGTGCCCTATCTCTTCTTTCCATAGTTCTCTGTGACATCATTGTCCCCTCCTCTACGGCCACTCTATCTCACCGGGCAATAAGATTGTGTTAACCTGAGCCAACATCAAGGAAATCCGATCTGGCTTCGAGATAGCTCCCAAGAAATGAGCTCCTGTAAATGATGGATCCCTTGTGTGAGAACAAATTTCCGTTGTGTCACAAACATGCATCGGCTCAATGATTCTGCAATTGAGACACGTCCAAAGACGACATTGAGAAATGGTGTAAGAAACATGTAGGAGAAATGCTTGAATATTGCTTCAAAGAAATCCAAATATGGCTAGAAGACAACCCGCCTTGGCCAAATGAGTTATTGTGTTATACAAACTCCGTGTACCAGCTCCAGATTATTAAACATGCGACATAATTGTTTGCTCTTTCTGTGGGAGTCATGTTGGCGCAGTGGTTAGCATCCGTGCATGCCGGCTCAGTCTTCATGGGTTCAATCTTCTTGGGTTCATCTTCATGGGTCAAGTCTTCGTGGGTTCAGTCTCCATTGGTCCAGTCTTCATTGGTCCAGTCTTCATTGGTCTAGTCTTCATTGGTCCAGTCTTCATTGGTCCAGTCTTCATTGGTCCAGTCTTCATTGGTCCAGTCTTCATTGGTCCAGTCTTCATTGGTCCAGTCTTCATTGGTCCAGTCTTCATTGGTCCAGTCTTCATTAGTCCAGTCTTCATTGGTCCAGTCTTCATTGGTCCAGTCTTCATTGGTCCAGTCTTCATTGGTCCAGTCTTCATTGGTCCAGACTCCGTGGGTCCAGTCTTCATGGGTCAGGTCTTTATAGGGCCAGTCTTCATGGGTCCACTCTTTATTGGTCCAGTCTTTATTGGTCCAGCTTTATGGTCCTGTTTTCATTTTTTTCCCGCATATCTTTTACAGGACATCGCTGTCAACATCAGCATCTTTCAGCTGATTGTTGATTTCTTGGCAAGATTACGCTCAGTAGTTTGCCATTGCTTTCTGAGCGACCGGCTTACTTACCCCGTAAGTTACCAACGCGGAGAGTCGTGTGCCTCGTGTGTTTTCTGTGTGCCTATACTTAACTGATTCAGTGCCACACAAAAAAAAAAAGGTTTGGATACGACGTGGTGCACAATCAAATGAAAAAGTGTGGGGGGGGGGGGGGTGAATATAATATATATTTCCGGTCACTGAGCATTGAAGTTGCGGAAAATACACAAAATAAAACAAACACTATTATGACCCTAGTATGGCGATGTATCAGCCTTCTGTCCAAATGGGATATCATATTTAGCGATATATTATCCTTCGGCTCTGACTCACTTAATTATGATTCACCATGCCATATCTGTGACCCGACATATCACATACGTTTCTGTCTGAAACTGTATGATGTGATCTTGGCAGCAGGAAATGAGAGAGCTACCGCATCATGTTTCCTCTAGAAAATTCCAGTAGCCAGAGGTTTTCAAGGCGGTCAGGTAGCGCTGTGGTTAAAACGCTTGTCTACCCGCCTGGTGGCCATGGGTTCGAATTCTCATCAAGGCGGAGTTTACAAACCGTTGTGGGTGGACTACCTGGTCGGTGTTTTCGGCACTGCTCAGAGAAAATAGACTTCTTCTTCTACTACTGCTGCTGTGGCTGCTGCTACTGCTGCTGCTACTGCTGCTGCTGCTTCTTCTTCTTCTTCTTCTTCTTCTTCTTCTTCTTCTTCTTCTTTTTCTTCTTCTTCTTCTTCTTCTTCTTCTTCTTCTTCTTCTTCTTCTTCTTCTTCTTCTTCTTCTTCTTCATCTTCTTCTTCTTCTTCTTCTTCTTCATCTTCTTCTTCTTCTTCTTCCTCCTCCTTCTTCTTTGTCCTATTCTTTTTCTTCTTCTTCCGCCGATGCTACTGCTTCTTCTTTTTTCCTTTTTTTTTTTTTTTGTTCATCCTCAGCTTATTATTCTTCTTCCTTCTTCTTCCCCTTTTTCTTCTGCTAATTCTTTCTCTTCTCCGTTCTTCTTTCTTCTTCTTCTTCTTCTTCTTCTTCTTCTTCTTCTTCTTCTTCTTATTATTATTATTATTATTATTATTATTATTATTATTATTATTATTATTATTATTCTCAGCTTCCTCCTCCTTCTCGCAGATTCCCCGACGCTGTCTTCTTTTTTGCGTTGCAGCTATACTTAATTATGATTCACCATGCCATATCTGTGACCCGACATATCACATATGTTTCTGTCTGAAACTGTATGCTGTGGCCATGGCAGCAGGAAATGAAAGAACTACGGCAACATGTTATATGGACATAATTATTACCTAGCCTGTGAAATATGTTCTTTCCTTTCTTGTTTTCTTGTCACTAAAGAGTTTGCAAGGATAATTAACTGACCCTTGTATGGCATGGTCGAGACAGGAACACGGAGCTGATCCATGACTCTGATGATCGAGTGAGATGGCAGAACATGACCGCCCACGCTTACCGGCATGGCACATGATGGATGTCCATACCTGAAATAGGAGAAAAACATTGTGGGTTCGTAGAATGCAAGGATATAGTAAATGCTGTATATATGTTGAGAACATTAATTTAGCATTCTATGGAAGTAAATAAAGACCGACATCTTTGCTTTATTGACTACTAGCTGACACGGCCCGGCTTCGCCCAGACTCTGGTGGGGAGCATCTCATTTAATTCATATAAGTAGTCATATAAGCTCCCGTTCCCGACTGTCTGTCTGTCTGTCTGTCTATCTATCTGTCTGTCTGTCTGTCTGTCTGTCTGACCCGGCCCAGCCCATGGTGGAGAGCATCTCATTTAAATCATATAAGTAGTCATATAAGATCCCGTTCCCGACTATCTGTATGTCTGTCTGTCTTGGGTAAATGGAGGAGGGAGGAGGAAGAGGGAGGTGGAGGAGGGAAGAGGAGGGAGGAGGAGGGAGGAGGAGACAGGAGGAATAGGAGGGAGGAGGAGGGATTAGGAAGAGGAGGGAGGAGTAGGGTGGAGGAGGAGGGGGAGGAGGAGGGAGGAGGAAGAGGGAGAAGGAGGGAGGAGGAGATCGCAGGAGGAGGAGGAGGAGGAGAGGGAGGAGGAGGAGGGAGAGGGAGGAGGAGGGAGGAGGAGGAGAGAGTAGGCGGAGGGAGCAGGAAGAGGGAGGAAGAGGGAGGAGGAGGAGGGAGGAGAAGGAGGAGGGAGGAGTAGAGAGTGGGAGGAGGGAGGAGGCGGAGGGAGGAAGAGGGAGAAGGAGGAGGGAGGAGAAGGAGGGAATAGGATGAGAGGGAGGAGGAGGAAGAGGGAGGAGGAGGAATGTGAAGGGAGGAGGAGGGAGGAGGTAGAGGGAGGAGGAGGAGGAGGGAGGAGGATAGAGGAGGAGGAGGGATGAGGAGGAAGAGGGAGGAGGAGGAATGTGAAGGGAGGAGGAGGGAGGAGGTAGAGAGAGGAGGAGGAGGGAGGAGGAGAATGGAGGAGGAGGGATGAGGAGGAGAGGGAGGAGGAGGGGGAGGAGGGGGAGGAGGAGGGAGGAAGAAGGAGGAGGGAGGAAGACGGATGAGGGGGAGGAGGGAGGGGTAGGAGGGGGAGGAGGAGAAGGGAGGAGGAGGAGGGAGCAGGAGGAAGGAGGAGGGAGGAGGAGGAGGAAGAGGGAGGAGGAGGGAGGAGGAAGAGAGAGGAGGGAGGAGGAAGAGAGAGGAGGGAGGAGGAGGGAGGAAGAGATAGGCGGAGAGAGGAGGAGGAGGGAGGAGGAGGAGTAGGGATGAATAGGAGGGAGGAGAAGGGAGGAGGAGGGATTAAGAGAAAGAGGGGGGAAAGGGGAGAATGAGGAGGGAGGAGGAGGAGGAAGAGGGATGAGGAGGGAGGAGGAGGGAGGAGGGAGGATGAGGAGGAGGGAGGAGGAGGAGGGAGGATGGTGAAGGAGGAGGAGGAGGGAGGAGGGTGAAGGAGGAGGAGGAGGGGGAGGAGGGAGGGGAGGAGGAGGGAGAAGGAGGAGGGAGAAGGAGGAGGAGGGAGGAGGGAGGAGGGAGAACGTAGGTGGGGGAGGATGAGAAGGAGGAGGAGAGGGAGGAGGAGGGAGGAGGAGGAGAGAGGAGGAGGGAGGAGGTGGATTGAGAAGGAGGAGGGAGGAAGAGGTAGAAGGAGGAGGGAGAAGGAGGGAGGAGGAGACAGGAGGAATAGGAGGGAGGAGGAGGGATTAGGAAGAGGAGGGAGGAGTAGGGTGGAGGAGGAGGTGGAGGAGGAGGGAGGAGGAAGAGGGAGAAGGAGAGAGGAGGAGGAGGAGGAGAAGGGAGTAGGAGGAGGGAGAGGGAGGAGGAGGGAGGAGGAGGAGAGAGTAGGCGGAGGGAGGAGGCGGAGGGAGCAGGAAGAGGGAGGAAGAGGGAGGAGGAAGAGGGAGAAGGAGGGAGGAGAAGGAGGAGGGAGGAGGAAGGAGGAGTAGTGAGTGGGAGGAGGGAGGAGGCGGAGGGAGGAAGAGGGAGGAGGAAGAGGGAGAAGGGAGGAGGAGGGAGGAGGTAGTAGGATGATTGATTGCCATCCCACCAGGTTAATATGTTATCGCGGACCTCAGAGAGAAGTGTCTATGTAGAAGACCATTTCCTGGACGTACGTATTTTGGGAGGGGGAGGAGGGAGGAGGGAGGAGGAGGAAGAAGAAAAAAAAACTACGACAGTTGGCATCTCTGGAATGAAAGGAAGGCGTGTAGAAAATTTCATCTCAATCGGATGGGCCGTTCGCGAGCGTATAAAGGACATACATACAGACAGACATACAGACAGAGATACGCACATTCTAATTTATATATAAGATACAGCGTCTTTCGTTAAAGTAAGACTTGTCAACATGATGAAGATGCATGCAGATCTACAAACTGATGGGAAAGACCTTAGACTTGCAAAAATCATATATTGGAAACAACAAGCTGCCATAAAGATTGATAATGAAGGTCAATATCAGCCTATTAAGAAAGTTGTGCGAAAGGGATGTGTAATGTCTCGAGATCTTTTTTTTTCCTATCAGTGAAAATATTTTCAAACATTTAGAAGATATGAAAGGAATCACCTTTGGGGGACGAAACATCAATAACAGTAGATATGCGGACGGTAAGGTATTGATTGCAGTCAACGCGCAGGATCTGCACTAGGAAGAAGGAAATACCATAATGTAATATCAAGTCATCATCATCATTATCATCATCATCATCATCATCATCATCATCATCATCATCATCTTCCACTTTTGCCGTCACGCGTCGTGGGGAGGAATGATTGACCCGATGGGTGGCGCTGGATAGTGTCATTCCATGTGACTGTACAATGCCTTTGATGCCGTCAATCCATTTTCTTCTCGGGCGTTCTCTTGTTCTCGTCACAGATGATCTTTGATATTGGGCCAGTGCTGGTAGTTGATGGTGTTGCATTCTAACGAGATGGCCAAACCACTTGATCTTCTGTCTTTCTGTCTGTTAACATCTTTTCTTTCTCGGTCTCGGATTGTTAAGTTGGCAGCTCTCCTCAGGCATTTCATCTTATAGGTGTTGATTTTGCGAAAGTGTGATTTGTGAAAGTCCAAGTTTGAGATTGGTAGCATAGGGTTGGTGTGAATATGCTGTTTATTATCTGTCGTTTTGCGGGCATGGGTATGTTTGGATGTTTCAGTAAGGGTGATAGTTGATGTGTAAGTGCATTTGCTTTTTAAAATCTGATTTCGATTTCTATATCCAATGTGCCATCTTCTGTGATCATACTTCCAAGATATTTGAATTCTTTAACTTGTTTCCGTGATGTGCCATTTATCTGAATACTTAGTGGACCAGGATATCTGCTAACTTGCATTTCTTCATTTTTGGTTGTTTTTATACTCATATTGCATCTGCTGCAAGTTGAACTCAGATTATTAATGTGATTTCGCAGTCTATCCTAGTCGCTATAAAACAAGCACTGACAGTCTGCAAATAGAAATTCATTTATAGCATGTGGGTCTGTTGATTAATCTGAAGTAAAGTGTTCAAAATTTTATTAATCTGTTTTGTCAAGGCTTGCTTATTTGGATATTATGCCAATGTAGATATTAAATAGCAGAGGAGAGAGCATACATCCCTGTCTTACTCCTGTATACAAGTAATTTGGAATATACTTAAACAAGTGAGTGGGAACAATTATCTCGAACAGTCATATCATTTGATGGGAGATGCCTTGGCGAGATTATGATAAGAATCGCCATGGCGAAGGTAGCCTTTTGCAAGATGGAAAACATACTGGCCAATAAAACGATGTTATTTTCAAGAAGAAAAAAATAGTGTTTAAGTCCTACATAGACCATTTACTTTTGTATGGATGTGAATTGTGGACAATGAGCAGACAAGCTGAAAAAAAAACCTGATAGCTGTGGAAATACGGTTTCTGAGGAAACTGCAAAGAATGTCATGGAAAGACAGAAAAACCAATGACCAAGTCCTGATAGAAACAAATGTGAATTTGGGTACGTTTTGCTAGGGCCGAGAAACAAATATGAATTTTGGTACGTTTTGCTAGGGCCTAGTGGTTAGAATGCCCGATTATCCTTCGGGAGACCCAGATTCGAATGCTCGGTAAGGTATGGTTTTTTTTTTCTGTCGGGACAAACAGAAAACTCTAACCTGCACAGTTCACGGCGACTGCACTAGCCAGGCGGCCTTACTTACTCAGGTTCAAGACCCCCCCCCCCACCCCCCCCCCCCACACCTGGCATACACCGCAAGGTACTATATTGGCAGTAAATGACAGACAGTTGCTAGCTCCATATTGTTATAGCCAAATCAGAACTGGATTGGTGATGTGTTAAACATGTCACGTTGGAATGCATTTCCTCGTTCCAATTTTAGGCTAGTCTACATGTGAGCATCTCTCATACCGTGATGGAAACACAGCTGCTGGAATATGGAAGCAGACCACATTGCGTTGGTTTCAAACAGGCATGAGTGGCGGTCGTTCACATAGCAATGGTAAACTACTGAACGTAAATATGCCAATAAATCACCCCAAAAAATTCCGAGGTTGACTGCGGCTTCCTATTAAGGATTTGCAAATAATTTATAACCTGTGAGCCTAGGCCAGTTTTTAAAATCCGCATTGATACTACGAGGGTAAGTTAATAAGTAAGTCACACATGGCTGTAGTAAAATAACTAACTATGATAATAAACTGAAACCAGTTTATTTGTATACATACATTGTCCCTTTATTGGGCACGTAGCTCGATGCAGCCGGTTTGGGAGGACTGATAAAACGATGGGATAAGTGCATCAATGTTGGTGGAAATTATGTTGAAAAATAAAGGGACAAAGAATGTATACACATAAACTGGTTCCAAGTTGTTATCATAGTTAGTTATTTTTCTACAGCCATTTGTGACTTACTTATTAACTTACCCTTGTAGTTTAAACCTGCATCCACCGGGTTGGCATACAAGCCTGTTATCTACTACGCCTCGAGAGTGGCGGGAACACATGACTACCCAGCCGGCAGCCTAGTGTGCTAGCCACTGAACTCGATGGGTAATAGAGTCAATATCACGTCGGCAGCCTTTACTTCCAAGTCATTTCCTGGAACACATTTATGACCAGGTCGACATGCAAGTCCAGATCACATTTTGGAATATAACCTCTCGTGCGGAGTTTCAACCACTGGATCAGCATGTAATCGTATTATTCACTGCTCTATCGCGGCTTCTCCGTTGAAAGAGTGTTGTGTGTATATACTTGTCTATAATTTTTGTGTGCGTTCCCCCAGAGAATGGTTAATTGCCAGGGAAGGTTAACCCCGTTAACACATGGCTTAAGAAGTCGGATGTGCTGGCCGAAAGGCGCACATATCGCAGCTCTGCTGTAAACAGACACAGTGCGTCTACGTATGCACACACAAAAAGAATGAGGAGCAGGGGTGGATGTGGAGGAGGTGATGGGGGTTGAGTTGTAGGTGGAAGGGAGATGGTGGTGGAGGAGGAGGAGAAGGAAGAAAGGCAGGCAGACAGGGAGTGAGGAAGGAATAATAGTTAATGTAGAACCTATTAGATTACATATTTTAAAATGCCTTCCAAAGCTGTGCCGCTAAAATAAACTGTTAGGTTAAGTGTGGAAACATTGCTAATATTAGCACACATCTCACACGAAAGACACATTGTGTAGTGTCTGGGCAGCCGTGAAGTACTAAACTCTGGCAACCGCAGCCACAGCACACAATGCCCTGAGCGATATGAAGACGTGTCTTTTAGCATATACTAGAGAAGCTGCGTGGTCTCGAGGTATGATGTTCGCCTCGAGTGCTGGAGGTTCAAGCCCCGGTGAGGACCGGGACTTGTTTAGTAATAACATTTCTCCTGGTCTCTGGGTAGTGAGATCGGACGCCCGCGTGTGTTGTGGCGCACGTGAAAAATCACTTGGCAGTTGGAAATCGAAAAAGAGTAGCCTAACGGCGCTGCCCGGGCAAAATTTCGAATTAAAAATCTACTCAAAGTGTTTCAGGATCCTCGCCGGTGCTACGGAGTTCGTGCACTGAGCTGAATTTCTCCAGATTCAGGTTTGAGTTGGCAGAAGAACGGAGCACTTATGGGTTACACTCGTGTGTCGTGATGTTCACCCACCGACTAAACTAAACTAGCATATACTAGGTTACATGAATATGAGTTGAGCTGATTGGTTTTTGTCAACTGTTTCTACCCAGAACATCTGTTAAAGACCCCCACGCAAGCGGTGGGAGGAAATGCGGTAGGACAGCGACTGGCAAGCTTGTATTTCGGCAAGGCAGTCATGTGTTTAAATCCCTCTCCTAGGCCGTTGGAGCCTAAAATGGGTTTTGTTAAGTAAAGTGCATATCCTTTACATGATGTCGAAGTCAACCTCCATCATTTGTTGTGATTGTTAGTGATTTAAAGATAATTTTACGTTCACTAGTTTACCAGTGGTCGTTCTCCGTGGCGAAGGCATTACGGACGTCGTTCGTAATTCCGCTTTCGAAACACAGTTGTGCTCGATTTGGCAGCAGATCGCGTCGCGCTAGGTTTTAACGAATTGGTATGGGAGACGGTCGTTCAGAAAGCATTGGCAAACTACTGAACGTAAACTTGCCGAGTTATTACAATAGCAGTAAGATGCTGGCGTTGACAGCGATGTCGTGTAAAGATTATACCCAACCAAAAAAAAATGATCATTGCTTTATGAAAGCCATTCATTCCATTGTGAAAATCAACGCAAAGCGGTCGGTTTCCAAATTGCTTGCCGCTGACTTCGAACCCGAAATGCGGGATTGCGAACAGTCGTTCACTACGCCTAAACCACAAATGCCGACAAGTTGAGTACCAAGAAATTTTATGGGATGTAAAGTGGCCGGTGAGATATTAAACGCATGACCTATTGAGTGCTAGTCGGTCTAAAATACAGTAACAGCGCCGTATATCCAATAAGTCTCATGATGTTTAAAAAAAAGAGGTCTATATCTTTACTTTATTTACTGGCGGTAGAGACAAAGCGATTGACCATGGTCAGGATGCGAGAACAACAAATTAAAAGAGGTGTGGCTAAACAAGAACACTACGCAGGAAGCCAAAGAAGATTAATAAACCAACACAGAACTGGTGTTGTTAGCCGCTTCACGCTGCAGGATTTACTGGGGAAGGGATCCGAGCACTATGGACTGAATGGTTCGATGTGCAATGAGGATGATCTGTCGACTAACTAACTAACTAACTAAGAGACAAGGCGAGTATTACAGAGGGTTCAAACCTCTACTCGCTATGTTCGTAAGCCAGTAAACTAACCGCAATACCACCTTGGCTAGGTACTAAAAACCTCCCCATGGACACCAGCGAAGTTAAATTAACGCAGACACGATATTACAGCCTGCAAGATCGCAGAGCGTACGTACTTGCCCCAACCACACAGAAGATCACAAGAAGAAATGGCTCAGAGAAAAACGACAGACAGACAAACGGGTAATGATAGGAAATGGCTGGAATCTTGCACGAATAAGGTTAATCTCCCAGTGCTCTGCTGAAGGGCTGAACATTACTCCGCGTGTCCTGTATTTCACTTGCGGGGCTGTATATTTTGGATTCCCAGTGACGACGGCAAACCACGGTCATTGTGAGGACGCGTAGGTATATATTAAGAGTCATGGCTCATTGCTTTCTCACGCTGTTGAGTTCAGACAGTGCGATGGTATCCTTGTACCTAACATACGCCATTGCACCAATGGCGTATGTTAGGTACAAGGATACCATCGCACTCCGTGAGTATGTTAGGGCAAATAGTTTGATTAAGGGCTTCTTGGAAGTCACTGAATACTAATCGAAGGTTTGTTTTCGGTACGGAGCAATCAGTTTTTGTTATCGATGACATAGTAAATAGATTGTAGTAAATAAAACCGCTTAGCGACTAGACCCTCACTTATTGTATCGATAGTCGTGGCTTCGATACGTAGCGGCGCGGTTTTTAATTTTTTAAATTGACCTGGGCTCCCACGTTGACCTAACCTAAAATGCATGTCAGGAAATGTCTTAGGAAATAAAGGCGGGCGGTGTGATACCGACATCAGTCCATCGATTGCCTATGAAACTATAGGTCTGGTTCCATATACCCTCTGCGGCATAGTGGCTTAAACGGGACTTTTAGTTTACTTAGAAACAGCAGATGGAAGCTGTGTACTTTAAACAA